>OX418219.1:2695674-3151948 GCA_948455865.1 Conomelus anceps
GAGAATGAGGTGAAAATGGATATAATGAGGTGAAACGGGATAGAATGAGGTAAAACTGGATGGAATGTTCGAGGTAGAAGTGAGAAGGATTTATTGGAAAAAAGTGAAGTAAGCGAGACCACGACAATAGAGCCAGGATGCAAGAGGGAGAATAATAAGAAGAGGAAGAGGAAGAAAAAATTAAAAGAAAAAGAAAGAGAAAAAAAAATAAAAATACTAAAAATGAAAAAAATATTAAAAAATAAAATTAAAACTGAATAAATAAAAAGAAATAAACTTCGGAAAGAAGGAGAAGAAGACGGAGGATAAAGAAGAAGAAGAAAAAGGAGGAGGAGAAGAAGGGGAAGAAGAAGGAAGATTAGAAGGTATTAAAGTGAGAGGAAGTGGAGGAGAGAAGTGAGGAAGACGAGGACAAGTGAAATGAAAAGAAGGTAGAGGAGTAGGAGAAGATTGTGAAGAAGAAGATGAAGAAGAAGGAAGAGGAAGTGATGGTGAAGTGGAAGAAAATGAGGAAGAGAAGAAGGTGGTTGAGTAGGAGGAGGAGAAGGAGAAAGAAAAGAAGTAAGGTAGAAGAAGCAGGAGGAGGAGGAAGAGTGTTAGTAGAAAAAGAAGAGGGAAGAAAATGGTGAGAGGAAGTGGGAAGACGAAGGTGGTGGCGGAGTGGAAAGAAGAGGAAGAAGAATAAGAAGAAGAAGATGTGCGCTTTTTTAACGCCCAATCCAGCGCTGTCTTGAGATAGAATGAGGTAAAACAAAATAGAATGTTAAAGATAGAAGTGAGAAAAATATATCATAACAGTGAAGAGTGAGAGAGACAACGAAAATAGAGACCGGGATGCAAAAAGAAGGCGTTTCCTTCTTGGAGATGAACAAAAGTAATCTTCGTTCTTTATCGCATATCTTGCATCTGAAACGGGTGGGTTCACACATCGCTGAATTTAGCTAGCCGCCGTTTTCTTTGTACGCGGTGTGTATGTGGCCTGTATCGCACGCGTCAGCCTCACTTTGCTTGTTCAGCTGAATAATTCGGCATCAGAGATGGTATTCAAGATGGGGTATCAGTTGTTAGCTTATTGCCAGATCGTGAAACAAAGTTTGGATTCAGCGGGATTGAAATAAATTTATTGCGATAATTATTGTTTCAAGTAAAATATCTTCTTGAATATTACAGTAATAGCTCAGTGAGGCTACCTCTCTCCTCATTTGCGTATACGCTCTTTGGACCAAAACATAATGTTGAGCTGAAAAGACACCTACAGTCGACATCAGCTATGGTACTGTTAAGTTAGGTTGGGTTAGGTTGAGTTAGGTTAGGTTATGGAACTCAACTGAAAAAGAAAATGTCTTTAAAGCGCCTGCATTGTTTCAACAGTCGCCTTTGCAATTCTGCTTACGTTAGATAGTGGGCAGGGCCTTGCCTATCTACAAGTATATACTAATTAAGTGGTACTGTACTCTAAATTATTGTGTTATCTCTCCATTCGCCTTCTCTGGTAGTGGTTAAGGCTGGTCACGTGGTCACCCGGCAGAGACAAGAGCAAGTCGCCGACTGACTGTGACTGAACAACTTGGCAACAGTGTGTTGGATGTAGCCGACCAGTCCCGAACGATACCGAACACTGCCGAAGCACCACCAGTCTCCAATACTCTTTTACTTTTAATTCGACTTCAGTACTATTATATATACTCTGCACTTGTCGGTTCTCTCTCCTTGTAATTTCGGTCTTGCTCACTCTCGTTTGTTAAATGTAAATCGAATTGAAACAAAACAGAAGGTTTCAAATTTCAATAAACTAACAATTTAAGTCACAGGACCATGGTTTTTTGTTTTACTAACACATTTTCGGCTGTACCAATGGTCGAAGACAAGCCTTTCGGCTGAGCGAAACCATGGTCCTGTGACTCAAATTATAAGTTTAGTCAAATAAATACTATCACTTTGTGAGCGTACAGAATATTGCAAATCGTCACTGAATAAGTTTTATCATTTTAAATGAATGAACTATCTTAATTGTTTCGAAGTGCAAGAATTCTCACTCTTCCCTGTTTGTACATACTTGAGGCAGCACTACATGGATTCAAACATAGAGCTTCCTGGATCAGTGGGTCAGATCTTCACAGTTACAATACGAGGTCTAGGCATGCCTTAAGACTAGATGCTCATAGAACGTATTTTTTTGAAAACAGTCCTGATTATATGAGCAGAAAAATATTGAACTCTCTTCCAAATAGTTTATTAGAAATTGAGAGCAAAAGTTTGTTTAAAAATAAATTAAAAGACTGGCTGCTTGATGAGTGTTATTATAGTTTGATGGAACTTTTTGAATCGAGAGGTATTTAAATTTCAAGAATGTTGATGTACTGTGTTCTGCTCCGGTAATAGAAGTATTATAATTGTGATAAGTATTGTGATAATGTGATAAATTGTTATTGATTATTTAAAATTGTATGACGACTGTGAAACATACATCCACCCAACCTAGAATATCAATTAATAGAATTATTGTGTCTACACAGTCACAATACTCCAATTGACTTCATTTATCGTTTGGAAATAAACGAACAATAATTTCTGCAACCTAACCTCTCCCGTCTTCTATTCCTATTTGAAATTTATTGACTACAACCTGACCTAACCTAACCAATGGAGCTGCACAAATTTGTCAAAGCATTTCCCAACCATTCCGATCTCGTCACAAATAGTTTTCGAAATTAATTCACGTCCAGAAAACTTCTCAAATCAACTCAAAAGTTGTACTCAATTTCTAAAACGAGCAAATTTAATGAAGTGTAGAATTTCGCAGACAATGGTGCGCGAAATTTTTGAAACGGCGTTATTCATATCGATGGGAGACATCAAAGGGAAGATGACGCCATTTTAGTGAGGACGATACAAAGGCGTAGTTTTCTTGCAAAATCTAATTAAAAGGGACGGTGTTCTCTTACAAGCAAGAGGAGGGGGAGGAAAAGGAAGAAAAAGGAGAGAATGGGAATGGAGAGAGAATTAGTGAAAGAAGTGATAAGGAAGGTGGAAAAGAAGTGATAAGGAAGGTGAGAAAGAAAGAGGAACTAAGCAAAGAGATAATTCATGACGGAAAAAGGAACAAGAGGTTGAAGAGAATACGAATGCAGGTGAGAGCATGGGAATGATGAGCAAAAGACAAAGAATGGCTTAGAAGAAGAATGACTGAGAAGGAAGAGGGCTACAAAGAAAAAGACAATAAAGGAGGAAAAAGAAGTAGTGAGAACAGATGTAGTTGAAGAGAAAAAAGAGGAGTAAGAAAAAGATTAGCTGGAGGAAAAAAACAATAATAATAAGAAATAAGATGAGAAGGAGAAGAAAACCAAGATTGATTGATTGATTGATTAAATGCCTTTATTAGGGCGAGAGAGGAAGAAGAGAAATGAGGAGAAGAAGAGAAGGAAGAAGAGAGAGAAGAAGAAAGAGGAGGGAGAGGATGAAAAAGTAGCAAAAGAAATGACATGAAGGAGGAGGATGATGAGAAGGAAGAGAAGGATAAGATGAAAAGAGAGCACGAAGAGGGAGAAGGAGAAGGTGAGAAAGAGGAAGAGAAGAAGGAGGTAGAGAAAAGAGAGATTGAGTGGAAAAGAATGAGGGAAAGGTAGTGGTAGAGAAATGTCGAGATGAAGAAGAGGGGAAGAGGAAGAAAACGAAAAAAGGAATTGGAAGAGGAAGAAAACGAAAAAAGGAATTGGAAGAGGAATTAGAAGAGAAAACAAGGAGGAGGGAAACAAGAAGAAGGAGATGAAGGAGAAGAAAAAAGTAAAGGATGAGGAAAAAAGAATTGGAAGAATAAAGGTCATGGATAGAAAACGAAGAGAAAGATGGAGATTATGAAGAAGTTGAAGTGAAAGAGGAAAATGTTGATATCGAGGAAGAGGATGGTGAAGGAGAAGGAAAAGAGAACACAGGGTAAGGAACAGGAGGTAGATGAGAGTTGCGAACCGGAGACTTCATAAAAGAAGAAACGTTATCTGTGTTCCTCGCGCAAGGCGAGACCATTCCCATTATTAAATTTTCCCGCTGATTAGACTGTACTACGATGACAGTCTATTGGGAACAGTAAATCTTGGGCGGTTGTTTGTGTGGTGTACAGTCTTGTGAGACGTATCTTCTACCCGCCTTGTACACATAACTTGCCTACTGGATCTCGTCTTCCCGCCTTGAACAACTAACCTAACCTAACTTGCCTCCTAGATCTTGTCGCCGCGGCTGTAATCCGAGAAAACGCGACACGCGTTTTGAAACCGCCAACCGCCGTGCGTTTCAACAGACGTCTGTTGATTAAACAACCACTTCCTCCACCCCACCGCCTCCCAAACTTTATCAGGCGTACAATTGCGGTTACATCTACGTCTACAACAGGAACATAACCCCCAAAATCGTATAACCTGATTGGGTAGATAGCCGTCTCCATGTGAGTTATTGCTTTGTAGAGCGATAAATAAATGTGGCTACTGGTGCGTGAATGGCAGTCAACCATGTGTGAAACTATCGCAATAAATCGATATATTGATACAGATTTATCGACATAATAGTTCTATTTGCATTACTTGCAGTCGCCCATGCATGAAACTATTGCAATAAATTGATGTATTGATACAAAGCTATCGAAATAATAGCACTAACTATTCGTATTGCTCAGGCTCAAAGTCCTTCTACATGTGCTGGAGGACCAAATTTTTCCAATTGTATTTCTGGAGCACTCTTTATTGATCATTTCCAATCCAACTATCACTGATGAATTATTGAAACTATGAATGTGTAGCAACAGTTTCAATTTCGTTTTTGTTCCATTCCTCACTCATGCATTGTTTTAGAAATTTTTTGATTATGTATGTTTCCTCAAAAATTAACAATTATGTAAAAAATGAGTTCATTGCATTTCTTTCCACTTTCTAAATATGAGGAAGGAAAGTAATCCAATAAATAATAACAAGCATGTCTTTTATAGGTGGGGAGACAATTATAGAAATTTTCAACTCGCCGTTTGAGCCATGTTATGGATAACATGGTGAGTCTACAATTTTAGGTTGGTTGCGAACCACTGGGTAAGAGATAACCGCTAATAAACTATATGGAGTGGCCGTAGCCGAGTGGGTTAAGTGCTGGTTTGCTAGCCCAAAGGTCCCGGGTTCGATCCCTGTTCTGACCGAAAGTTTTTACCTCGGGCCACTCCCGTGTTTCGGAGGACACGTTAAGCTGTCGGTCCCGGCTGCCTAAAAACAGTCGTTAAGTCACGTCAGAGGTCCTGAACTTATTCAGGTGCGACCTGATAACTCTGACACCAGACCTGAGCCAGCCAGGTCACACGATATTATTATTATTATAAACCATATTTTCACAACAGTTTGAATTGAATTTATTGTTCATTCCAAGACATTTGTACAAACAAACAGGAAAATTGTCAAGTGCATAAGATACATAATTAGGAACATACAAGAATTACAACATTAAACACTTCATCACATATTTTGAACATTTTCACCCTAGATATAATTAAATTACTCATACCGGTACAGACAGTGTCATACACAATTTTAATATCCATGAAGGCTACAACACATTCATCCATTAAAGAACTCACCCAATGAGTAGAAAGCTTCATCTACCAGCCATTTCTTTAAAAAATAGAACCATCTTTTGTGGTCATTCAATACATATAATATACTTCTGTGATGTTTTCCATGACAAAATATTCAGAAGTGAAATGCATCCCTTCAGCATCTCCAGTATAAGTGAAACAATATTTTAATAGAAATACAGTGTCAGTTTTCTTTGTAGTGGTGAAAGTGATATTGTGGAAGATGTTTCTGAAGAAATGTTTTTGCTTGTTGCTCCTCCCACCAGAGGGCGTGACCTGTTATGGCCTTCAGCCTATCACAAACCGTTAATGAAGGTCAGCCTATCCCTTAGCTTAGCCAATAGGATCATTCCGTGTATAGTATATATTAAGCTGCTCTGTACTTTAGTTTTAGTTTGTCTGAGATTGATAATGGAGTAACATCCGAATTTAGTATATTTATATTTTTAATAAATGTGGTTGTGACAATTCGTCGTATTATTCACTGGTGTCAGTTTTGATATTGGAGAAATATTCTTCTGGTTGAGTGTTCATTCATCTATATAATGAGTTTAATTTAAATATTTGAAAACTATTGCAAGTTGAACTATTTATGACTTTTCTATTCTTTTTTCTATTGGGTGATCCCTGTCAACTACTGAATGTTCTTGTTTTTTCCAAAGTTTTGTAGATCTTCATTGTTTGTAACCTAAAATCCTATACAAAAACGGGACTAGCTCAGTTCTCCTACATATCAGTGAAAGGCAGTGAGAGTCATAGTACCTTGAAAGAAAGTTCAGCCTAGTTGTTACTGTGTGAGTCTAGTTATACATACAAGTCTGTAGTTATTGGTATGCAGGGATCAAGTGGTGTAAAAATTGATATATTCACTAAGAGTAACTTCTGCGTCTACGATGTTAGTAGTTAAGCTTCTACACATCATTATCCATTCCAACTGAGTATAGGTCTGATCATTACATACATAGGTATACTGTGAGTGCATTAATTTGTATAACTACTGTCAATCATTGGTATAAAATCTCGCAGTTTTTGAAGAGTCTTGAAAATATAGAAATATTTGAAAAACAATTGAAAAAATATTTAGTTGATGAAGCTGTTTATAGTGTACAAGAGTTCCTTTCACATCAAAATTAAGCCTCACCTCAACTAATTGATCTGACTTGTCTTATACTCCTTAACTGGAGTCTCCAAGACGTAATCTACAAAAAAAACAACTTTTGATCATTAAATACATACGAACACTTTGAGTTGATTGATTCGTATAACCGTCAAAGTATTTTGTTTATAAATATTTGTAGATCAGATAATTGTAATTGTTTATTAGCATCCGATTCTTTTTTTATTGTAGAAGTACAACTAGTAAGATCATAATAATTATTGTAAACTTGTGCCATTCAAATAAGACAATAAGGCACATTGTTAAATATCGATTTTGTTGTGCTCATCTACTGTAGTAAATTGCCCTGTTTTATTGATTAGTTTTTCTTAATTAATCCCCATAGCCGCCGCTTAAAAACGATTGGCTACCAGTTGACTGACCAAAACAAACTATATGACTTAACCTAACTTACTGTCACATATTAGGTATGCTATCTTAGTATGGGGTAATTCATCAAAACAAAATCTTGATAGGGTGTTTAAGATCCAAAAGAAAGCGGTTAGGTGTATAGAAAGAGTAAATAGATTAGATTCATGTAGGCCGTTGTTCAAGAGACTTGGTCTCCTAACTGTACCTTGCTTATATGTGTATGAAGCTACTTTATATGTAAAAACGAATGATATTAACCAAAATCTTGATGTACATGATTATAATACAAGAAGCCGAGGAGATTATCACTTGGTGAGTCACAATAGTAGCCTATTCAAACAAAAACCTAGTTATATTGGTAGGAAATTCTACAACAAGCTACCGCAGTTTTTGAAGAGTCTTGAAAATATAGAAATATTTAAAAATCAATTGAAGAAATATTTAGTTGATAAAGCTTTTTATAGTGTACAAGAGTTCCATTCACATCAAAATTAAGCCTCACCTCAACTAATTGAAGTAATTATGGTATCTAGTGTATAATATTGTTGATCTGACTTGTCTTATACTCCTTAACGGGAGTCTCCAAGACGTAATCTACAAAAAAAAAAAAAAAAAAAAAAAAAAAAAATAACCTAACCTACCCTGACAATGTTACGAAATGGACGCTTTACTTCTTTCATGAAATTTTGTTTTCTTAAAGTTTGTTTTGTTCGGTCAACTGGTATGGTCAGGTAACTGCCGAGTGGGCAACTGGTAGCCCGCCCATAAAAACGTCACAGCATGCTCATTCAGTACGTACCATGATTGTCGTTTGTTATTAGAAGGACTACTCCTTCCACTCAGTTGTCACACTCTCCACTTGAATAGTACCTGCCCGGAAATGCTTCACCATATGGCTCAGCCAAGGCCTCACTATATACTCATTCACTATAAGGCCTCACTATATATGGTGGGACCTTGGTTCAGCCGTCTGTGTTGAGGACAAACAAGGTCGCATGAAGGAAACTCAACTGCTGTTTCGAGAAGGGCTCGGGCTTGGCTAAGCAAACAGAATATTGATACAGGGTGTGCCCGCTACTTGAGGGTCATTGTGCCAGACGAATCTGCCTACGCCAAAGCATGAATAATCCAGCGTTCTTCTCTGACCCGGGTCTGTACCATAGACCGTGATCTGGTCCACTTCGATGTGTCACGGTCAACTGTTTTCAGGTACCAAGCTCCGATCTATTAGATTGCATTTTTTAGATTGCAAGCTACGATTTCCTGGGCCCTCATTGTACTTGTAACCGATTCTATTAAAAAAAGACTGTCCGCTGCTGTAAAAACACTTCCCGAAGGCTCGAAACCCATCTAAAATTGTCCAGCTTATGAATCACCATCATCAAACTCATCACCCATGCACAGGTATCAAGCCTGTGTGAGCTTCATTCTTCGAATGGGCTTTGGGCCTTTACTGACATACAGTATATTCATCTGTATATTCATCATAACAACTTTAACTTTCTTTGTAGTGGCGAACGTGATATTGTGGAAGGTATCCATAATGAATGATACTTGAAGTTGTCACAACAACATTTATTGAAAACAGTGATATACTAGATTCGGTTGTTTCAATAAATACGATTGTGAAACTTCAAGTCTTATTATCTATTATAACAACTTTTATCTACGACCATGTCATAATGTATACATTACAGTTTCACAATTGATGCCAAAACAGCTGTCTTATCGAAATGCTTTTTGAAACCCGTTGCATAAAGAGCTCATTATAGTACAGGTTCTACATTATAACACGGGCTCTGGACCAATCAGAAGCATTTTTGACGGAATCAATATCGTAATTCAATATTGTGAAACTATCAGCTGATTTGATCAATCTGCTACACCAGCTGCTTTAACCTAACAATCTACTATAACTTCTCATATTTGAGATGAGAGCTTAGGTATCTCTGACCGTCACAGGTAAAATGAAATTGTTTTAATTAAATGTATACTAGTGGTCGTAGATAAAATAGTGTATGCAACGATTTTATTTGGCCATTAAAGCACTCGTGAGATATTTATAACACTCGCATTCGCTCGTGTTATAACTTACATCTAACTCGTGCTTTAATAAGGGTCAAAATAAAATCGTTGCATAAACTACTATTATTCCTCTCATATACTATATTACGAGTGGATTACCCATGTTTTACAACAGAATTTGAGGCAAATTTTTAAATAAAACATGTGATACATGGATTTCAACCACCAATGTCAATTCAATTCCAAAAAGTAGTTTGTAGCTGCAATAGTGGTATGGACAGATGTGTTGCTTTGACTTTCGACTTGAAAGCTTATTATTTGCATCATAGTGACGTATCATTTATCAGCGGTTATGTGAGCTTCCTGCATCTAAACACATTTAAAAACAGTAATAATGTTCGTAAGTGAATCTGTAACATTAAGTTTGAAAAATGTGAGAAGAAAATCAGAACCGGGCTTCAAGGTACACTGAAATGAGTTGTGATGAAGATTTGTGTCAAATTCAATGCTCCAAATCATTGCCGTTTTTTTGCGAATTCCACACGACACACACACACACACACACACACACAAGCGCATTTCTACTTAATATCATGTACTTATACTATTTATCATGTAAATTGATAATAATATAATATCTCTATCTATAAAAGGATGATACCCTGACTCACTCATCAACGCAGAGCCAAAACTACTAGGCCTATGAACTTGAAATTTCGTATGAACAATTCTTATAGGATTTCACCGTGCAATAAGAAAGGATTTTTCAAGATTCGCAATTTTGGGGGTGTTTTTAGGGGGCTAAAGTTTTGCCTATGCAAAGCACGGGTACATGGCTAGCTAGCTTACTGGGATCTTTTAATCATATGGAAAATAATTTGAAATTTTTCGATCTGCTGTACAAGCTGTTTCGATGGACAAGCTGTTTGTGTGTTTTGCAAATCATCATTCACCTAACCTACTGAACTTGCCGGCCTAACAGCTTAAAGGAACAGCTGATAGAAGTCAACAGTTTTTAATCATATGGCAGGCCCCTTAGCGGCGTTATTCACGCTGTCTGGACAGCAAAAACTTTGCATGTAGGATACCGTACAGTCGGAGCCTTGCAGTATGTAGGAAACATATGACTGGGTATAATGAAATGTAATTATGCCGGGTTGATGACATCTGTTAACCAATGCAGCTAGAAATTTGAAATGTATTCTCAGTAGGAGGTGGCGAATAATAAAATAAAAAACCTAGCTTCTACCGACTAATAGTCGTGGAAGGTTTAAATTTGAAATGTTCATTGAGAGGTGGTGAGTAAGGTCTTACTGTGTAAGAAAACATTGAAGGAGGCCTCTCTGATCAGCTGGAAGAGCCCTAGGACTAACTTCTTCCCTAATAGTCCAAGAAGGTTGAAATTTGAAATGTAACCTCAGTGGGAGGTGACAAATAATAAAATCAAGATTTTTTATGAGAACGCAGCAACGCGCGTCGGGCCAGCTAGTATATTATATATATGGAGCAGTAAACGTAAAGCAGTAAAAATAGATGAACAAAAAAGTGCTATTAGAGAGTAAACATTTTTCAATTATTTTTTACAGCATTTTTATGACTATTTCTATCCTTCACCTATACATTGATTAACTTTTAATGCAGAGTCCATATCCGCATTCTCAACTGAAAATTTTCATACGTCCATAGCTATCCAATACTGTAGCCCACACAAAATCAGAAAACTGTACATGGGATATCGTGTGTTAGCGATTTGTAAAATTCCAAAATGTCCACAACGTGCACGAGCGGGGGATGCAATGATACGACCCATCGAGTGGGAAACATAAATTGCACAGGTGGGGGGAAGGGGGGACGGTTATCGAGCCAATAATCGTACCCGGGTGACTGTGATGTCCCCTCCCTCCACCACTACAACGACTAAACTAATCATCAGTTACAGCCTCACTAATGCTGTCTGTGTGTGAGTGTGTGGTGTATGTGTATATGGCCCCTTTCCCCAGCAGTCTGAGGGGGAGGGAGTGTGCTAATGGTATAGATTTGTTGCCTAAATGAGGAAGCAGATGAAAATATGACAATAATTTCGGCCGTATCGCGAATGATACACAAACGGCCACCAGAGATAGTCAGACAGGGTGTGCTGTAAATCACTGTACAGTGGACAGATACTGTCCAGGGGGGAAGGGGAATGCTGCCGCGGAATCATCAAGTTTTGGAACATAAACCCCTCCCTTTCCCACCACTAAAACAACCACGGACACGTCGAGCCACTGCTGATAATGGTTTGTTGCCCCCCCCCCATGCGCCCGACGATGGGAGGGGGTAGTGTAACCGGACAAGCCGGCTGTTTTTGAACTTAAATTTTACCCCCTACCACTCGGTTGTGAGGCCCTCCCACCCAACGTCAAAACATTCCCGCGACCTACTACAGCACATCTATCAATCTGCTAACCTAACCTGCATGGTTGTAAACCTCAACGCTGAACAAGAATCATTACTGCTGGAGTAGATGCTATTGTAGTTCAGCTTACTACAACTTCTCCTACTCTTACTCCTCCTTCTTCTCCACCACCACCATCACCTCATCATTCTACTCCTTCATCTCCTCCAACTCCCGCACCTCCTCCTAATTCTACTCTGCCTCATCATCATACTACTCATCTACTTCATGATGCTCATCAACCTCTTCGTCATCACTATCATCCTATTCCACATCATTTTTCTGTTCTTTCTCTTTTTATCCTCCTCCCTCTTTCATTTCCTCTTCACCATTCTCCACTTCCTCTTCCTCAAACCACCTCCTCCCCCAAATCCTACTTCACCTTTGCATTCTACTCCTTATCTTCCTCTATTTTCGTCTTCGCCATCCTTTTCCTCTTTTCCGTTTTTTTATTCTTCTCCCTCTTTAATTTCCTCTTCCTCAAACCACCTCCCCCTTGCAATTCTGTCCTTTCTCTTTCTCATCTTCGTTCTCAGCCTCTCTACCATGTTCCTCCACCTCTACTACTTCGCCTTCCTCTATCTTCCTCTTGTTTTCGTCATTATCCCCTTTTCTTCTCTTTGTCACTCTTTTCCTCTTTCTCTTTCGCTTCATCATCCTCGCCTTTTCCTCTCCCTCTCCTTTTCCTCATCCTCATTTCCTTCCTCTTTCTCATCTCGTCCTCATTTGCAAACTCCTACTGATTCTACACCTTCTCTTCCTCATGTTTATCCTACTTACCCTCTTCTTCATGCTCCTCAACCTCGTCTTCGTCATCATCTATCCTCCTCTTTCTCATCCTTTTCCTCTTCTTTTTGTTTTTATTGTTCTCCCTATTCCATTTCCTCTAGACCCTCTTCTTCTTACAATTCCTCTTCCTCTTCCATTTTCTCTTCAGCCTTCTCCTCTTCCTTTTCCCCAAACCACCTCCACCTTTAAATCCCACTCCCCCACCCCAATCTACTCCTTCTCTTCCTCATCATCATCCCCATCCTCTTCACCATTCTCCTCCACCTCTTTTTCGTCACTCTCTATCTTCCCCTTCCTCTTGTTTTTGTTCTTTTCCTCCTTTCTTCTCCTTGTCCTCTTCCTCTTTCTCGCCCTTTTTTCGTTCATATCCTCTTCCTCTTCCTCGCCCTCCTTCCTCTTCCTCGTCTCCCTCATTCACCAACTTCCACCCCTCCTGCTGATTCTACTCCTTCTCTTCCACATCTTCTTACTCACCCTCTTAATCATGCTCCTCCACAACTACTTCATCAACCACTATCTTTCTCTTCTTTCTTCGTTCTTCTCCCTCTTTCTTCTTCGTCTCTCTTGTCCTCTTTCTCTTTCTCTCCTCGTCATCTTTGTCATCCTTTCCTTTCCCTTTTTCTCACCCTCTTCCGATTCCGCTTCTCTTTTTTCCTCTCCCTTCCCCCTCATCATTATTTTCCATACCTTCACCTTCACCCTCTTCCTAATCCTCATCCACATCGTCCCCTCTCATTCTCACACTCCCTCTTCTTCTACCCCCTTATCCTTATCTCTCCATCATCATCCTCTTCCTCCTCATTTCTTCTCCTCCCTTTTCCTCCTCACGACTGCATCACATTAATTATTTGGCGAGTGACTCGCACTTACACAAGCAACAAGCATCACCATGCATCTGCTGACCATTATTTGCTTTGTTAACACCACTTCTTGGTGCGGCTCCAACCCAAGCTACTCATCTACATCGAGTGAGGCTGTCCTATCCAATCTCATTCATATGCGATATGTGAAGCTCTGTAATGTACGTAGTATGTGATGTCATGTGTGTACAGTAGTAGAAAGTGGTTGAAATGACGTTAGAACGTCCAGTGCAATTCTCTTTCCATTAATAAGGCTGTGCGCAGAGTTTTCGGTCATAATAGGTTTTCGAAGTCTCTTGTATTGAATATTATTACGGCTTTGAAATGTTATCTATTGCTGAGGAAAATTTTCCTCTTCAACTATTTTGTGAAATATGAGGGTTCAAAATTGTAATGTTTTGGTTTGTAATGTTTTGGTTTTAATGTTTTAGAATTGATCTCACCTATGACCTATGAGTGACATTAAAGTAAGTGATGTATGAAAAGTCTTTTGATAAATTTTCTATAACAAAAAAAAACACAAGGATAAAATGACATATTTTCTATTTTAATCTAACAAACAGCTTTTTCAAATAAACATTTTCACAGATTAAAAAAAATGTATCTGAAAAAAAATTGCTTGATTGAAGTAAAAAATATGTCATTTTTTCCCTTAATGTGTCTTAGTTAAAGAAAATTTTTAAAAGTTTAAAACCACTCGTAGGTGAGATCAGTTACCCCTCAGAACAAAAAGAAAAATTTAAATTTGAACCCCCATATTTCACAAAATTATTTTCCTCACAACAATAGATAGCATTTCAACGTTCTAATAACATGTAATACAATCAACTCTGAAAACAAATTATGAACAAGAACCCTAATGTAGGCCGGTTGTAAAATCGATGAGAAAACGTTCAGTTCAGGAGAAGTCTCTTGTACAATATTTATCTTGGCCATAATAAATTGATAAATTATTGAGGTTCCAGTTACTCACATTTGAAAACAATCAACACAATTAGAGCTGACGCCTGCCATCTTGCTTCAAGGTCAAAGACAACTGTAATGCATTTTACGTGCTTCGGTTTGAGGCTTTCCAGATAGAATAAGCCTACAATCTACGGCCCAATCTTACTTTTATAATTTTCCAACAATAAAGTAACATTAGTGTTAAAGTGGTGTGTTATTCGTGCAATGAAAGCTAGATTAAAATGTAGCCAACAGAGCCCTAAACATTTCAAATTTTTTTATATTAGAAAGTGAGCTTGAAATATAGTACATGAGTTTGTAGAATAATTCGTTCCAAATTGAATTATGTGAATAAATCATATTATTATATGGTTTGGAAAGTAAATTAGCTTGTAAAATTATAAAATACACATGTATTACATGTACAGTCACATTTGCAGCCAACAGAGCCCTAAAGATTTCAACTTCATTTAATTTTTATTCCAAGATGAGCTTGAAATATAGTACATAAATTTGTTGAAAAATTCGTTTCAAATTGAATAATGTGAATAATTCATATTATTATTGTAATTATTATTATTATTAATATTATCATTATTATTATTATTATTACTACTACTATTATTATTAATATTAATATTATTATTATTATTATTATTAATGATTTGAAAAGTAAATCAGCTTGTAAAATTATTATATTGCTATTTTTATATTTATTTTTAAGTATTTTTTCTCTATTTTCTATCTTTAATCTATTAATTTTTTATTTTATTACCGCTATATGATTCTATCAAAATTGTGTCAAGGAAGCAGCTTTGAGTGTATGCCTGTATGCCTCCATATAGTCTGTATCAATTAAATAAATAAAATACATATATAATAAATACCAGTGTTGACCATCAATATAAGGCTTGTTTCAGGTTATGTTGAGTTATAACAAGATGGTGAATAAGCGTGTATGATGGTACCACTTGTATATATTTTATATGCTGGTATTTATTTTACTATTCGAGATACATAGTTCATACGAGTGCTAGTATTCATATATATGTATAATCATATGATTGTGCATATACTTTGCTTGATGGTACCACTTTTATGCACTTTATATGCTTGTATCTATTTCCCATTTGAGATACATTCAAACGAGTACTAGCATGTATATAAGTATAATCATATGATTTCACATATATTGGTATAAAAGTGGAACGGATAATGAACCATTATAATGATGGGACGTTTGTGATAATGTTATAATATGTGTTGCTGTTATTAAGCCTCCAAGTGGAATAATTCTCAACTACTTTGTCTATTCATTTTCCACCAAAAAACCGGAACAAAGTGAAACGTGCACGTGTGTGAATGCACCTCACATTGAGAAACAGGTTGCATTCAATCAACACCATCATATTATTTTATTGAGTCGAATTCACATGGGTATTGAATTGACGCTAACCGCCGAACTCCATCATGCATTGTCTTTCGGGCTGATTGGTTCATCACGAAATTCATTACCCTTTTACTTGCCTCCTGTAGAATGTAGCAGCGCCCTTGTGACAAAATTGGCCACGTCAGCATTATTGTGGCGCGCATCTACCTTGAAATTACATCACCGACATTTAATTCAAACTGATACAGTGACCAATGGCCTCGGGCGCCAAATTTCCAAATGCAACAAAAGACCATTCACAGTTCCAATTTGATGAAGCTATTTTACTGGCTTTCAAATGCAGTTTTGTCCCTGCACCTCCTCTCCCACCATTGCGAACCCTATCTTCCTGTAATTTCTATTTTGATCCCTCTATCGTCCTCTCTTTATATCACTGTCACTTTCTATTAATTGCCTCCTCTTCCCCATAATTATCATCCTCTCTTTATCTGAGTGCAATTGCAGCTATTTTGACCTCACCCTCCACTCTTCATCGGCATCTCTTTATATCTCTGTCATTTTCTATTAAGCCCCTTTTCCCTTCATTATCTTCCTTCCACCATCTACGTGCAATTGCTATTATGACCCCTCTTTGCCACTTAATCATCCCCTCTCTATCTTTCTCCCATTGCTCCACTCTTTATATTTCTGTCATTTTCTATTTTTCCTCCTCTTTCCTCTCATTATCATACTATCTTCATCCACGAACAATTTCTATTTGACTATCCCTTACCAAGTCAATCATCCCCTCTCTATCATCAAGTCATTGCTATTTTGACATTGTATTTCTAATCATTGTATTTATAATCTTTTCTATTCTGACTAATCAACCATTATGTTCACTTTTCCCAAATCACTGTACATCACTTGAAGTAGGGGATCTGAGAGTTGCTGATATTAATAATACTTTTATCATTCATGTACATTGTAAATTCACACAAATAAAGCAATATGAATCTGAATACCCTCTTTATCTTTTGCAGTTGCTATTTTGACCCCTTTCCTCACACTCAATCCTTCTCTCTCTATCATCTTGCCATTGATATTTTGACCTTAACTCTCTGCTCCTCATCATCCTTTCTTTATCCTGCTGCATTCACTGAATTTATCAAACAATGTTATTTGTTTCATTTGATGCCTTTGTGATGCCTGTTATTATAGTTGCAGCTACAATGCATGCTACACAGAGCTGGTTAGATTTGCTTCCAACTGTCGATGATTTGACTAGGAATTCAGTTTGGGTCGTCCTCTCTGTACGCCTCAGTTCATGATTATCTCTCACTCTCACTCATTCTCTCTCTCTTTCTCTTCCTGTATACATGGTAGAAGAGACCATACCAACAGCTGATAATAGGAAATTACTAACCTTCATACACAGATTGAAAACACTACTTTTACCGTGTTGCCTAGTCTACAAGTCCAACGCTAGTAGTCAGTTACTGTAGTTTTCATATAACTTGGCAGCAGTTGGGTTCAGATCTAGCATGTCCTCCTATCTTCTACACGCTGCCAAGTTATATGAATGCTAAAGTACGTTTTTGCTACATTGCAATTTTATTGAACCGCCTGATCACGTGGTGTGAAGTATAGTTGCAGTGACTCCCACAAAAATCAATATCAAAGTTTGGTTTTCTGTCTGACCAAACACATGAACGCTCCTTTAGACTCTCTTGACTCGAGGGACTCTTGAAATGTCTGTATGAATACTTCACATTTTGAGAGATCCTGGAGTCAAAAAAAAAAAAAAAAACTGAATATACGTTCATAAATAAGGCCCTACATTCTATGTCTAAGATTAGTTTGAATAGAAAAAATAAAAATCGAATAAAATAAAGCTGGTTGACAGGATCACCCATATAAACTTCACGTTATTGGGTATAAGAATAAGAGCAAAGTAATACAATTGTAATTCAAAGTTATAGTGATTCACATTAATTGAATTTTAATAGGAATACATTCGATATGGATAGTCATTGGTAGATGATAAATTACTGTGAGTTGATAGCTGAGCCATAGCAGGTGTCTCTTTAATCTAATATAGATAAGCTACGAATTCCTGGGCCCTCTTTGCAAGGGTGACCAATTGGATTGGCCAGCAAAAAGACTCTGTTCTCTACCGTGAAACCACTCACCGGTGGTTCGGAATCCACTCCAAACTGTAGGTCCCACTAAATACAAATACAATTATAATGTAATGTTATATTGCCTTTGGTCCCACTAATCTGTTACCATCATCCACTCTTTACAAGGATGACCGATTAGATTGGCCAGCAAAAAAATCTGTACTCTACTGTAAAATCACTTTCCAGTGGTTCGGAATCCACCTCGAATCAACTTTAGGTCCCACTAATCAATCATCATACAATTTATCACCCACGTACAAGTCTCAGACCTATTGTGCGCTTCATCCTCAAAAAAAATTGTTTTGTTGGAAATTAATGGAAAAACCGATGATACGGAATCAAGGAACAAACACGTTTTTAGTTATGTATATAATATTCATATTCCATTCTGTGTAATAGATATATACTATTATATAGTCATATGTATATAATATCCATATTCAATATTATTCCCCTAATATTTTTCAGCAATCTGAACAACCATTACTACAAAATACCTCCTCCAAACAACCTCCTATCCATTCCTAACAAAATTCAATTTGCAATACAAAACTCCCCTCCAGATAAAACACGCCAACCAACTTGCAACATTACAACTTAACGTTTGAATTTCAAAAAGTCCATTATCGAAGCCATATTGGCCTCCTCCAGGGGTCATAAAATTTATTGCACCGATACTAAACACTATCGTAAGAATAATAATTTCACAATATTACGACTTAATAATATTTTCGATGTCATGCTGAATGAACTAGAGACTTGTTTGTGTGTGTGTGTGTGTGTGTTTGTGAGTAATGTTTTTTTTTCATCTACTGTTGAAAAAGCTCTCGTGATGGAAATCACATTTTATTGGTCATAATACTTTCTTTGTAGGCTAATAATAAAAAGTATGGTCTTTCAAGGAGGAAAAGCAGGTTATTCCTCGAAAGGACAAGACAAGACAAGCGAATTCAGGTTTCTTTTCCACCCCAGCATGGTGGAACAACAGGGGAAACGTGTATAATTTATCGTAGGGAACAGTTTGATCGTATTGGAAGTGATCTTGTGAGGTGGTTGGGGGGAAAAGAGTGCGGGGGGGGCCGTGTGTAAGCGGGGGGGGGGGGGGGGGGGGGGAAGGAGGAGCAAAAGTCATAAAGCTGAAAAGTCAACCTCTAATAAACCCGTCAACGCCCCATTTCGAGACTACTTTTCAGCCACAACCTTCCCCCCCCCCTCTACACTAGTGTAGTGAACCCCTACGTCCCAAAGCAGATATTTTTCCAAGCCGTGTTTAACTTTAACCCATTGATCAGTGGGGGCCAGCCACACAGTCTTACGCCCTTCGGTATCATCTCGGTGCAGAACTTTTAACTTGGGTTCTCACTTTGCTCCTGTTTACTTCTCTATTCCAACTTTTTTCTTCCAGTTCTTCTCCTTTTTCTCCTGTTTTTCTTCTTCTCCCTCTTGATATTTTCTTCTTACTCCTCCACTTTTCTCCCTCTTTCCTCCTCCACCTCTATTAGATTCAGACTCTACTCCTGTTCATCCCTCTATCGCAACTTTCTTCTCCATGTTCTCTTTATACTTCTTCTCCCTCTTCTTCTCCTTCTTCATTTTTCTCCTTTTTCCTCCTCTTCTACTTAATCTTTTTCTCTTCTTTCTACTTCTTCTCCTCTTCCTCCTTCTCCTCCTTCTCCCCCCCACCACCTTTTTCATCTTTATTTTCTCGTTCCTCTTCCTTCTACTTCTTCTTTTCCTCTTTCTTTTCTCTTTCTCTACTCCTTCTTCTTTATCGTCTTCTTTTTCTTCTTCTTACCCTTCTTATTTTTTCTCCTTCCCCTCCTTCTTTTTCTTTCTACCCCTTTTCCTCCATTTTTCTTCTCCCACCTTTTTTTCGGTTTTTTCTTTAACTTCTCTCACTTTTTTTCACCTCCTCCTCCTCCTCCTTCTCCTTCTCCTTCTCCTCCTCCCCCTTTTTCTGGAGTTTCTTCTTCATTTCTTCTCCTCTTCCCTCCCCTTCTCATCCTTTAACTCCTTCTTCTCCTTCTCTTCTTTCTCCCATCTCCCTCTTCATCCCTTCTTCTCTTCCTCCTCCTTGTCATCCCTCTCCACCTTCCCCT
This sequence comes from Conomelus anceps, assembly GCA_948455865.1. Lineage (NCBI taxonomy): Eukaryota > Metazoa > Arthropoda > Insecta > Hemiptera > Delphacidae > Conomelus > Conomelus anceps. The sequence goes on from OX418219.1 coordinate 2,715,515, forward strand.
TCTTTTCCTTCTCCTTCTCCTGTTTTTCCTCCATCACCCCCTTCTCATTCGACCCTCTTCTTCTCTTCGCTCTTCCTCTTTCCCCTGTTCTTCATCGCTCTTTTCCATCACACTCTTGCGACACTCTCCGTCTCCTCTCTTCGTCTCTCTATAACTCCTTCTTTTTCCCTTCTTCTTCTTCTCCGCCCTCTCCTCTTCTGAACCTCCTTCGTCTTCCTACTTCTTTTCTCCACTCTCTTTTCCTTCTTCTTCACCATCACCACCATATTTACCTCTTTCTTTTTTCTGCTTCTTTTTTCTACGATCGACGCACGCCGACTTATCTCTCTGCTCATATTTCAGCCGGAAAATCTTTTCTTGTCGAGCTAACTCACTTCACTGGCTGGTAGGGGGAAGAAGGGGGAAAAAGAAGGAATTCGAAACTTATATTTTTCACAGACCTATAAAGATGATCCCCCACATTGATACGCTCTTCATCACCTATACTCTTCTTTTGAAAATTTATTGGTTGTATTTATACTAGTGAGCCCCCCGGGCTGGAGAACTCGCTCACTACTACTTCTGATTTTAAAATCCGTAACTTATTCACAGTTCAGGCTATTTTAAAATAATAACAATAATAAAAATAATAATTATTTTACACATGAAATTTTAATATTATTATTTTTTATTCTAAATATTATTATATGTTAACTACATGATAAATAATTTACTGAAAATTAATTCATTCATACCATTTCATGAAAAACAAATAGAAACGAAGAAAACATTTTTCAACATATGGAAATTTGAAGCTTGAATAATCTGTAAAATCAGCTGCTTATTTGCCTTGTCAATCATTGAACGAGCGAATTCCTGTATGAAAAAGTTATGCTACAGGGTTAAAATTGGCCAAACATGAAAAAGTGCAAGATTTTACTTTTATTTCGTTTCAAAAAGGATGAAGGAGTCTGTTAATTAAATTGGCCAACGAACTTGACCTGTCTAAAGATACCAAGAATCTGTGTTTCAAATTTGAAATTGATTGATAAAGGCGTTCGAAAGTTATCGTGGAACATACAAACAAACACACAACGCCTCGAGCCTCAAGTCAAAAGGAAGAACTCGCTTCGCTCGTTCAATAAATCTGAAAGTCGGTTATGGATTCGAATAATTATTGTCAAACATGAAGAAATAAGAAGGTGTCATGCAACTTGAATGCAATTTTCATTACTAATGTATGTTATACATTTGTATTTTTTGCGTATTCAGGTTGATTGAAATGAAATTTTGCTCACTCAAAATAGAATTGTATTTATATTTTATAATTTGAATTTGAATTTATTTATTGCCAAAAATAATAAATTGGCCTACATATGTACAATAAAACAACAGAAATAATAATATATATAAAAGAAAATATACCTAAGTTTCTTATGATCTATTGAAACAATTTTCGGCACTGCCAACAAAAGATAACTTAATTATCTTATGTAACAATTCTCTAGGATATCTGACTGGCTTCTTCAAGAAGATCTTGATAATTTTCTGTGCAGCAATATTAAAGGCTTAAGAATAGAAATGCTGCAATCACCCCAGCCAAAAATTGACTGTACATGTACCAAAAACGCCATTTTCACATGTTTAATAGTGAGTATATTCCTCTATTGAACAAATTTATATGGAATTTTCCCTAGCCGCAATCTGTTTTCATGGCTGCTGAAAAGTTGATAAAAGACATACACTTTCGTGGGATTACAATACCATAAAGGAAACCCAGCTTTGCATTACAGATGAACATGCTGAAATGGTTATAAATACACACAAGGCATATGCTATCGTAGTGGAGAGTAATAAAGGATTAAAACAGTCGGTTGACCAGAGTTACACCATGTCCAGATGAAAAGGGTTTCGGACCAAACAGCTAGGATTAGGATGATTGGAGCTGCACGCCCGGAAATAGCACTCAAGAAGGTACACCAGTTCAGCTTTCGCTAGCTAATTACTCAAAACTCGCTCTCCAACGGGGTTTGGGGGTGATTTTGAATTCCCCCCCCCTGTGGGTCCTTTCCCTGATAAACTCTTCCAGAAAGAGATCCCTTTATCTGTCGTGAAAGGGAAACAGATGAAGGGCGTCTTAATCGCTAGGGAGGGTCGCAGGACTACGACTTGAAGGTTTTTTCTGCTGAGCAGTATTTTTCAATTTTTCCTCCCCGTACTGGACCTAAAATGACCGCAAGCCTCACAGAAACTTCCCTCTGAAGCCTATATACGGTCGGACATGAAAAATCCCTCACACACCCTCGCCTACCCCGGCTAGCAATTCCCAAAGGGGTCTAAACCACCAGATGACTGTGTACTTAAGCCTTATACGGAATTGGAGAGTAATGCTGTACTGAAAACGTGGGGCAAGCCCCTATGCCCTTTGTATTCGTAACCCTTCTCCCTCCTGAACCGACATTCCCCCTCTCCACACCCTTCTTCCCACGTTTCCGTGATCCTTTTAACATTGCCCACCTCTCTTCTACTACCTCTTTTGTTAATTACAACCTTTATATACACTCGATTCTCTTCCGTCTACACCACAGTGTACTTCTCTCTTTCACACTCCCATTCTCTCTCACTCATTTATATTCTATTATATTCTATCTCATTCTCTCTTTGAAACACTTTCACTTCCACCGTCGAAACTTTATTTAGAAAACGTGCAGCAGGTTTGTCAAGAGAAAAATGCACAACAGTATTTTAGTGATGATGATGTGTTCTATTTTGGTATTTCTTTGAAACTGAAAAATATTGGAAAATATTCAGGTAGTTCGGAACCCACCTAAGAGTGTAGGTTCATCATTTACAACATTTACAAGCTTTATTATCACTTACCCGGTGGTTCGGAACCCACCTAAAATAGTAGGTCCACCATGTTCCCCGTAACATGGCTCAAACGGCGAGGTGGAACTACCCGTAAGGGTTTCCCCACCATTAAAAGCCATACGCTTATTATTATTTACGACATTTTGCTATTATTATCCCCTCATTACCCATGTGCCAATCGCACTCATGTGGGCAAAGTCAGCTAGAAAAAAGGGTTTTAGAAAGAATGAAATCTATCTGTCAATTTTATAATAAATGTAATGAACGTTAATAATGTGATAAAAGTTCAGCACTGTTCTCTGCTGAAAATCACTTCCCGGTGGTTCGGAACCCACCTAAAACTGTAGGTCCAACGCTTCTGTTTTGATTTTGATGCCTTCTCATTGGTGGATCACAGAATCCGTTAAATTCACATAACCTCAACAATGGCGAACGCTAACCAAATCCGCGCACGGTCTGTGATGTTATAAACTACAAGCTTTTATTGTGTTGGATTCCAGAACTGCAGTTTTAGGAAAAATATTGTATGCGATTCGCGCGTGAAGCTTCTGTATCGCTCTCGCAAAATTACTAAATGTTTTATCTCTCGCAAAATTACTAAATGTTTTGACTCGAGCGATAAAGTCGCGTTTCACGCTCTTAATACATAAATAACTATTTTGACAACTGTAAATTTCATTATTCACTAACATTTCAAGTTCTGTAGAATCCTATATTTCTACTATCAGAAGAAAAATAACCTATTTTCAATTAATGACTGTAGAGATTCTGAGCACACCAATTGATTTTATCATGTTGGCTTATGAGATTTAGAAGGGCTCTAAAAAGTAAAATTAAATAAGAAATTTCAGATTAATATTTTCAATAAATAGAAATTCAAGACAAATATAGTGAAAGTTTTCTCAACCTGACACACAGAGCTGTCTGTTTGTGCACTATTAGAAATTTATTACTAACTATTAAACTAGTCGAATTTTGTAGCCTCTAATTTTTTGTTCTTCCACCTATAAATTTCATTTGATTGATTGTAGCACAATCAAGCTAAATTAATTGAGATGGCATAGTTTTTTTTTTAACATTAAATAATAACTTAAGTGTCTTAAGAATAATTTATATTATTTCCATTTGGACTAACTATGGTCATAAAGAAACTCCACTACGCCTTGAGAAGATAGTCTCAAAACCAATATTGAAAAAACTTTTATCGACAAATTATGTATGTAACTGAATTAGAGCCAGAAAAGCATCTCATGAGAAGCTTTCCAAATACTGTTCTACGTTGAAGCTTCCATAAGTGAGGTAACAATAACTTTAAAGTAGTAGTCTTTATAATATTTAATAGTCCACTGCAGAGAAAATATAATTATTTGACAATAATATCTACAGGAGTTTGCTTTCCAGGAGTTTTTCACCATGTTCCAAAGTGCTTTTGAGTTTAATTTTCCTTTGAGGACCAAATCAGTGGGTACTAGGATATTTTCACACAGAGTAGCAAAAAAATTATGCTGTGGCCCTCAGGTAAGAGATTGGTATACACCTGAGCTAGCTTTAATGAAAGACCTTCTTCTGCTGACTGAGGACTTAGCCAGAAGTAGACCAAGCTTGCTGCTTTTAGCTTGTAGGTTGAGAATTGACTATCGTTTTCATTTAAGGGAGGCTAAGAAGAATGCCAATGCTAAATTTATCATTGAGGCTATTAATCCTTGCAAGGCTGCCTGGGCTTTGATAAACTCACATAGACCCAAGGTTTCAAAAATCAATATGAGTTTTGCTACAGCAGATGATTTTAGTAAATTCTTTGTTGAATCCATTGAGACTATTATCAATGATATGCCAAATAACAGTACTTTGAATGTGGATAACCTGTTGCATGGTATACCAGTTATTGGAGGGGTGTTTGACTGGAAGTTGACCACTGTGTCTGATATTATCAGTATAGTGAACAGTTTTCATCCCTCAGGCTCTAAAGACATTATGGTATGAGTGCTAACTTTCTAAAAAGTGTGATTGGTAGCTTGAGCCCAGTGCTTGTCCACCTGATAAACATTTGTTTGCAGCAAGGTGTTTTTCCAAATGAACTGAAAGTGTCCAGGACTGTGCCTATCCATAAGAAGGGTTCAATGGATTGTATATCCAACTATAGATTTATATCTATCATCCCCATTATTGCTAAAATATTGGAGAGTATCATGCTAATTCAGCTTTATGGCTTCTTTGAGCAGCATAATCTCCTGGTTCCTAATCAATTTGGCTTTGTGAAGGGGAAATCCACGGTATTGGCAGTTCTACATCTGGTGCAGACAGTCCTTGAAGCATTTGAGAAGAATAAATCCACCTCTGTTCTCCTGTGTGACTTGTCACGTGCATTTGATTGTGTGTCACACAAAATTCTGCTCAATAAGCTGGAGAAGTATGGCCTCAGCCCTTCTGCTCTTAGGCTGATTGAGTCATACCTCAGTGAGCGGTTCCAGGTGGTAGACTGGAATTGTGAGTTATCTGACCCTGTATTAATAAAACATGGTGTTCCCCAAGGCTCGGTGTTGGGGCCATTTCTATTCCTTGTGTCAATAAATGACTTATATTATAAACTTAAAGGTGAAGTCTTATTATTTGCTGATGACACCACTCTTTATAAAAGTCACAAAACTCCTCTGGGAGCTGAATTGGCTGTAAAATAATTGTACATCTCAGCTTCTCACTGGTTCTGCAGCAACAAATTAGCCCTAAATGAGAGTAAGACCCAGGAATTGAGCTTCACTTTGAGTTTAGATAGGGCCTCCAGCAATCAAGCCGTGAAGCTCCTAGGGTTTATTTTAGATGGAAAGCTCACATGGGATGCTCATATTGACCAGCTGTGTGTTAGGCTGAGTAGAGTCATATTTCTGTTGAGGAAACTATCATCTTGCCTTCCTAGAAATTGTGTGCGGCAGGTATTTTTTGCTTTTTTCCAGAGTCATATATCTTATGGAACAATACTATGGGGACATTCCTCTGGTGCCCACAAAGTACTACTGCTGCAAAAGAAAGCTGTTCGTTTGGTTGCACAGGCTGGGTGGCTTGATCATTGCAAGTCTCTTTTCATCAATAATAAAATTATGACAGTTTACAATATCTATATTTACAAATGCTTACTGTCAGTCAGGAAAAATTTGAATAGTTTTGTTATGATCAATGAAGTGCACCATCATGCCACAAGAGCGCAAAATACCATTTCCATCCCTAGAGTGCGATTTGAAAAAACAAAAAGAAGTTTTCCAGTGTCTGGCATTAAATTATTTAATGTGCTGCATGCCAAGATAAAGATGCTTCACTCTTAAAAGTTCGAATCTGTTGTCAAAGCATGGCTTCTTCAAAATCCTTCTTACTCTTTTGCTGAATTCGATGCTGTAAATATCAACTCTATTCTAGACTACACTTAAACCTTCCAAATACCCCATTGCGCTAGGTCTACTTATCTTTGCCCATCTGATTTATTTTACTTGAATTTTATTTATTTAGTTTTTAATCAATAAATATAATGTGCTTATTACCGGAATGATTAGGCTTTATTTAGTCGTTTATCTTATAATATTTCTGTAGTTCTTAAGTAGCTCATATATCTTTGTTAGTATTTCTACTATATTATGCTTGTTTTTAATGTGTTAACTGTTATTCATAATAATTTATCTGTTTAATCGACTTGGCCTATGTTACATTGATTGTATTTTGGCTCAATAAAATCAATTATCAATTACAATCTACAATCAGCCAATAAATAGAGGATTCCCATCAGAGAGAATATCAGAAACCCTGGATACAAACAAGAAATAATAATAATAATGAAAAGCTCTAAAGCTGTTATTAAAAATACCCAAAACCCAGACAATAAGGAAGTAGTGAATGACGAGACTCAAACCATTAACTATCAATGCGATTAAATTATTTTTCTTTATATTCCAGACATGACGTGATCCATTTTACGTACAAAAAGCATTACACGTTATCCAATATACTGGATGAAAGAATATTTAATCAGTTTAATGTGGTGGATTTGAATTCTTCTTTGAAAACGTGAGTTAATGGAGGGTTGAGGAGGAGTGTAGGGGGTGATGACTCAAGAAGAGGGGAGTAGAAGGAGTTCAATGATTGACTTCTAGCAGCTCCATGTTGAAAACTCTTCCCTATTTCCAGGCACAAAGCCGCAAGTCAGTCAAGAACCATTTTAATATAATTAAAAGTTTCTGGTCAAAGCATGGTAAGTTATTGAGCTGCCTTTTAAGCTACTCACCCACTAGTTGAATAACTTACTCCTTATTTTCATTATTTACTTGATCGGGTATTCATGAATATTGCTTATCCTTACAAAATAATTTGCCACCGATCGACAGTGTGGCCTTCATTGTTGAAATGTTTTTTAAAATTATTGTCAAAAATTTAAAATTCAAGTCTTTTTATCATTTTTACATTTCAAATTAGCCCACAAAAGTATGCTCCACAAATCATAAGTGTGGGCTTCATTCTTGAAAAAAAACTTCAAAAATATAATTTCTAATTGGGTGAAATTTAAAATTAGACTACTTATGCAATTAATATAATAATTAATAAATTTAACTTTCATTAACAGCTTAAAACATTCTTTCATGACCAACAACTATCCAATTCCTACACTGAAAATCAAGAATATCCTCTAATGGGTTGTACTAAATCTTTATGATTTTTTATGTAGTTCATGAATACAGTTTTTCCTATATTATTGAGTTCTACAATGATAATAATTATTCTACGATATCAATCAAACAGAAACTAAAATTAAATAGAGAGATCTCGTTTGGCAGTAAAATATATACATTGAGCTGATAATCAATGGACGGATTGATCCGTGTTTTGTAGAGGATTCAGGAATAGAATAAGAAAAAATTGTGAATTGAAGCAATCAACTCACCACATTCTGAAGATGGAATATACGTCATTCTCAATAGAATTTTTCTCACCTGAAACAACAAAAAAATTGAATAAATAATTCGATCTGAGAATTTCCAGTTTATTTACAAATCCAAAAAGATATGTATAGAACCCCACCAAGAGATACAAACCTAAAAACTGGTAAAGTGCACATATCTATACAATACTTAGTTAATGATTATTTGTTGGCTGACGAAGCTTCTCTTCAGAAGTGAAATGCATCCCTCCAGCATCTTTATTCACTTATACTGGAGGGATGCATCACACTTCTAAAAAGAAGCTTCATCAGCTTATAAAAGTGAAATGCAACCCTCCGGTATAAGGTGAGTAAAGATCATAATTTGAATAGAACAGTGGCAGCTTTGAAATTAGATTGTTTATCAAGTATTTCGTCATGGAAAACATCACAGGAATATTGTATATTTATGAATAATTATTGATCTGACTTGACTTATCTCTTACTTCATAGCTGAAAAAAAAGACAAAAATCTTCCAAAAGTAGATACTTTTCTGTTGAAGGTAACATATTTAAAAAATATTAAATGAATATTCGAACTTGGGCGCAATGATATGAATTCAATTCTCTCGATCTGTCACAGACATCCAAACAAATTTAAACAGCAGTAATTTTTTATGGTAAATTCAACTACAGTAGAAACAATTAGTCTGGGCGCACGGCCGTTTGGTAGTCAGCCATGGCGAGGGGAGTGTTTATCGCTCATTTCTAAAAACATATGGCCCGTGCGACGCTGCAGATGTCTTCAAGGTCAACTAGTCAACTTTTAACAGGACGGCTAGTAGTGAGACCAGAGCCACGTGCCCAGACTAATTGTTTCTACTGTACTTGCAGTTAATTTTAATTGAGAATAAATAATATTTTTACTCAATTTTGGCCGAACGTTTCCGAGTCATGGAGACTCATCTTCAAAGGCCTATCTACTCATCTTGATAAATATTAACAATATTAAAATACTCATCTTAATAATACTAACAACGCAGATCGTTATGGAACAAGAAATCCAAGAGTTTAAAGTCTTGTCGTTGATAGAACAGTTTTTATTCCATACCACTTGTTTATTTAAATATTTTCTATTGTAACACCGTTAAACAGTCAGGAACTGTTCCATTTCATTTGATCACATAATTCATCACTTTGAACAATGCTACTAATTAATAATAACAGATATTCCAGTAGTAGAGAGAATTTATTATCAATGACGAATTTCATCGTTCCGACGTTCAGCCGTAGCTGTTCTATCACTCACTCATTAATAGATGAGAGACACGCAGCAAGACGAAATCCGGCATTATGCGTGGTGCATTTCATCATTAGAGCATTTGCCATTTTCGAATGAGGCCCTGTTTACTCACTCACTGACAAACGAGGCCTTATGAGTGTGGCTGACAGCCTCCTGTGAGGCATTGATTCACAGCTGCTGAGGCTGGTGCCTCATTACAAATCTCAACCTCACTGAAATTTCAACCTCGCATATAGTCACTCACACCTCACCTGCTCAATCGTTCTCACCTTCAGTAATCCGACGGCTGACTCCAATAATACGACACCAGCACAAAGGGGAAACTTTGAATTATTACATTCCCAATTCACTATTGCACCTTTCATTTGAAGGTTTGCAACTCTGAGACACCAATTCCAAAATACATTCATTTATCATTCTTTTGAAGAAACTGTTGATTATGAATTTTTTTTTTAAGATGAATCCCACATAGGTCTGAGACCTGTGCGTAGGTAATGAGTTGGATGATGGTGATTTATGAGTAGGACCTACAGTTTTAGGTGGGTTCCGAACCACCGGGAATTGATTTTACAGCAGAGAACAGTGTCATTTTGCTGGCCAATCTATCTGTTCAATCTCTATTTGATTGTACAGATACCTGCTACGGCTCACGGCTATCACTTCCCTATGATGAATATATCGGTTTCACTAGGATAAGTTCAACTAGAACTTTGGAGTGGGAATAGATGACTGTTTGATTCTCACTTAAAAGTTGTTCTGTATCCATATAATATATTTATATAGTGAAATAACCGATTTCGACTGTAGGTGACTTTTCAGACCTCAAGATTAGAATTTGATTCGCAAACGAAGAGTGCGATTCCTTTCCTTACTGTTCTAACAGAGTTGTATCTATGCCAAACAAACCGAAACAAATTTTGAAGCTCTGTGCTTAACAGTCCACTTTCACCTTCATACAGAGTCTAGCTATGCAGGTGAGTGTGCATACTGTGTAGCACACTCTTGAGCTACTTTCTGCGTCCAAGCCATCATTCGACAGAAACGTTTGGAAAGCAACACAATCGATGTGCCTTTTTTGTATCTGAGATGAATGAAACTTAATTCACATCGAGCCGCAATAAGGCACTAAAATTTGTTTTAACCTGGTTTTATTATTATTTGTGGGAGAAATGTTGAACTATTATACAAGCGACTATAATTTTCATGTAACCTTATAGAAAAATTTGCAAAAAGAGCCTCAATATTCTCTGTTTTTCGCAGGCAAATTCGTAGGTTAATTAATTGGAATAATGTCTGCATTTCGTTTATTATCTTTCAAAATAGGATGATTTGGTGAGACTCATATTATCACATTTTTGGGAATGATAGATTAATTATTGATTCAATAAATTGATTAATAACTCGAATATTTGATTAATCAACTATCTCATTGATAATTAGTTAATTGATTCATGAATAAATGAATGAATATGTTCTACTTTGATGCATTCCAACCATAGTACCATAACCTTCAGGTGACGATTTGTTTCATACACAGTTATTGATCAATTTATTATCTTTTCATTCTCCTATCTTGCTTTTCGATTACATCAAACTGTATGTTTGTTATTATAGCAGTATTCATCGTCTAGCAGATGAGATTTGTAAAATTTGAATTCTATGAATTAATGAATGATAAGTCGAAATTGTCACCAACATTAAAAATATTGAGAAACTAGTTTTGGTCGTTCTACCATTATCAATCTCAATCAAACTAAAACTGAAGTACAGAGAAGCTTAATATATACTAAACATGGAATGATGCTATTGGCTAAGCGAGAACGAGACTGACCATCATTGAAGGTTGTGATTGGCTGACAAACCACGCCCCTTGGTGAGAGGAGTAACAAGCAGAAATACCAGTCAAATTAATAACTAAAAACTGTGAACATCTAGATATTAGTTTTTGATTTGATATCTAGTAATGGGGAACACAATTGAGCCAAAATTAAAGCAACTTAGATTTTTCAACAAATCTGACTGATTCTTGCCTCTTGCTCCTCTCCACCCGACATTTAAAACTAAAAAGGTGCTCCTGGAATTGATACAGCTTGGTTTAACTCCATTTTCCAATAATCAATAAATTTGATGATTTCTTTTCAAATTGGAAACAAGTTTCCTTGTTTTTGCGTAACATATTGAATGCTCTGACCAAACAATTTCCTACCACAAGGAAATTGATGTTGGGTGAGATTATATTGTATATCAAAGTTATAATGCATATTTATGCGAGAAATGAACAAGTTTTGCTCCCAGTACTTTTTATAAATTCGTGTGTAAAAGATAAAGTTATATCGATAAAGGCGAAGTTTTCTCTTTAATTCTCCCTAAAGTGCGAGCAATACTGCTGTAAAGAGTATTTAAAGAGAAAAAGGGAGATCTAAAAAGAGAGAAACCGAGAGAGGGAGAGAAAAAGAGTGTTAGTTGGAGAGGGGAAAAGAGTGTGAGAGAGTGAGTGGAAGAGTAGGAGAGAAAAATAAAGAGTGTGAGAGGAAGAGAGTGTGAGAATAAAGAGTGATAAAACAGTAGAAAGAGAGGGAAGACAACTACAGAGGATGAGCCGCCACGAAGGCAGAAAAGAAGATTACAACTCATTCTATGAGCAGCGCTCTTAATATTTCGCTGTTCTAGAATTAATTAGAAGTTCATCACAACATAAATTTAAAGTTTATTGTTCTCGAAAATGTTCTGCACAAAACCCGAATTGCTGAGGGGAGATGAATGGCGACAGGGCTCTGTGAGCAGAACAGAGGGTCTGAATGGGCAGATTAAAGGAAAGGAATTACATCATTTGATTTTCCAATGAAGAAAAGCGCCCGCTAAAAGCCTCAAAGCAGTCACTTGTACAAACTCCGAGAAGTAAAGAATCAGTGGCTTGTTTTGAAGGGACGCCTGCCTCTTGAGAATTGCTAAAAGGAGTATTGGAACAGGCGCCTAAGTGTTTATCTATTCAATGATTCCATACTACTGATTCCTCAATTCGTCATCTCCATCTGTATGATGAAAGTATTCACTCACGTTTCGAGATAGATTTATTTGAAATTAAATAAATGATTTACAGCCTGTTTTGGACATGTATAACCGAATTTAAAATGTACAAGTTGAGAGAAGTTGAAACGTACGGTTCTAGGTGCGTTTTAAAAATTAGATAAATAATTTACAGCCTCCTCTAGATATTTGTAACCGAATTTAAAATGTTAAAGTTGTGGAGTTAAGTGGAAGATTGAATTTATTCACATCATAAACGAGTAATCTTTATATTCCTCGTATTGGGTCTGTGAATTTGATTTATATTCGTGTCAAAGTAGGTCGGAGCTAGTGTAAAAAATATTTTTCCGTGGAAATCTTCCATTTTCCACAGTTTCTTGCTTCTAAAAAAAAGGCGGAAAAGAAAAACGTGTTAGTTTGATGTAGATCGACGATGGAAACATGACGAATGTGTGTCAGATGAAGTGAAAGTCAATATGGAATGAGAGGAGCAGTTGGAAGTCGAAAGACTTGGAAAAATCATGGAATATAGGGGGAAAATTCAAAATTATTAATAATTGTAACAATCACTTCATGAAAATGTATTGGTGTGATACAGGATAAGTGAAAAATATTGGTTCTGAAAAAAGAAATGAAAGTTTCATTGAGCGAAGAGATCTATGTACACTCGAAAATATTTCTTTAATTTCAAAAATAGATTAGACTATAGGCTATAATATAGTTTTCTGAATACAGTTGACCGATCCAAATTCAATTGTTTCTATGAGCTTATGAAACAAATGGATGCATTATCGTACTATTGTATCTGATAGAGTTGGAAGTCATCAGTGAGTCAAATTTGTTAAGAGTTAAGGCCATTTCAAAAATCAAGTGATGTGAAGGAATAGAGGTGTGAGGGAGAAGATAATAGTGATGAGAATAAAATAAAAGGGGAAAGAAGAGAGGGAGAAAATTAAAGATGGAATAGAATAGAATGAATTTTTTATTTGTTGACGTGGCGAAGTTTGGGCAGTATGTCCACTCCATCATTTAATTAACCACGTCAAAGATTAGAGAGAGAATAATTATGTCAAGGTCACAGGTATTAAAGGTGGATTTAAAGATTGGTGGTCAGTGTGAAAAAATAATTTAAAAAAGAAGAATAGTGACCTTCTACTAGCCTACAGTCATCCCTGATGGCATAATTCATCAGCTGTCACCAATCACCTATCTCCTATCACCTATGGTTGCTTGGAAATTTTCAAATTACAACTACAATATACAAGTGAAATCTTCCATAAGAACCTCATAACAAAACCATGTACTGATATAACTATATTTTGAATTGCTATGTTGTAATAACGGTAACATACTAGTCCAATACAAGGAGCCGAACACATAGAACATAAAAATTGGATCAAAGTGATAGTCGTGAGCTGTAGCAGGTATCTGTTCAGTCAGATAAGCTAAGAAATCGTGGACCCGCTCTGTAAAGGTGACCGATTGGATCGGCCAGCAAAAACTACTATGTTCTCTGCTTTAAAATCAATTTCTGGTAACTGAAACTGTAGGTCCAAGTTATCAATCACTATCATCCAACTAATTACCCGCGCACAGGTTTCAGACCTATGTGGGCTTCATCCTCCAAAAAATTAGATAACAAAAATACAAAGATGAACTATGATTACATTTTTTTATTTATCACTTGTGACAAATTAACAATGAATGTGAAGGAGCAACAGATTCAAGTTCAAATTGAAAGGGAAGGATAACTACCGTTGTGCCATGACAACCCCCCCCCCCCCCCCAGAAATCAATGTTTTCTGATATCAAGTAAATTTTTTCAAACATCTATTAGTTTCTGATTTCTCATAACATGAGAACTGTGAGACAAGAAGAGGAAAAATATTGTTGTTTGAAGACCACCTGAAACTGTAGGTCTAATACATCAATCACCATTACCCAAGCACAAGTCTCAGACCTATGTGGACTTTATACATTGGAGTAAAAGAATGACTGTTGCAAAATAATACTTGTAGACTGAAGGAAGGCGAAAGGAAACAGTGCTTTACTGTGTGGTTTTGGAGCCGACCTAAAACTGTAGGTCCAACTCATCAATCACCTCATTACTCACACGCAAGTCTGAGACTTGTGCGTGGGGAAAGACTAAGATGATAGCTATTGATTCATCGAATCCACAGTTTCAGGTGGGTTCCAAACTACCGGTCAGAGTCCTATGTGGGCTTCATCCTCCGGAATAAAAGAATAACTATAACAAAAAAGGAAAGTGATAGCCGCTAGCCGTAGCAGGTATCTGTTCAATCAGATAGAGATAAGCTGCGTTCTCGTAGGTCCTGTTTGTAACGGTGACCGATTAGATTGGCCAGCAAAAAAGACACTGCTCTCTGCTGTAAAATCACTTCCCGGTGATTCGGAACCCACCTAAAACTGTTGGTCCACATCATCAATCACCATCATCCATTCATTACCCACGCACAGGTCTCAGAACTATGTGGGCTTCATCCTCAAAAAAAAAATTGTAGATTGAAGAAAGGCGAAAGAAAACAGTGTTCATTGTGTGGTTTTTGGGGTTACAAAGCAAACAAGAAAGCATCTTGCAAGAAGAAGGCATTCAAAGAAGTTTTGTGGTCTTTTGGTCAGTTAGAAGCTAACTGGACTCCACTAGTGGCCATAAATTAAGTTAGTGCTGAGGGTAATGGCGCGAACAGCCGGTTAGTGACAGATTAGCAATGGCCGACAATAAGGAATCAATGAACTCGCGGCAGTCTGATTGCAAAGCTGACATCCCGCCCACCCCAGATGACCATACCGCCCACCATAGAATGACATACCGCCCACCCTGAAATGACCAAGATTGTCCCTGGTTGATTGTTAGTAGTGTCCAGTCGTCTCTACTGCTTCTAGGGCCGCAGTTCTAATGGAATTCTGCTACCCCATTCTTCTATCCCCATCGTCTTATTTATCTGCAGCTTTCATCTAGAAGGGGAACTCTGGGTCTTAAGTCCGGTTGCTATTGTCGATTTATCAAGCGTTGTGAGTCAAATTGGGACAGTGAACGATGGGCGATGCTTGCTGCCAACTAAAGTTGGGGTTTCCTGGTTTCCAACAATCGTAGAGTTCAATATTAACATTGGTAAGTTATTACCCCTAGTTATGTCATAATGATGATTCATTATCACTTTTATACCAATCTTCTACGTGAAAGCATATTAATATTTTTTTTTAGGATGAATCCCACATAGGTCTGAGACCTCTGCGTGAGTAATGAGTTGGATGATGGTGATTGATGAGTGGGACCTACAGTTTTAGGTTGGTTCCGAACCACCGGGAAGTGATTTTACAGCAGAGAACGTGTCTTTTTTGCTGGCCAATCTAATCGGTCACCGTTACAAACAGGACCTACGAGAACGCAGCTTATCTCTATCTGATTGAACAGATACCTGCTACGGCTCGCGGCTATCACTTCCCTAATATCATATCTATAAACATGCTAGCATTTGTTCATTATCCGTTTCACTTTCATTCCAAACTGCTATGCTAAAGCATATACCTATATTCAAGTTGGCATTCATATAATTCCTATATATTGAATTATGGAGCACATACCTTGTATAAAATGTATAAAAGTGGTTACATTATTCACGCATATTCGCTATAACCTGAAACAAACCTCAGATTAATAGCAAACAAATATATTCATTTTGTAATTCTAAAAGCTAATTTACTCTTCAGGAAATAGGGGGAAACCCTTCCGGTAGCTCCATCTAGACGTTTGAGAACATGTTGAACATACTATTTTAAGTGGGTTCCGAACAACTAACTGACTGAGTGATAATAAAACTTATAAAATTAAGTTGATATTTTATTCCGATTTACAAAAAATTTCAGCTTTCACCCGAACAATTTATCAAACTAGAGATAGTAGTCACCCTATTCAGAAACAATGTGACTCATTATATCGAGCATGTATTAATAATGAGACCATGTACGTTCAGCTGTACGGAGCGAAACAAAATCCATTTACAGGATCACACAGCAATAATAAGCAGAATGATAACAAGTTTCCGATAGCATAGATGCTATTTCACCATCGTGATGGGACATTCTATCCTACCCAACAATCATCATTCTAATCATGCAATTATCGTCGCTACTAATTCCAATTAGCCGAAATTGATGACTAAATCATGGTTGCTCATTTTCAATGCGTTCTCTCTCATTATTTCCATGCATTTGCATGTTCAGAATGAGTGTGAGTGAGATAGAATCGCATGTTGTACATGAGTGTGAGTGAAGCAGAAATAGTAGTGAGCGGCGCGGTGAGGTATTTTGAGTCTTGGAGATTAGCTTTTACAGCCGAAATCGATATTTTGAAACAAAAAAATTCATTTTCCTACAGTGATTCGAGAAAGTGCCTATTTTCGCACTAACTGTAGCACGCAAAATAGTCTATTCCTGCACCAGTGCGGGAAAGTAAATTCCAGTGCGGGAAAGAACTTTTCCGCACTCCAAATTTGCAACCTAACAACACAAAATAGTGAGCATGTAATACGCAGGTTCCCTATTCTGCATTCAAAAATAGGTTGGCTACTCTGCTTCAGCTGTGAAATAGTTGTTGTAGTTGTTGTTGAAATCGATGTGATTCGAAAATAGGTTATGTGAGGAATTGTCAGGTTATGTATGCCCTGTTTTGTTCTCTTTAAATTACTTTATACATTACTGTAGGAAAAATTTAATGAGTAATACGAGTGCAAAGTATTGTTTCTGCACTCGAGAAACTTTTTTCACTCGCCTTCGGCTCGTGAAAAAAACTGTTTCTCTCGATGCAGAAAAACGCTATTTTGCACTCTAGTTACACAAATAGCTATTTCCATCAATATTATTGACGAATCTGGCGGTGAAGAAAACAGAGTATTTCTATATTGTTATGAATTTACATAAATAAAACAGTCAGAGGCGTTTTAAACATGGATTTTATTAAGAATAACTTTTGGAAAATTAACACTTGAACTGCTTAACACGAACTCAACTATTTATACTTCTATTGGAAAACCTTCTCGAGCTTTCAAACATTGCAAACATTATATTTGCTATTACCAGCTGATTTTTACATAAACAACTTGTCACCTGGCCGTAGCACTGCTCCCTCCTTAAGACTGTTCTGTCCCAGAACAGTTACAGGTCTGCAGATTGGGGGTGGCCTTACTGGATACAACTGACTAGCTGC
This sequence comes from Conomelus anceps, assembly GCA_948455865.1. NCBI lineage: Eukaryota > Metazoa > Arthropoda > Insecta > Hemiptera > Delphacidae > Conomelus > Conomelus anceps. The sequence continues at coordinate 2,732,819 of OX418219.1, forward strand.
CCATGGAGCAAACATGCAAACTGAGATGGTAATCCCAGTTTCTTTGAAGATTGTTTCAATCATTGGCCTCACGATTTTCCAGTCCAACCCATCATAGCCACAACCTAATCGGGGAATTCCAAGCTGCTTCACTCCCAGAGTTTGAAGACAATTCCGCAGATGATTTAGGCTCTCCCACAAGGCTTGATAGGTGGACTCCTGCTGAGGTTGATCTTTTGTCACCAAGCAGAAGAGCTGTTTTCCTTGCCTCTGAAGGTGTAGTGTTCTTCCAACAGCTGGTCTCTGAAGTTCCAGATCATTCAGTCCTCCAAACTTTTTCCTAAATACTGTAGCAATACCCCGAGAAGCTCCAAGATTTTTAGCTACACAGTGAGCCAGAGCATAGTCTTTTGGTAGGGTGAACAAATCTTGATAACAGACTTTTGTAACCTCAGCTTTCTGGAACATGTCCAAATTGGCCATAAATTCTTCAAAGTTGGGATCAACTGGTTGAATAGTTCTCACATCTTGGGCATTACCTGCAGTATTGTCTCCCTGGAATGGTGCCAGTCGATTGAAGTGGACAACTCTTGGTTTTCCTCTAGGTTTCTTGATCCGGTAGACTACATCATTGATTCTAGTAACCACTTCAAAAGGTCCATCCCAGGAAGTCTGTAATTTGGGGGAGTACCCTTGACGTCGCTGTGGGTTGTAGAACCAAACTAAGTCTCCAGGCTGGTATCCACCATGATCTGCCTTGATATCATAGCGTTCTTTCATCTTGTCACTGGTTCCTTGGATGTTGGTTCGAACAATCTCATGAATCTCATCCATCTGTTTCCGAAACTGGGTGACATAGTCCTCTCCTACCAAATCCTCTCCAGGTGTACATCCAAACTTTAAGTCACAAGGCAGTCTAATATCTCGCCCAAACACTACCTTGGCTGGTGAAAGTTTTGTAGACTCATTGACAGAGCTTCGGTATGCCATCAGGAATAGGTGAAGATATTGATCCCAGTCTCGTTGATGCTTGGATACAACTTTTGACAGGTATTTTCCCATGGTCCTGTTCATACGCTCCACCATTCCATCTGACTGAGGGTGAAGGGGTGTAGTCCTTGTCTTATGGATTCCCAGCACCTCACATATACGGGAAAACACTGAAGACTCAAAGTTCCTTCCTTGATCAGAATGTAACTCTAATGGGACACCAAACCGACTGACAAATTCCTTGATTATTACATCAGCAACACTGATTGCTTCTTGATTTGGCAAGGCATAGGCTTCGACCCATTTGCTGAAATAATCCATCACTACCAGGATATACTTATTCCCACTGTCAGACAATGGAAATGGTCCAGCTATGTCAATGGCTATTCGCTCAAAAGGTGCTCCAACATTGTATTGTTTCATGGGGGCCTTCTTTCTATGCAAGGGGCCATTTGCAGATGCACAAACAGTGCAATTGTGACACCAGTCCTTGACATCTTTGCTTGAATTTGGCCAGTAAAACCTCTCTCGTACTTTCTCCAGTGTCTTATGAACTCCAAAATGGCCCCCAGAGACTCCATCATGTATTTGTCTCAGCACTTCAGGAATCCTTTTCCTGGGAACAATAATTTGCAGCTTATGCTGATCACCAGCTGCATTCTCTAGCTTCCTTTTGAGGATTCCTCTGTCTTCCACAATAGAGTCCCATTGTGCCCAGAGGGACTTGACATGTGGTGGAAAAGGTGCTATTTCTTGCCAACTAGGTCGTCTTGCAGAACGTTTCCACAACCAAAGGTGCTTCAGATCAGGGTCTTCTTCCTGATCCTTAAGTAACTCAGCACCTTGCCAGTGGTCATTGGCAATAGTTGTCCTATATACCAAAACTTCCTTCCCATCCTGGCGTGAGCAGTGTTTGCAGTCCTCCTCACAGGGTCTTCGAGAAAGGGCATCAGCATTCAGGTGACTATTTCCAGCTCGGTGTACAAATTTAAAGTCATATTCTTGTAAGTGCTGGATCCATCTTGCCACTTGTCCTTCAGGAGACTTGAACCGGAGAAGCCATGTCAAGGATGCATGATCAGTTCTCAGCAGGAATTGACGTCCATATAAGTATTTGTGGAAGTGGCTGATTGATTTCACTACTGCTAGCAGTTCTCTTCTAGTAACACAGTAGTTACGCTCAGGTTTTGACAGCACCTTGTTAAAATATCCAATGACCTTTTCCTCCCCATCTTGCTCTTGAGAAAGTACTCCACCAATTGCTGTGTTGCTGGCATCAGTGTCAAGAATGAACTTGCCTTCAACTCTTGGGTAAGCCAATATAGGTGCTTGGCAAAGTGTCTCCTTTAGTCTGTTGAAGGCCTGCTGGCAATTTTTGTCCCAGAGAAAACTTTGTTTCTCCTCTGTCAGCTTGATGAGGGGTTTTGCTATACCAGAGAATCCCATCACAAACCATCGATAATATGTGCAAAGGCCAAGGAAACTCCGCACTTCTGATTTGTCTTTGGGCACTGGCCACTTGGTTATGGCTGTTACCTTCTCAGGATCCATAGACACACCTTTATCAGATACCACATGCCCTAGGTAATTAACCTGTCTTTTAAACAGATGGCACTTCTTTGGGTTGAGCTTCAGGTTAGCTTGTCTTAGTCTTTCAAATACTTGCTTCAAGTTTTCCAGCTGATGTTGGAAAGACTTTCCCAAGACAATGATGTCATCCAGGTAGACCAGGCAAGTTTCCCATGACAGTCCCCTCAACACATTCTCCATTAATCTTTCAAAGGTTGCTGGAGCATTACACAAGCCAAATGGCATCACAGTGAATTGCCAAAGACCTTCTCCGATTGAAAATGCAGTCTTTTCTTTGTCCTTAGGTTCAAGTCCAACTTGCCAGTATCCACTTTTCAGGTCCAGAGTCGAAAACAACTTGCAACCTTCCAGGCTATCCAGTGTGTCATCAATTCGAGGTAGAGGGTAACTGTCTTTTTTGGTGACATCATTCAGAAGACGATAGTCCACACAGAACCGGAGTGTATTATCCTTTTTTTTTACAAGCACCACTGGTGAAATCCAAGGGCTATTGGATGGTTCAATTATACCATCATTTTCCATTTCCTTAATTATTTTTCTAGCTTCCTCTCTTTTAGCCAGAGGTAACCTTCTAGGGTTCTGGCGGATGGGTCTGGCATTTCCAGTATCTATTGCATGCTCAACTATGTTGGTTCTGCCTTTTGGGCCCTCTCCTATATCAAAAATATCCTGATAATTAGTTATGAGGTCCCTTACTTCATTTTGTTGTTCTTTGACTAGATCTTGACAGGATACTTCAACAAAGGCCTTCAGCTTCTCTGGGAGACACTTCTTCTGTGGTTGAGTTGTCTGCATTTGTTGTATGACAGATGTGACTGGTGAGCAATGTCCCAAAGTACTACTTCTCTTCAAAGTAACTTCATAATCATTCACATTCATCAAGAGGACAGGGAATTCTTGGCTAGTAAGAAAAAGTGTCCTAGCCACTAGGACACCATGACCAAGCTCCTCCTCATGGATTTCTGGCTCTAGCAACACATTAATCCCCACAGGGACATCCTCCTTTGTCGTAGCATGAGTCACAATCTGGCTCCTTGCTGGTATTGTGATTTCTTTCAGCAGTTGTATTTGGGCTGTACAGTCTTTTCCAGAGTGTAGAACAACTTCATCTCCACCAATGGTCAATGTCTTCCTTCTAAGATCCAACTCTAGGCCAAAAGTAGAAAGAAAATCCAAGCCTAGTATGACTTCTTCACTAATCTCTGCCACAAGTACACAATGTTTAAAACAGGCCTTACCAATCTTGAAGGTGGCAATCATCTCTCCACAGACACTCACAGGCCCACCTGTAGCAGTTTTCAGCTTCCAGGTTGTTGGTGAGATATCTTGCTGGTTAGCTACTGTTTTGGAGTTTATTATTGTCTTAGTGGCTCCAGTATCTATAAGTAATTTATAGGAGCTTCCATTCACCATTCCATTAATGTAAAGACTGTGGGGTTTATCAGATAACATTGCAATGACTGGTTTTGTACATGGGGAGAGGGTCTTCTGTCTACAGGTTGATGGTTGCCCCTTTACATCAACCCTCTTTAGTTTTCCTGATTCTTCTCAGTGGTTGATTTATTTGGGCACTTATTACGCAGGTGCCCTCTCTCTCCACAGCGCCAGCAACGTATCTCCCTCCTTCCTGTTCTTAACTTTTCTATGACTTTCTTCACCAATTCTTCCAGAGACTCATCACTACTATCCTTTGCTCCAACAGCCCGGACTCGGGCATTACCCTTCACTGATTGTCGTACTGCTTCGAATTCCAAAGCCTGGGTGAGGGCCTCACTGAGTGTCTGAGGGTGAGCCAATTTAATAGCTTGTTGAGTTTCAGGTTCCCAAAGACCATCCAGGAACCTCTCAATGGCTAGAATCTCATATACTCTATCATCCACAGATGGGTAGGCTTTTCTTACCAGGTGGGCAATATCACTTTCGAACTCTTGGAGTGATTCGTTTGGCTTCTGGATCCTATTCTTGAGTTGTGAACGGTAAAGTTGATCCATGTGTTGATTGCCAAACCTCATTTCTATGTGTCTCAGAAGCACATCGAAGTTCTGCCTATCAGCCATAGGGATTGTTTGGAGAACTGCTAATGCATCTCCACGGAGTGACAGGCTAAGCATTGCAGCTTTCACTGCAGGTGTCCAGCCATGTATGTCAGCAGCTGTCTCAAGCAAGGAACGGTAATCTTCCCATGGCATCTTTCCATCAAAAGTGGGTAGCCCAATTGGATGACTTGGCAGGATGATAGGTGCTTTTTGATAACTTACAGAAGTGTCTTCTCTAATTTGATTAACAGAGGCAACATCAACCATAGAGATTGATCTTTCAATGCCATTATTGTGTTCCTGTAGTTTTTCAAACTTCTTTTCAAATTTATCTTCCATGTTTTTCATTTTCTCTTCCATGTCTTTCATTTCATTTCTTACAAAATTATGATTTTTCTCAAATTTATCTTCCATGTTTTTTATTTCATTTCTTAAGAAATTATGATTTTCCTGCAATTTTTCCTCAAATATATCTCTGTTCTCTTCTAATTTCTTTCCAAAGCTGACTTTAACTCACCATATGGGGTTTCAAAGAGGAATATGTCCGGATCCAAACCTTCCTCAACCAATGCCACACGAAGTCGTTCTTGCAGAATAGCTTTATTACCACTTATTTCAAGATCTCGTTCTTCTAATTCTTGTTTTAATTCACTCACTTTCAAACATGAAAGTTTTAAACCTTTTCCAGCCATTTTAAATCTCAAACCAGTATAACTGTTAAAAGTAAACACAAAAAAATGGATGAACAAATGAATAGTTGAAAAACACTAATAAAATCACTTTTCGAATAGATAAACCCACCTCAAATGCACTTATCCCACTTCTGACACCAATTGTTATGAATTTACATAAATAAAACAGTCAGAGGCGTTTTTACATGGATTTTATTAAGAATAACTTTTGGAAAATTAACACTTGAACTGCTTAACACGAACTCAACTATTTATACTTCTATTGGAAAACCTTCTCGAGCTTTCAAACATTGCAAACATTATATTTGCTATTACCAGCTGATTTTTACATAAACAACTTGTCACCTGGCCGTAGCAATATGTTGCAAAGGCCCTAGAAATAATGACAATGATATGTGAACTTCGTTGACTGGCCTTAATATTTTTAAGTTTGTATTATTTTCAAATAGTTTTCATGCATTTTTATATTTTTCTGTAATTCTACTCTCAATGGCAGCTCAACTAAATGTTTTATGGCTTTCTTGAACAAATTATCTATATAAATAAAATTAGAGTTTGTCTGTACATTTATTTAGAAATATATATTTTTTGGTTATTTTTACGTTTTATACATTAAAGAAGCCGAAACAAGTATTATCTCAATTTCTGTCTGTCTTTAACGGCCCCGAAGGCATTTTACGCGGCCTTCTCCTGAAAAACGAGAGCATCGATCGGGATATAAGTTATTTATCAGTATTGAAAACTTTTTTGACAATGTCTTTAGCTATAAAAAACTAAATTAACTTTTTTTTTAAACAGAATAATAAGCGTTTGAAAACCCAGTGTTGTGCGATTTTGGATACATTATTTTCTTCTAAGTTTTATTACCACACAACAACAAATCACGAAATTTATCATGATATATCAATCAGCTGTTCTCAAATATTCTCTCTGATAACTGTCACTGAATTGTTTACGATCTAAGTTGTTTACTAAGCTGCTCACAACTTCATGATCGTCTTATTTCTAAAAATAATCTGTATACGAAGGACGGGAACAATAGCTAGTTTTTCAATAAAATAAAAAATCACCAAATTGGAGCGAAATATTGCTATTATATTATCGTAGTTTGTAAAATGATATGTCTTAGTAATAAATTGATCATTGAAATTGTTATAGAATCAAGAATGATTCTACAAGATAATATTACTTGTTTATAAAGATTATAGCGAAGTGTTAATCCTAACGAAAATGCCAAATTGTATATTCCAGGCTTGAAAACAGTCCTACAGGGAATTTCACAAACCAATTTGTACATCCGTTATTTCGGTTACTTGCGCTGAATAATCAAGTGTGACAAACAAGAGTGAGCTACTAATTCAACTGACAAACTCCCTTCAAATGAAACACGCATGACTTTCGTCAAGCCGAAAATCCGGTTGAAAGAGGATCCTTAGACATAGAATAATTTATGTGAAATCCTTTGCTTTGGGAAGAGCTTAGGATTTCATTTGCAGCATCACTCGAAATGGTTAATAGTAGTGTTTACTCAGTCAAAGATCTCTTCCATGGGAACGGAAAAACCTGAGTGTGTGCCATTTGCCATCTATAAAACCTGAGTGTGAGCCCTATGCCCTATATAGGACAGGATCAAAGCGGGAAAAAATCAATGATGCTGGCAGCTGGAGTAGAGGTGGTCATTTCACACCGCGGTCACACTATGTCACGTAACAGATCTCATGTGACATAGTATGACATACTGCTCAGCCCTGTAGCCAGTACTAGGTACCTACAGCAGAGTGTTGGGCTTTCACACTTGGTGAGCAAATTGATTTCCGAGTCTTCCAGTTCCATGGCATCAACCTGATTCCCCACTATCCTAGAATTTAATTGGTACAGTATTCCAATTTTATTAAATAATACTTGTAGTCCTGAGAACAATAGACCTCAGATTACGGGTGATTGCATGGAGTAACATACTCGATGTACTCAATGATAATTAGAATCACTGTCGCGAAATCAAAGACAAACATCAGACCATCCCTTGTTTCTATTTAGGTTACTTAGCTTGTATCATGTCTGTTTTCCACAAAAAGTCACTCTGTGACCGTCACCAACCCCTTCAAAAGTCAACTCTAATTACGCCACTAATACAGACTGTATTATGTTGCTCTAGACAGCTCATTGCTCAAATTAGATCTGATTTCATATGTCTGATGAATGAGTCCATAGAATAGTAATATCAATTGGATTATAATTGAACCAATCACTTTTTATAACACTTAATTGAAAAATTGGGAATGACTTGTTCTCTCGAGCAAATATGTCATTCTTATGAATGATAACTTTATTCAAGAGTATAAAGTCTCAACCCTAAGAGGGCCCGAGTGAATCTGATTCCAGAATAAATGAACATATCAGGGATTGGAAAAACCCAAAAAGGAGATTCAAATTTTCCAGAGCATCTCATTAATAATGGGCACAATTTCAAGGCTGTAGAAAATGTTGAATTTCGGCATTCAATTGGCACAGGTAGACTTTGGAGATAGCTAAGTTTTTGGTAAAAAACGAATCCAATACGAGTTTAAATGACCAAATTTATTTTAACCAATTCAATACTACTAACTACTAACATAATTCCAGCCTACTACATTTAAAAAACAGTTATTTCGTATATTTCTCGGTTGACCTTGACCGCATTTCAGTGAGCTTCTAATTTTTAAGTTTTAATTTGATTCAATTCTAGCCTTATTACGTATTTTTCTTCTTTGTTGCTTTCGTATTTTTGCTTGTTAATCCTCCCTCCAGGGGGCGTGACTTGTCAGCCAATCACAACCTTCGATAAAGGTCAGCCTCTTTCTTGCTTAGAAAATATTATCATTCCATGTTCAGTATATATTAAGCTTCTCTGTACTTTAGTTTTAGTTTGATTGAAATTGATAATCGTATAACAACCGAAACTAGTTTCTCAATATTTTTTAATAAATGTGGTTGTGACAATTTTGACTAACTATTCACAATAGATTTAATCTTATTTTGAGTGGTAAGCCAGAACAAATGGTTGGGAAACATTGCTACAACACTCAGAATAGTAGGTAGGACTTTAATTAAACTTAAAGAGTTCATTTATTTGCAATCTGCATTAAATGTATTATATTTATAAAACTTCTTACTCTAGATTTCACAAAAAAAAAAACTACAATATAAAGGAGGAACTAAAAAAAGATCATTATCATTATAAATGTAATTCAAGTTCGCTCAACTATCTCCTAACAAAAATTTGTTTATCTAAAGGCAAGAAATTTTTTCAATTAAAGCCCCCCCCCCCAAATTCGTAAAAGTAATGAGTTTCCGACGATTCATGGATTAATTTTATGCCTTCTTTTGTAATACTTTTTTTCCTAGTTTATAGTTGAAAATCAATTTTGAAAAATTGAGTACGATTTTGGCTTAAATCACACTTATGGCATGCCTCAAAATTGAAAGAGGCAAGCGGCACCAATGAGGAAACAGATATTTGCTAATTTGCAGCCAACAGCTAATGAGTACGCGGTCAGATATCCCCCCTTCACTCCACTCGTCTACTCCACGTGCTTTTCTTCCTTGTTTGGCGCGCAAATATCGATTTGGCGCCTTTTTTGGCGGGAAAATGGCGGAGATGGGACGCGATCTAATGATACTACGGTCGTTACGGCTGCTCTTGTCCCAATGATGATAGAAAAAACTCCATTGACATTCACAGGTCCACTAGATTTTTTTTTGTTTATCAGGAGACGACCTTTCAACCTCCCCCCCCCCCCAACAACTCCTCTAACCTCTCTTTAACTCACAGCACCCCCACACAAGTCCCTCATCAAAATATCGCTTCCACATTAATTTGATGCGAAAGTTCATCAGTACAGCGCGAAAAATGAATAATTTATAGATGGATGTCTATGGTTGCTCTTGAAGTGCGCATGATGATGCATCTGATGAGGCAAGCAACCTCTTTTCTCTGATGCTAGACCTCAAGGATACCACACGCTTCCATCTTGAGACAAACACTATCTGTGTACTTTTGTACACAAGTGAAGTGGTGGAGAAAAGAACCAGTGTCATTAAAAAATTTGAATCACACCTCGAACAATCAGGTGCAGACAAGTTCCACGTTACATCAGTTGGAAAAGAAATAATCATTTGTGCACTATGACATGGACAAGTATTGCATTCAAATAAGTGGCGATGAGGTGGTTATTGATTTCTACGGGTCTATCTAATTATTTTACATGAAAAATGTCAAGAGTAACTCATTCGAAGCAAGTGTATATGAGACAGTTATTGATTTCTGCGGGTTTATCTATTGATTTTACATAGAAAAATCTCAAATAATACTCCAAAAGGAACCTTCGTAGCCTACAATGATATTCTTGCATTTCAAATCTACTAAAAAAGAGGGAGAAGAATATACATTCAGAAATATATCAATAATGAGATAAGAGACGAAAAATAAAAATAATGAGAATAAGAACGAGAGAGAAAATTTAAAAGGGTAGCATGAGTTACAAAAGTTTTGGACTAGTTTACTGTTTTTAGAGTAAGAACTACGGAATGTGATAACATATGCATAAATAAATAAATAATGGATAATCAATTGAAAAATAGATAAATTAAAAAAAAGATAATTGAAAATAATTAAGTAAATTAAATGAATAAATGAAATGAAAATAATAAATAGAAAAAAGAATGAATAAATAACTGACTGAATGAAATGAAAAATAAATGAATGAATAAGTAGATAGATATATTTCAACATAATATTGGGATTTCTCAGCATTTTCAGATATTTTCTGTGTTGTTCCAGTAAGCAAATACTAATTATTCTAGCATATTATTCAATATTGATTGTTTGTTTATATTGTGAAAATGAAAAATAAAAATACAACAAGGGTGAATATTATCTATTCCCTTTTCAATATTAGCACTTGTCTAGTAATTTGTTATTTTTTTTTCAATAACTGATCATTGAAATACCTTCTAACACTTTCATAATCATGTTTGTCGCCATTGTTTAGCTCATTGTTTTGTTGTCATTACAGCCTCAAATTACAAGAGAGAGACGGCATTGGAGAAAAGCTTATTGATTATCAATATTGATTTTGATTTAATAATGTATTTGAATTTTGTTAATAATTATTATTCTTATTCAAAAGTTATTGAATGACTCCACACATCATTTCTAGTGTGCGTGTCAAGTCTCAGCCTACAGTCAATCCTATTGGTTCTCCGCCAATTATAGCCTTCTAGTCCAGCCAATCAGAAGCTGAAGCTGGCCCATAGTTATGTTTGTGGGTGAATTTCTGACAACATCTATTTTAGACATGATTATTGTTCTGTGTACTTTTATTTACAAAACAAAATAATTCATTGGTTAATGAGGTATTTATTGAAATCTTATCATTATTATTATTAATCTGGTCTGGTTCTCTAGACCAATAATAGGCTTTGATCATGGCTTTCAAAAACGGAGTTTCTCTGGTTTTTGGTTACTGGAAAAATGGTGGAGGTATAACGAATTTCAGTTTAATAGCATTAAATAACCCTTATCATTGACAGCTGATCAAGATATAGAGTTGAATCTGTAATATGAAAAAATCTTCATTTTTTGTAACAAACACGTGTACAAATAGAGTTGAAATGCCCAAGTTCAGGGTAATTGATAGGGGAAGTGATAGCCGCGAACCGTAGCAGGTATCTGTTCAATCAGATTAGATTAGATTAGATTATCTTTCTTTATTCATGTAAATTTACAAATTATGCATATGAATGGTTATAAACAAGATTATCAACATCACATAGATACTATAGTGAACTCAGATAATGTTTTTTTTTATAGTGCAAGATATTATATACAATGATCTCATTTGTATGATATTAACTATGGTAATGACAATCTGAGTGATGCAATTACACGAAATGGCGAAGCGTCCATTCTTGACACTTAACCAGTAAATACTTATCAGATAGAGATAAGCTGCGTTCTCGTAGGTCCTGTTTGTAACGGTGACCAATTAGATTAGCCAGCAAAGACACGTTCTCTGCTGTAAAATCACTTCCCGGTGGTTCGGAACCCACCTAAAACTGTAGGTCCAACCCATCAATCACCATCATCCAACTCATTACCCACGCACAGGTCTCAGACCTATGTGGGCTTCATGATCCAAAAAAAAATTCTGAAAAGTGTGACGTCATGACTTTTCTATTTTGCTAATTTGAGCGGGTTATGGAACAACTTGAGGCTTCGATATTACTTTGTAGAGGACAGAAATATTCAGCAAACCACTATAATTCTACTCTTTGTTTGATAGAGTATGGTGTAAGATACCATTTTAGAAGAACTACCTCATGAACGTTAAAAATAATAACTGATTTTTCAAATTGAATGTATGCATTGGTACCAACATTTCACAAAATTTCATTCCAACATTCATTTAATCTCGTAATTAGATTCTTTGAAGCTCTTGCACTTTTGAAAACATGACGAACACTTCTGAAAACTTCAATCGCAATAAATTAGCTGTCTTTGTTGTTGATGAGTTGAATTCAATATGCTCACGAATATTATTTTCCACGGCTGATGCTGGGAACTGGAAAGCATTGTTTTTGCACTTTCCTCCCGACTAACGCTTAGCTAGAGGTTCTCCATTTTACGCCCACATCCAGACAGGATATCTTTCCTTTTCCTCCATCCTCAGGAGACTCTCCCCCATCTTTATCCTTTTCCTTTTCGATTTTCTTTCGTTCCAACCCTCTTGACGGCCATTCAAACCCTGAAATTCTCCAAGAAACTTCTCGTTTCTTCAGTTTTCATTACTTCAAAACTGAACAGCCAAGTTTTGAAAACTGGGCTCGCTCTTTTTCGTCCCGCCCCCCTCCCCCCTCCATCGCAGTCGATTCCCTCTTAAGGGACTTTTCAAAACCAACTTGGCAAACTCTTTTAATACAAACATTATTCAGCGATGTTTCCCCCATATTATTTTGCTGCTAACACGTCAAACTTCGCTCTATAAATTTTCAATGATCATTGAGAATGATTAATTTAACTCTACTCTACAGCTGTTGTAATTGCATTTCTTTGGGAGAGGATCGAGAAATATGGCTGAGTTGTGGATTTCTTTCATAATAGAATTATACTTCAACCGGACGGCATCATTGAGAGATTAAAAGTGAGTGCAATTTAAAAAATCTGAAGACAATGCTCGATCAGTTCTTATTGTTTGATAGAATCATCTCATGTGTTCTCAAGATTTAAGTACCTTAACGAGAGAACTGCAGCATGGAAACTATTTGAGAATGTGAGGAAAATTAAGTCGGGGTGATCAAACCCATAAGTAAAAAGTTGGTTGAAGCTCTTATCAGTGAATGATTATATAAGACTCTGGACAACTCCGTTTTCTGTAGTCTTGAGCTCAAATTACATCCAGCCATGTTTTTTCCTCATCATTCAATCATTCACTCATCGACTCATTCCCTCATTCACCTCATTACTCAAGTCTCAAGATTCATATGAGTATCATCCGACAATTAAAAGAAATATAATGCAGTAGAGCCCCGTTTATCCGCGAGCGGATGATCCGTGGTGCGGATTATTCGCGAGTGCCACAAAAAAATGTTCAACTAAATTTTAATTTTTCAAAGCCCGAAGCAAAAATGAGTGATCGATTTTTTTAGAAAGACGTAACTGAACACTTTTTGTTATCAGTACAGTATATTGTTTTCTGTCTACTGTTCTTTATTTTAGTGATTTAGATGTAGAGCGAATGTTTCTGCTGTACCATACATATTTTAAAAGTCTTACATGTTTTCTTTATAAAGTGAAACATAGTTTTTATATCGAAATATCTTTTTCACCCCATTTTTGCCCTTTTTTGGGTTATCCGCTTTTTTTCTATCCGCGGTGCTCTTGCCACCTAATTCCACGGATAATCGGGGCTTTACTGTATTTTGTTTATGAAGTGTAAGGAGCTCTGTGATATTTTCCATAACGAAATACTTGATGAACAATCTTATATCAAAACTGACACTGTATTTCTATTTAATATAATAAAAGGCTGATGAAGCGTCCCTTTAGAAGTGAATCCCTTCAGTATCTCCAGTATAAGCGATTGAAAATCATATATTGAATAGAAATACAGTGTCAGTTTTGATATAAGGTAATAAGGAATTCTTGTGTTGCTTGAATTATTTTCTCGTTTACTCCAGTCGCTGCAAAATAAGTTACGACTCATCAGTAGTTCTCTGTATGGACAGTTTCCCTATCTTCATAATCGATGTTGCCACACATTTATTATAACATTATTACAGGATCTCAGGAATTGTAATGAGCAGCTTTCAAGATAGCCAACAAATCACTCTTCTGATTCACACAATAGGTTTATAAAACAAACAGTATTATTCACTGATTTCACTGACTTCACAGTCTCACTAACTTCACAGTTTTTGAATTGAATGATTGTATATTCTTGCATTCAAATCAACACGAGAGTTTCAGGAAACTAGAAATTCTCCCACTACCATGCTTGTATATACTCGAAACCATCTGCTTCATAAAGAAACATGAAAATAAATTCAATACAGGTGAAATATTTCATAATTATGGAACGAGATACAGGAGTAACTTGAGGGACAATCAACACCAGGCATCCATGTATGATTGAGGGGTAAAAAGTTCGGGTATACGGATGTACAATAATTTATTACCAATGCGTTTGAAGGAACTCACGTGTGACAAATTGAGAAATCAGTTGAAAAAGGAAATATGTTGTACTTATTCAAGCGGAGAATTTAGAGCGCATTATGAGAGACAAAGCAACTGACTCAAAATCTTGAAATCCCAAGTTCTACCATTTCACTTAAATCAACAAATCCATAAACCTCTTTCATAGGAGGTCAGAGGATGCTAATAAAAAAAAAAAAATAAATTCAAGGATAATAATTGGAGATGAAGAACTGTTTAATAAGCAATATCCTTTCCTTACATTCTATCTTAGTTTTTAAGAAATTTCAGAAGCTGAAGTTACATAGAGTTTAATTTTAACTTTAGTTTATGGAGTTGAAATTTCAGAAGTTTAATTTTGATTATTGGCATCTCTGTTTTACATGAAGCAGCATCCTATTTAAATAATATGAATAGGCCTAGCACAACAAAGAAGAAAATAGTATTAGTTTGAAATCATCATTCTATTTTCTCAGATTATTTTCTCGTATTCTATGAGATGATTTATAAGGAATGAGCTTATTCCAGAATTGAAGCCACAGTTTGAAACAAATCATCTTTCAATTCATTTCACAAGAAATCTATTGTCACAAGAATTAATCAACCAACACTCTTTTCTCCTTTTTGAACTAAAACACACACTAGAAACGAGAAAATTGATTCAAGAGGAGTCTGCCACGTGGGAGACTCTCTTATCGGAGACTCTCAGAAGGTGCATTGTGTTTCTGATAAGATAGGAAATGTTAGTGAAGGGGGGGGGAGAAGTTTGAGTAGTGGTGGGGGTAGAAAGCAAGTGTGAGTTGTAATGTGGAAGTGAATGTTAGAGGTGGGGGTACACCATCCAGGGGGCACTGATAAAATAAAAGTAGCCAGAGGAAGCACAAGGCACGTTCTTCAGCAGAAAAGAATGTAGGTGTGTAGGCGTGCGTGTGTGGTAGGGGAGAGAGGGTGGGAGTGAGTGTTGACAGGCCCTTTGAAGGGCTCTACGGATTTGCAGCAAGAGGTAAATCAGTCGACAGAGTTGTAGGAGCGATGGGAGAAGAGGGTGAGGGGAAATGATTGAAGGTCACTGACTTGTTGAGAGACATATAAATAGAGGTGGAAAGTGGATGAGACAGGGGGAGGATGGGAGGGAGGAGAGGGTGATGTAGGAGGAAGAGGTGATGATGAAGGAGGTGGAGGTTGTTATGGAGAAGAAGGAGGTAGTATTGGATGAGAAGCGAGAGGAGGGGGAGGAAGATGAAGTGAAAGATTTTTTGTATGTATAAATAGTTATGTTTGGATTTGTTATTAACTTTAAGTATGTATGTTCTTTGTTTTTCTTCTTTGTTGATAATTTGTGTGAATATGGCCAATAAATGAATTTTGAATTTAAAAAAAAAAAAATTAAAAAAAGAGGGTTGAGGAGGAGGAAAAGGCTGAGGAGGAGGAGGAAAAAGGAGAGGAACACGATAAGGAAGAGGAGGAGGAAAAGGGAGAGGAGGATGATAAGGAGTAGGAGGAGTAGAAGAATGATTGGAGAAAAAGTAGACAAGATGGAGAAGAAGCAGGAGAAGGTAGAGGAGGAAGAAAGGTGAAGAAACAGAAGGAATAGAAGTATGGGGAGCAAAAGGTGTAGGAGGAAGAGGCTGAGGAGTAGGAGCAGGTTGAGGAGGTGAAACAGGTAGAGGAAGAAGTGGAGAAAAAGAGTTTGTGGAGAAGGAGGACAAGGAAAAGAAGGAGGAGGAGGAAGAAGAGGAGGAGGACGAGAAAGAGGAAGAGGAGGAGAAGGAGTTGAATGAGGAAGAGTAGGTAGAGGATGAGGAGGACGAGGACAATGAGAAAGAGGAGGAGGAGGTGAATGAGGAAGAGTAGGTAGAGGATGAGGAGGACGAGGTCAATGAGAAAGAGTAGGACAAGATGAATGAGGAGAAGTATAAAGAGAATGAAGATGACGAGGAGGAGTAGTAGAAGGAGGAGGAGAAGTAGAATGAGAAGGAAGAGAAGGAGGAGAAGGAAGAGGAAGAGGCAGATTAGAAAGAGGAGGAGAAGTAGAAGGAGGAGGAAGAGAAGAAGGAGGAAAAGAAAGAGGTCGTAGAGGAGGAATAGGAGGAGTACAAGGTGGATGAAAAGTAGAAGGAGGAGGAAGAGAACGTGGAGGCGGAAGAGAAGGAGGAGGAAAAGTAGAATGAAGAGCAAGAGAAGAAGGAGGAAGCGAAGGAGAAGGAAAATAAAGAGTTGGTAGAGAAGGAGGAGGAAGAGAAGAAGGAGGAAGCAAAGAAGGAGGAAAATAAAAAGGTGGTAGAGAAGGAGGAGGAGGAGTACAAGGTGGATGAGAAGTAGAAGGAGGAGGAAGAGAACGAGGAGGCGGAAGAGAAGAAGGAGGTGCAGTAGAATGAGGTGGAGAAGAAGTAGGATGAGAGGGAGGAAAAAGAGAAGAAGGAGGAAGAAAAGAAGTAGAAGGAAGAGGAGACGGTATAGAAGAAGAAAAAGAAGAAGAAGGAAGGTGTACTAGAAAAAGAGAAGAGGAATGGCCAAAGGGAAAACATTTCCTCCGTGTGTGTGTGTGTGTGTGTGTGTGTGTGTGTGTGTGTGTGTGTGTGTGTGTGTGTTGCCTGAGCTAACATGCCACGCTCGAAGAGCTGGGTGGGAAATGAAAAGAGATTGAACTTGAAGTGCTCCATGGGAGAGCTCGCTGAGACAACTTAAAAATAACTGACGCAAACAGAGGGGAAGCAGGATGTTTGATGGATTCGATGCAGAAATATTGGTTGTTTCTTGAATTTTTCGTTTTATTTCCCTAATAACACATAATACGAATATCTTCTCTATAAAGAGATCATTAGTTATTTGCCAGTATAAGAAATATTGCATCTTCTATTCCTGTATATATAAGAACGTACATCTTTATGTAGCATAGTTTACATCTTTGTACAGCCTTGCTAATACGAAGCGGATAAATTGGAGCATGTTGCATGAAAATTCGCAAATTGAAATTACAATTCACAAACAAAAGCTTCACTTCTATCTGTACCTTATGCGATAACCTCACACCATGCAAACAGAATAAAACGCGAGGTCTAATTAATTTCTATGTTTTACAAAAAATCACTAAGCTTTTGCATTTGCACCTCTTTTAACTCCTCTTCCTCTCATCCTTCACCTATTCCGTTTGCACAGTCTTCCAACTGAAATATTATGAACCAGAGACAACTGCTACACAAAAATATTAGAAATTTAAAAGATAATCTAAAAACAAAACTTCTGGTTTCTACAAACTTGGGTCCTGTTGGTTAAAAATTTACAAATTACAATAATTATTACAAACCACAAACAATAATTCCAATGAAACTTGGCAAAAGCAGATTAATAGGATTTTTTTGTAAATTGTCGTACATTAGGACCTAGATTTCTTATTCAACATCA
Organism: Conomelus anceps; assembly: GCA_948455865.1. Lineage (NCBI taxonomy): Eukaryota > Metazoa > Arthropoda > Insecta > Hemiptera > Delphacidae > Conomelus > Conomelus anceps. The sequence continues at coordinate 2,750,242 of OX418219.1, forward strand.
ATTAAACCTAATAAAAAACAATTTTTTTAGAATTGAGCCATTCATTTCACGAGTATTATCACACTCAATTACTTTCTATATTCAATATTAAATATTATTTTCAACGCGAAGTGATTCATTCTCAGACTGCTGATAAAACGTCTCTAAAATCAATTTCCCATTAATTGCAGCAAATTAATCACAAATTATATAGAATTATATTGAGAAAATGGGAATTACTTGTTAATTGAGCCATTCATTGTACGGAAATGATCAAACTGCTCTCTTTCGATATTTTATCACGAAGTGAGACATTGAAATTCCCCTCGGTTGAAACCCAAGAATGCTAAGTTTCACGAACATTTTGATGGCGAGGGATAAAATGAGAGGGAGTGAGCGCAAAACACGGGGAGCGAGAGCGAATGAGTGAGAGAATAAGAGAAAGTAAGTGGAGGAATGATAGTGAGTGTGAGGAAGTGAGGGAAAAGAGGTAGATCGAGAGTAAGTGAGAGTGTGAGAGGGTTTGAGTAGGAGAATAAGAGAGATAGTGAGTGTGACGGGATGACAGGGAGTGTTGTTGAGTGAGGAGAGGAAGGTAGAAAGAGAGCATAGTGTGCAAGAAAGAGAGCACAGAAGGCGAGAGAGTGAGTGAGAAAATGTGAGAGAGGGGTGAAGGAATGAGTGACAATGTGATAGAGTAATCGAAAAGAGGTGGAGTGAGAGAGAGTATGAGAGATAGAGTGAAAAAGAATGAAAGAAAATGATAGACTGTGTAAAGGAATGACAAAGAGTGTGATAGAATGAGAGGAGAGGACATAAATAGCGAGAAAGAGAGCACAAAGGGGGGAGAGAGTGGGAAAATGGGAGAGGGGGAGGGGGAATGGAGGGTGGAGGAATGATAGAATATGATAGAGTGATAAAGAAAAGGTGATTGAGAAAGAGGAAGTGAGATAGATCGAAGGAATGACAGAGTGTGAAGAGGAAGAGAGGTAACGAGAGAGAGAAGGTGTGAGAGGAAGACACAATGATTGAGTAAGATGGAAGAGTAAGTGAATAAGAGTGGGGAGAATGATACAACGAGTGGGAGGGAAAGAGAGAGTAGTGTGAGAGAGAAAGTGTCCCACGAAGAGGGTGCACTTCTTAATGAGCGGCATTGTTGCAGTGCAATGGTATGTGAATCATTTGCTATTATTTACTTGTGTTCAGCGAACAACGCCGTACTTTAATTTTCCTGTAGCGCGAATAGAAGGCGACAAAATTATAACCTGACAGCGTCTTGTTTATGGGCTCCCCGAATTTCATTGCAGCCTATTAGTAGAGTACCTGTTTGAGGGAAATACTTCCCGATCACCCTCTAAATTGTTGGAAAGTCGTGGGAAGCTTGGAGCTTCCTTGTAGGGACTTCGCGTGTGAATTCAGTTTTGAAAGTTATATATTGTAATGTAGGTCCTAAGCTGGAGAATAACGGTAGAAAAAATTGAAAAATGAGGAAATGTTGAAAAAATACGAATTCAAAAATCAGAGATGGCAATCAAGAGCCATACATTTTATTTTGAATATTATCGATTTAAGTTAAAGTCCTAAGTTCAAGGATAAAAAAATTGGAAAGTGATGAAATTTTTACTGAAAAACCAGACTTCAAACATCAGTGATGTCGATCGATAACCATGAATTTAGTTTCAAAAGTTATAAAGATTGGAGTCCCAAGTTGAAGAATTACGCTAGAACGAATTGAAAAGTGAGGAAATTTTGACTGAAAACCCAGATTTCAATCATCAATTATGGCAATCAAGAAAAATGAATGTATGATGCTTACTGAACACTGAATATTGTTTAATGGATACTTGAAAATAGTACTAAATAATACTAGATGACACTAAACCATACTGTATAATACCAAATTATACTAAATAATACTTTCTTTGAAGTGGTGAAGGTGATATTGTGGAAGGTATTCATAATTAATAATAACACGAAATTGTCACAACCACATTTATTAAAAAATATCGAGAAACTAGGTTGTAAAACCATTATCAATCTCAATCAAACTAAAACTGAAGTACAGAGAAGCTTAATATATACTTAACATGGAATGATGGGATTAATTGAAGGATTGGCTGACAAGTCACGCCCCCTGGTGGAAGGAGTAACAAGCAAAAATACGAGTCAAATCAATAATTAAGAACTGTGAAAGCAGCAAAGAAGAACAATACACAATTAGTCTAGAATTGGATCAATTTAAAATTTAAAAAATAGAAGCTCACTGAAATGCAGTCGAGGTCAACCGAAAAAGATACCAAAGTACCGTTTTAAAAAAATGTAGACTAGGATTACGACGAAACCAAGTTAGTTAGTTGTATTGAATTGGTTAAAATAAATTTGGTTATTTAACTAGTATTGGAATCGTTTCAATCGTTATTATAAATCATCTTTTCTATGTTTTCCATGACGGAATATTTGATGAACAACCTAATATCAAAACTGGGACTGTACTTCTGTTTATATTATGATTTTCACCCACTTATACTGAAGGGATGTATTTCACATGAAGCTTATCTTTAGAAGTGAAATACATCCCTTCAGTACAAGTGATTAAAATTCATAATTTAGATAGAAATACTGTGTCAGTTTTGATATCAGATTGATACAATTAATTATTGCAGTTTCCAAAATGTCATAATTTGGTAGCTATTACGTGATCTGTTATGATTTTCACAACAAAATATTGCCTAGTTAACAAAATTCCGAGCACGGAACCAAGAAGTCCCCCGCTGAAAGAGGGAATTGATAAAGTTTCTGGCTTCCATTTTGGCGGCTAGCGGAGGGACAAAACGTCCTTATGGCAGGGAACAATAAGGTTGAAAGTGGCGTGCTCAACTGATTGGCCCAGCCGATAAAACGTCTGCATTCATTCAAGTAGTTATGTGAAAACAGTTTTTCATAATGTATCCAATTCCCGCGTTCGTTTCTCTGCATTGTGCCGCAAGACCTGAGCGGTTCCCCCTTCCCCGCCACTATTCCCCTTTCCCAACCACTATTCCCCTTTTCCCAACCACAATTCCCCCTTACCCCACCATTATTCCCTCCTTTCCTCCGCGCCTTTTGAAATCCAGTTATCACGAAATCCTTTCCCCTGTTTGTTCGCCTATTCCTTTTCTCATTTAGTTTTCTCTTTCCCTCCCACTTTTGTGACGTTGTAATCCTATAACTTCCAACAATCGGATTTCACGCAATCCGCACTATTTTAATGATAATTCAAGGATATTGAAGCATATCAATATGAAAATAAAGAACAAATGCTGAATTCATTCCCTTTTTTTTTTGAAGATGAAGCCCACATAGGTCTGAGACCTGTGCGTGGGTAATGAGTTGGATGATGGTGATTTATGAGTTGGACCTACAGTTTTTCCAAAAAATACATCACAAAACATTCGAACAAAAGCTTGGAAATTAAACTCACCTCGTTTACTTTATCTACAAAAAACAATTTGGTGTACTACAAAAATTTCACTAATAAAACAAAATAGTCTAGTCTCTACAGGTATTTATATTACAGGTACTGCCTGCAGCGTTGCAAAAATCAAAACCATTCTAGTTCATGTTTGTATCCTACACAAGTTACACAGTGATAGGAATATCTCCATTGGAAAATTACATAATTATATTCTACTCGAATCAATACGAGGATATTGATAAATTTATTGGAAAGAGGCATAATTATTCTACTAAAATTGTTCAGTATTTATTTGATTGTGATAACGTACATGCTGGGGGATTGAACAAAGAGAGTAATGTGGAGTTAAATATTGTAATTTGAGAGAAGATTCTAACACAATCAAAAATGAAAACTTTAAAATATGGAGTAAACTTTAAAATATAAGTAATGTGGAGTTAAATATTGTAATTTGAGAAAAGATTCTAACACAATCAAAAATAAAAACTTTAAAATATGGTGATTTGAGAAGAAATTCTAACACAATCAAAAATGAAAACATCATCGCTTGCACTGTGGAGATTGTATAATTGAGCAAAATACAGCTGAACCCGTTTTGAATACAGCTTTGTAGTTTCGTATCAACTGTGCAAATAATTGAATTTGAATTTGAAATAACAATCTTCGTGATATTCTTCAAATATTTATCGAAATATCAGTTGTGCATTATGATTTTCACTAGCCAAAACCAACCTAGCACTAAAGCCCTGTCGGGTCTTTAATAATAAAAACCTTTATTGATAAATTTATAATAACGTGACCTTGCTGGCTCAGGTCTGGTAAGTTCAAGTGGTTGAGGCCAGCATTTTTTATAAAGCTTCCTTGAGGTTTCCTTGAAAGTCAAATGAAACTCGGAAAGTCATCTGAGGGATGGCTTTTCAAGTTACCTTTGAGATAATGAAGCTTGAAAACGGTTCATGAAATAATACGGACATTTAGAAACTTTTGTAACCTGGACGTTTTGATAACCACGACTTCAAATAACAAGACTTTGATTAATCCCCCCCTTACACTGTAGTGGTGGGGGGGGGGGGTTGAGCCAAAACAGCTGTAGGTTGAGACAAACAGCTAAACGGGTTGAGAACGAGCAAAGCGAGCTTGCCGGCTGGTATATAATAAATGATTGTGTGTATGTCCATCATCCATAACATTATCATCATTTATAACATCATCATCATCCATAACGCAAATACGGCGGTCAGACAAGCCAATGGCTCTTCTGACCTGACTTTGTTGCCAAACGATTGATGATCATAATCACCCACGCACAAGTCTCGGACTCAATGTGGGCAGTATCAGCTCAAAAAAAAAGAAAAAGAAAAAAGCTTGTAGAAATATGATTAAACGATGCGAAAATTAAGCAGACTGTCCGGACTCTATCGATTAAATAGCATATTTCCATCACAGTGTTGTTTCCTTTTTTTAGCGAAGTCAATTAATTAAATAGATAAATGGTACAAAAAATGATTTTACAAATTAATAGTAAATTAGCAAATGAAAATTTGATCATTGCTGATGCTTTATTACACACTACAGAATTTGATAATGCTATTAAAAAGTGGAATGTGTCAAATCAACTCAATCAAATCAATTGTCGAGTGTATTTAATTAACTAAAATAATTGAGTTCTATGTATTTTCAACGTTTTTATTTATTGGAAACGTAATACTATCAACAATATGAAGAGTTTCCAAACATGTTTGTCAGATTTGAATTTCATCATGAGGAAGGAATAGGTCCTACATGAACATTATTACAGTTGAAAATAGTTGAAGTTTTGTGTATTATTTCAAATTCTCAATGAATATTGGAAACACATTACTTTATTTATTTTATGGAGTGTCTGATCCACTTTAGAGGATGCTATGTTATGGAGTGGATGTTGGAGTGTTTATGGATCTGTGTTTTATGGTTGGAGTGTTATGGAAGATCAAATACCTGATGCACCTCTCCAAATATGTCGAAAAGTTTACAATTTAAGTGTAATAAAATCCACTGAATATAACATTACACGTTCAATTAGATAGCACAATCAATTTCAATTATTTTGTAACAATATAGGTATTCACGCAATAAGTTTTGCTCCAAGTATACTCTTGATATTTATTGATATTGTACTAACTTATAATGAGTTCCTGCTTTTACTCGATATTAATTTATTGGTTATTCACTCTAATGAATCTCTGCTCCGGCCTTCTACAAAGTTTCAAATCGAGTTTCACATTTTATTTTCAATGACTTTGAAGAGATTGATAAGTGAATTAATAACACTGTCATGACGTCGAATATATATTGTTGGGAAAACAATATAAAAACTGTTGTAGCATCTCTAATTATTCTATTTTATTCATCTCATCTCCATTTGTAATACGATGATTTGAGTCAAATCCGATCTAATTAAATAAATAATAATTTTATTTCCATTTTTCAATATACAATACAAAGAATTTTAACCAAACGGTTTGACAATTATTTTCAGGTAATAATAAGATACATATGATAAATGAAACATATATTTTGGAAATCATCCTACCCCACTATGGCATGCCATGTTCTAGAGTAGGTGTTAGTAGAGGGAAAAGGAGGTTTAGTTGAAAATAGGATATAGGATTAAGGATTGGTCAGTTTTAAAAATTACAAGTTTCCATCAAATTGAACTATCATTCCTCTTTTAAAGTACTCTCCAGTTGCAGAAATCTCAAATATTTTTTAGGAGAAAAAAATTCATTGAAATTAGTTCATTAATAAATTTGATAGAATTACTTCATCCAAGTAGAGGACTTATAAAACCTCGTGTACGATTGGGTGCGTGATGTATATTGAAACTAATTTGGCCTATATCTCAAAAAAATATAAATCTTTCCAGTCATCTTTCATATTTTATCTTCATGATGTTAAAGATCCATCTTGTTTTACTAAAGTAGTAATTATGACTCACGTTATGGCGTGACAGCCGTTTCACTCTGATGTTCAGAGCATCGCCAGACAAACAGTACACTCACCCAGTGTACTGTGGGTCGTCTGACGATGCTCTTAACATCAGAGTGAAACGGCCGTCACGCCTTAATGTGAGTCATAATTTCAACTTAAAAGTGTTTTTCAAGTTTTTATTTCATCTTCAGCTTAATATTTATCTTTCGTCTTTTATCTTCTCATCTTTTGTGATATTTTTATCTTTCCAGTTTCTTCCTGAAGCATTCCCAAAATAATTTTCTTTTATTTCGTTCTAACCCATTAACATTGGGATATTTAAAGGTTAATTATTTAAAAATTTATTTTCAGCATTTTTTTTTCGTGAATATCTCCCTCAAATCCAATCCTTCCATTTTTCAATGAAAGCGTTATGAAACCAAACTCTAGAATTCCACGAGAAGGTTGAATGAAAGAGAGTGCCCGGCCTACTGCATATAATTATCGTTTTCCTCAGAAAAATAATGGCAGCAACTGAATTGATTCAATTAAGTCTTCAAATATGAAGGTGGTTCGGAACCCACTTAAAACTGTAGGTCCAACTCATCAATCACCATCATCCAACTCATTATCCACGCACAGGTCTCAGACCTATGTGGGCTTCATCCTCAGAAAAAATATGAAGTCAACCTCCTGTTGATTTGCTATAAATAATATATAGTCTACTCTCACCAACTTTTATATCCTGTTACATCTTACAGAGACACACCAACACTCCTTCACTGAAATCCTTTTGTTCAATGATGAAACTTCAAATACTAGAACCACAAAAAATCCTGCTAACCCGGAGACTGATCCCTTCAAATTTGGCTTTATCGCCGTATAACGCCTCCATTGAGACCCCTTATTATCTTGAAGTGTTTGTTTGTTGTTGAACCGTAATTGTCCATGAATACGATAAGAACGGATGGGAGAGAGATGCTCTCGTTGATTCAATTCATAGATGGTTGAGTTTCACGGTAGCTACAAATGGAAGGTCCCGGCGCCTGAGCTAACTATATCTATAGATTGCTTCATAAGTAAGGGATGCCACTATATCTGTATATCTGTATATCTTTGGGCCTTCGTTCCCCATTGCAATGAGTATGGAAGCGAGAGCGGTGTGATATGCAAACGTTGCCATTAGCCACACCATGCGGGACTAATCTGAGCAGATAAAATAGGCCAAACTCTCTACCTCTCTCTCTTTTCATCACTTTCGCTCTATCTCTCTCACACTCTTATTCTCTCACTCACTCTTTCTTTCTCTCTCTCACACATGCTCTCTCAAGGGCTCTAAACAATAGGCTTAGCGCTGATCCGCGCAAAGCTCCACAAATTCCACTCATATACCTCTGCAAATGATCGCAGTCACACAGTGGAGGCCACTCTCCAACTGCTCACCCTGTATACATAGTAACAGAGCAGAGTTCAATCACCTGATAAAGAATCGTAGTAATTGTTCAAGGGGTGGGATCTTGGGTTGTGATCAGAAATGAAGTGTAAGTAGTGTAAATAGTGTAAGTAGTGTAAATAGTGTAAGTAGTGAAAATAGTGTAATAGTGAATAATAAGACAAGATTTTGTCATACCCACATTTTATGAAAAAAGTGAGTTACTAGTTTCAGTTGTTACATCATTATCAATCTTAAACAAACTAAAACTACAGTACAGAGTAGCTTTTAATATATACTAAACACAAAATGAAACTATTGTGTTTAGAAGAAAGTTTATTGTACTGAGGGAGAAAGTGCTTCTAATAGGCTGACCTTCATTAACTAGGTTGGTAAAAAACGATTCCAATACTAGTTTAAATTATCAAATTTATATTGAGCAATTCAATACAACTAACTTGGCTTCATCATAATTCTGACCTACATTTTAATAGCGGTAATTTCCTGTTTCTCGGGTGACCTTCATTTCAATGAGCTTATAACTGTCAATTTTAAATTTATTTAGTTCTAGCCAACTTGTGCATTGTTCTTGTTTGTTGCTTTCTATGTGTTCACGGGTTTTGGTTCTTGATTTGACTCTTATTTTTGCTTGTTAATCCTCCCACCTGGGGGCGGGACTTGTTATGACCTTCAGCCAATCACAACCTTCTATGAAGGTCAGCCTCTTTCTCACTTAGCCAATAGTATCATTCCATGTTTAGTATATATTAAGCTACTCTGTACTTTAGTTCATTTCGTTTGAGATTGATAATGGAAAAAAACCGAAAATAGTTTCTCAATATTTTTAATAAATGTGGCTGTGACAACTTCATGTCTTATTATTCATTATGGATACCTTCCACAATATCACTGTCGCCACTACAAAGAAAATTACATCAACTAATTCAATACAACTAACTTGGTTCCATCATAATTGTGGCCTACATTTTAATAGCGGTACTTTCCTGTTTCTCGGTTGACCTTGACTTCATTTCAGTGACCTTCAAACTGTTAATTTTAAATTTATTTAATTCTAGCAAACTCTATTGTTCCTATTTGTTACTTTCTAAGTGTTCACTGTATTTTGGTTATTGATTTTGACTCTTATTTTTGCTCAATTCTCCTGCTTGCAGACCAGTGGGCGGGTCTTGCATTTTTCTTCAGCCAATGACTGACCTTCAGCCTATTATAGACACTCTCCCTCAGCCAATAGTATCCTACCCCGTTTAGTATATACATTAAGCTACTCATTACATTGGTTTTAGTTTGCTTGAGATTGTTAATGGTGTAACAATTGAAACTAGTATCTCACTATTTTTAATAAATGTGTTTGTGAAAACTTCATTTCATGTCTTGTTATTTATTATTATTATTAAAATTATGAATGATATTTTTATAATCTGCCAAAAATTCTTGAATGCTATGAGTATTTTGTTATTCAAGAAAAATGATAGATATCGATTTGATTCCATCAAGTCGTTCACTCGAAAAGTTATAAATCTCAAAACTTCATTCGCAGTTTCACTTATTCAAGAGACAAATAATATATCGATGGATTTTATCATGTCTTCATTCAAAGCGTAATAATTTACAAAACTGAAGATCTATTTCCAGGAGTTCTGAATGATGCGATCAAGAAAGCATCACAATTCAATTTTATCGCGATGAAATGAGTAGGCCTACGTGGGAACCGCTCAATGTGTGTAATCTCATATGAAACACCCCTTGAAAGTCTTCACAGTGATAAACAGTAGAATAATATCCACACATGGAGAGGGATGTTACGCGGTGAAGCATTGAGTGTAAAGAATGAGATCAAAAATTGAAAATACATTTTAGCCGACAATGTCTCACGACGGTGGCTTCGCAGATTCGATTAGGGATTTGAGGCAAGAATTAGAATAAGGAGTTATTGGTTTGAAGGTGAGGTGAGGGTTGATTTTGAGAGGGGTGGGGAGTGTTTTGAGAGAGGGTGGTGCTAGCATGTGATGCAGTGTAAGCTATCGTAGACACCCTCTGTAATATTTCATTGAGCCCCACCTGCTGGCTCCTGGTAACACGGCAAGATTCTTGGATCGAACTCTCTTTCTCCCACTCTCCTCTCTCTCTTTCCCTTCCACAGATTATTCTCTGTTTCTCTTCCCCATTGATACCCACAGCAAGTGCAATAGCAATTTCTCACTGGTGAATGAATATTGTAGAGCTTTGTACGATGCGGTTGGAGTCAATCACATGAAGAATTAAACATTTGTGGATTTTTCGCCACATCTACCACTGCTCTGGTATGGATGCTAATTGTGATAAATTGTTAAATTATTCTGGTACGGTGCTAATTGTGAAAAAATGTGAATGATAAAAAAAAATGAAAAAGTACAAATCACTAAAAGTGACACATACAACAATAGCCGATTCAATTATGCTTTGCATCTTCATTTATTCGATAAAATTCAAGAAATTAAAAATAAATTCATTCAATAAACTCCATGAGGATGCCTACTACCATTTCACACCATGTGTTCGCCTTTACGATGGTTATTTGATGCTCCACTGTGCAAGCAGCCCAAGAGTAAAAACGTAGAAATTGTAGAATTGTGAAAAAGTAGTAAAACGAAGTACATTAACTGCAACATTTCTTTTTCTTCTCCTTCCTTCTTCTCATCCTCATACTTTTTCTCTTCCTCTTTTCTCCTTCTTTTCCCCCTCTTCTTTCCCTCATCATCCCAATCCTCTTTCTCTTTCTCATCCTCTTTTCTTCCTCAACTTTCCCTGTTTTCTTTCTCTTCTCTCTTTTTTTTCCTCTTCGCCATCCTGTTCGCCTTCTTCTCCTCCTTCTCTCTTCTCTCATTCTCCTTCACGCTCTCTCTCTCTCTTACGGTCAAGTGTTGATGAGAAGGATATTCTTGAATATCCTCTTCCAAGAATGGACATTTATATGTTCAAACTTCGCCGTTTTATGTAGATACATCACAATCATATTATCGTTATCAAATTGCATCTTATATTCATATCGTTGATAAATTCTTTAGTTTAGATTTGTAAAATTCATAGAACAATGATCACAGTACTTAAATATTTCTAACTATCATAATCTAGAATCTAAGACTGTGAATTTTGTAATCTACATGAATAAAGTAAATAATCTAATCTAATCTAATCTCCTTCTCCACCACCTTATCCTTCTCCTTCATCTCCTTTCTCTTCCATCCTCCACCTGTTTCTTTTGTCAAGGCCCTATTAGATTTCTAATTTTGACTGCAAAAACTAGTTCTGTAGCCATACCAATCTCTCTCCTTTTCCTTCTATTTCTCCTCCTTCTCCTCCTGTTTATCATCTTCCTTATCCTACTCCTCCCTTTTCTCCTCCTTTTTCTGCTCCTCCTCTATCTTCTTCTTTTTTCAACGCCCCGTCATATTTCAGACGTTGGCAATCATCCTGGCTTTCCTCATCTTATAAACTGCTGTTCTATAAAATAATTTTGTTTTTCTCATGCCATACGAAACTTCTTAATTGTTCAATCACGATATTATGAACCGTCTCTCAACACCCTTGTGCTACAATCCACAAGTAAATAATTGACTTATCGCGAAAGTCACATACAACAAAATTCGGAGTTCAAGTTTACGGATGCTGGCGAAGAAAAATTGCAATGAAGAAAGGCGATAAGCCAAAAGTGAGATGAAGAATAGCAGAAGGATGGAAAGACGTGAAGGGCACAGGAGCAAGTGAGAGAATGAGTGGGAGAGTGGTTAGATGTCTGGATATATTCCCGGGTTTGGATTAATGGCAACATTAGAGGAGCTGAGCAGTTGCTCCAGCGAGTGCTTTTTAAAAGGCTTCGTCCATCACTGGCACGGCTCGGCCTCCCCTGAGACCTTTGCCACATGAATGAGGGTGCGAGAGAGAGGAAAGAGGCAGGAGAGCGAGAGAGAGGGTAGCCGAGTACGGCAAAGGAGTACATTGAAGACGAACTACATTATTCCTCCAAGATATGAACCGATCTTAAAGTCGAGTACACTGGCGTAAAGTAGCAAAAAAAGGGTTTTTGATGAGTTACATGTATTTTTAGGTTATGAGGTTGATCATTTTCATCCCCAGAGACCACTACCACATGAATGAGGGTGTGGAAGAGAGGGAAGAGGCAGGAGAGTGAGTGAGAGGGTAGTCGATTACGGCAAGGGAGTACATTGAAAACGAACTAAATTATTTCTCCAAGATATGTACCGATATTAAAGCCAAGTTCACATAATTTGTTATTTAGAAGGGTTTTTAGAGTCATATATATTCACAGAGTATATTCATTTCCTAATAATTGAAAAAGGTAATTTCTTAATTACTGAAAAAGGTCAGTTCTGCTTAACAAGTTCCTCCTTATGAATAGCCATAATTTTCTGTGAAAAGATGAATTATTACATTATTTCTCAAGAAACAGAGAGAAAAACTCTATTTTCGTTCTCCTGAAAAATTTTGCAAAATGGACTAAAACCATTTTTTTCCTGACTCTGATTGATTTTTGCAATAACACTTACTAAATGTGGGTTAAGTGGGAGAGGGGGCTATTATGCCTCAACTTCGCCTACAGCACATTTATTATTTGTAAAATGCACAAATAAAAGCCATTCATCTATCTATCTATCTATATAAATTCCAACGTTGCACGTGAATTTAAACTCTCAATCTTGAAAACAATACAAGTCCGCTCCCACACTCCAAATAAAATATCTTCACAAAACTAATCCTCACCTATCAAATGAATGTCGCCTCTTTTAAAAACCACAGCAAGCTGACATTGTTGGAATGGTGCCGCTGCTTGCCGAGCAAAAGAAGAGTAATGGCAACACATTCAATGGAGCAGAGCATGAATTCTAGCGCGCCAACCAAAAGATTTTAGGCGGGAGATACGATGGCAAAACCGGAAGTGGAAGTGACACAAAATGGCGGCCGGAAGTGAGTGAGGCGTCCGTTGTTGTCGTCGTCGTCTTCAATAGATAAAGGAGGACGATGACAAGGTGGGCCAGGGGGGGGGGAAGTAGAAGAGAGGCCAAGAACGCCGGAATGACTTCTAATGAATTCACATTTGCATATCTTTCGCGTTTATACTGTGTTAAGACCTCTGTAAATTATCGCCTTAAGTGTTAAACGGGCTGGAGGTGGTGGAGAGGGGAGGAAGTGTGGTTCGAAGGAGATACGGTCGTCTTCTTGAGGAGCTGGAAGAAAGGGGGGGGGGTCCTCTGGGGGTTTAAAGAACACCTCTTTCATGTACCACCCCTTTTCAGACTGACAACACTATCCATTGAAGATGATTCAAAAACGGGTCGATGGATACTGTAAAAGTGGAGGAAGTAGGAGGGAAATATGGAGCAAATAAATAAGGAGAGAAATAAGTTGGAGAAAAGGAGTAGAATGGGGAAGAGGCGGAAGGTGGAGAATGCTGGGGAAAAAGGAAGAGATGGCAAAGAAGAGGAAGAGTAGGATGAAAAAATTGAGAAGAATGGTAAGGGAAAGAAGAGGAGAAGGAAAGAAGGCAATACCAGGAAGTAGAAGGAAAATAAAGACAAGAAAGGATAACAAGAGTGAGAGTACGGTGAAGAGAACGGAGAAAAATAAGGTTAAGAAGAGGTGAAAGAAGGACGATGCTGGAGAAAGTTGAAGAAGAAAAAGGAGAAGTGGAAAGCAGTAAGAAAAGACAAAAATATTGAAGAGTTAAATAAGGAGAAAAAAGGAGAATAAAGGGAAGGAAAAGGACAAAGAGGAAAGAAGAAGGAGTTGAATGCAGAAGGAATAGAGGAGTAAAAGAGAGTGAGAATTCGGAGGATGAACAAGGAGTAGAAGTTGAATATGAAGAGAGAACAATAAAAAACGGGAGGAAAAGAAAATGATGAAGAATATTGTGAGGAGAAGAAAAAAAGGGAGCAGGTGGAGGAGACAGGGCTGGAAAAAAGAGAGGAAGAGGAGGAGGAGGAGGATGAGAAGGAGGAGGAGGAGGAGAAGAAAAATACGGTGGAGGAGGTAGATGAGGAGGAGGATGGGGTGGTGAAGAAGGAGGACCAGGAGCAGGTGGAAGAGAAGAATGGAGAATGATTACGAGGAGGAGGAGGAGAAGGTCGAAGAAGAAGGTCAAGAAAAAGAAGAAGATGAGGAAGAAGGAATTATGAGAGTAGAGAAAAATATAGAGAAAAAGGAAACGAAGATAACGTAGAAGGAGAGAAAGGAGAATAAGAAGAAAAAGCAGGAAGAAGATGATGAAGAAGAAGAATATGATGTAGAAGAGGTATAGTGAGTAGTAGTATGATGAGGTTTGTGGTCGTGGAGGTGTGGGAAGATGTTAAGAAGTGAGGATAGAGAGAAGCAAGAGGATAAAGAGGGTAAATACACAAAAGTGGGAAATAGAAAGAAGAAGCCACCCATCCATGCCAAGTTCCAAGTGGCCAGGAAAGACCACACCTTAATTAATGCACTTTCATTAATGCCTCGTCGACTATTCATTCATTCATTCTCTCACTCACTCACTCGCACTCTCTCACTCTCTCTCTCTCTCTCTCTCTCTCTCTTATTTATGTATCTTCCTTCACTCAGCTGCATCGCATCTCATTCAACCCGGAGACACTCAATCCTTCCCAAAACCAAGCAGACATTTTAGAATCTCCAATTTTAAAATTTTTTTTTTTTTTAAGATTACGACTTTAAGATTAAGGAGTATAAGACAAGTCAGATAAACAATTATACAATCTTCTACACTAGTTACCACAATTACTATCTTAATTAGTTGAGGTGATGCTCAATTACAAAGTGAAAGGAACACTATAAAAAGCTTCAACTAAATATTTTTTCGATTGTTTTCAAAATATTTCTATATTTTCAAGAATCTTCAATAACTGTAGTAGCTTGTTGTAGAGATTCCTACCAATGTAACTAGGTTTTTGTTTGAATAAGCTACTATTGTGACTCATCAAGTGATAATCTCCTCGGCTTCTTGTATCATAATCGTGTTCGTCAAGATTATGGTTGAAATCACTTTTTTTCATATATAAAGTAGCTTCATACACATATGAGCAGGGTACAGTTAGGAGACCAAGTTTCTTGAACAACGGCCTACACGAATCTATTTACTCTTTCCCTACACCCAAAAGTTTTTTATGTTGAACATCCTATCAAGGTTTTGTTTTGATTAATTACTCCATACTTAGATAGCATACCTAATATGTGACAGTAATAGCCCATAGTAAGCTGTAAAAAGGAACTCTTTGTCATTTAATCTTGGGACAAATGTATCACGTTAGCTTTGATAGGATTATACTATAGGATTTAAGGACTTTAATAATAACCAAGTACTGTTGTCATATTTAGGATTCAAGAATATTTTGAAGGTCAATAAATGAAGCAAGGTCAAACAAAGTTTCCAGAATATTTTCTACAATGCAATATAAGATTGGAATGAAGACGGTTCATTCTACTTCCATGATATTATGCATGTTTATTTCAGGCTGAAGTATATAACAATCAAAATTTAACTCTTTGAGCATGTGCCCTTATTTTGTATACTATTTGTAATATAGAGAGGAGTAATACTCTTTCTCTCAATGTTCCATAAAAACAAAAAAAAAAGAAACAAAAAAAAAACATTAGAATCATGCAAAAGTCTGTAATACCGGAATTTCCCCTTTTTTCACAACACTCATGCAATGGTAATGCCATGTTTATTGCTGGCTGAAGTATATAGCAATCAAAATGTAACTCTTTGAGCATGTGCCCTTATTTTGTCTATCCCTCATGAAGTATGTCTGTCTTTGTCTATCCTATATGATGAATGTCGGTCCTTTGAATGTCTGTCTTTGTCTATCCTACATGGAGAGTAGAGTCGACCTCCAATTAGCATAACTATTGTGCATGACAAAGTACAGTTTATGAAAAATTACCAAGGCCTACTCCTCCATACTATAGCAGGCATAATCATGCACATTTTAACATGCAAAATATTTACTGGGCTCATTTTTTTAATCGGCTTGTAGTTGAGGATAATAAAATCTTTTTAAAAATAGGCACATTGTATATGTTATGTTCAAGGTTGCTGAATATTTGCTTGCATTCAGCGTATATTTTGAAAGAAAGACCGTCTTCTATAGGAGACATATTATTTTTTAAATGAGATTCTGAATGCAATTGAATCTTATTTCAAGATAGCCTTTAGGCCCTCTTATTCAGCTGGTTGGTCCTTTACATGAAGAAGGTTATCATTCATGGGAAGAATATATTTGTTTGAGAAATAAATTGTTTCTAATATTCAAATTAAGCATAATAACAAGTACTTACTAAGTAAATGAAGAAGGTTCATATATATTCATGGAAAGAATATATTTGTTTGAGAAATAAATTGTTTCTAATATTCTGATTAAGCATAATAACAAGTTCTTACTAAGTAAATGATGATTATATAAATTCACCTCATATTGCTTCATGAATTCATTCATGAGACATGTAAAATCTGATCAGGCATGCAAATTGAATCAAGGGTTTGGTATGATGATAATTTTCAATTTTATAATAATGATTGTGTTCAAATCAAGTATTATAACAAGTGGCTACTGATTAAATGATAATTATACAAATTTATTTGTTATTGTTCTTTAATTCGATAATCAGACATGTAAAATCTGATCAGTCATGGAATAGACTACGGGAATTGAAACAAGGGTTTTGTCTGATGATTGTCTACATTTTACAATGGCGATTAATGGATATTAAATACATGCATGTTCCTCTGTGCAAGACCCTTTTAATCCTGGTCTTGAAGTCCACTGTTTACTGAACAACTAGTAGAGCTCATAAACTTATAAAGTTTGAAATTGTGAACATTGCTTTTCCTATAGAATAACTATAAAATTCGGTACTTTCCCAGATGTCAGGTACGAAAAAAGATTAATAATAATAATAATAATAATATTTTTTTTTTTTTTTTTAATAATAATTCTTTCTTTTATTAAGGCGTTTTGCCATTTGACATGTACATGAGCATGAACTATTGGCTAAAACCACCTCCAAACCTAGAGACCGCCTGGAACTGTTTATCACATTACTTCAGAACGGCCTCTCATTCCTTTAGCTTATTCAAGCTACCCTGCTGCAACAAGATCTCTCTTCTTTGTCTGTAGTATGGTGATTATATAGTTAGCCATCTTCACCCATTGCTGCTTGCCTTGGAGCATGACAGAAACAACGTTTTCTGGGGATAACCAACCCAGTTCTGCCTGCACTCTTTCTCTTAGTTCTTCCCACCTGCTACACAGAAAGAAGGTGTGTTCAACATCATCTCTACTTTTAGGACAGTAAAGACATTCAGGTGTATCTGCTTTGCCCAACTGATGGAGAAAAGATCGGAAATATCCATGACCAGTCAGGAACTGTGTCACAAAGTACCCCACTTCTCCATGAGGCCGGTTTACCCACTGCTTGACTCTGGGTATCAGCCTTGATGTCCAGTGTCCACGTGCTTCAAGATTCCAGTCGTTCTGCCATGCTTGGAAAGTTCTGTTCCTTTCAACTCTTGCAATATCTTCTTTCCTTTCTCCAGCTTTACATTTTTGATATATATTATATCGCTCCTGTGCTAGAAGGGTGATTGGGATGACCCCTGCAACCAGCATAACAGCAGGCTCTGACACAGTGCGATATGCTGATGCAACTCTCAGTGCTGCTCTTCTCTGGACCTGCAGAAGTCTTTTCCTATTGTACTCCCATCTGAGAGCAGGTGCCCACACCTCTGCTCCATAAAGCAAAACAGAGTTCACTGTTGACATCAACAATCGTCTTCTGCTGGCTCTTGGGCCTCCAACATTAGCCATTAGACCACTGAGAGCTGTGACAGCCTTTGCAGCTTTAGTGATTACCCCTGTTATATGCTCTGAGAAGCTCATTTTAGTGTCAATCATAAGTCCCAAATACTTTGCCCTTTGCTTTGACTCAACAGTCACACTGTTCATCTGAAAAGAGAGATGAGTGTTTACTCTTTTCTTTGTTAGGACCACAATCTCAGTCTTACTAAGGGCAAGAGACAACCCATGACATTCAAGCCAGGTTGATATTCTCCTCATTGCTTGATTTAGTTTAAGTTGCGCATGTTCAGAGCTGCGAGATGCAATAAGCAGTGCAACATCATCTGCATACCCAACTAGTGTTGTCTCTTCTGGCATTTCCAGACGTAGCAGTCCATCATAGAAGATATTCCATAGATCAGGGCCAAGGATTGAACCCTGAGCCATTGAACCCTGAGCCACCCCTGATGTGACATCAACACTGATCCACCCATTTGTAGTCTCATAAATGAGGGATCTATCTCTCAGGTAGGAGTCAATTAACCTCAGCAGGTACTTAGGTAACCTAAAAGTATTTTTCAGTTCCCAAAGCATGTCTCTCCACCTCACAGAATTAAATGCATTCTTGATGTCTAGTGTTACAAGCAGCACCATCCTTTTGGAGAAGTGGTTATAGCTTTCTGCCTTCTGCACTGCTTTGCACACCTCATGGACTGCATCAATTGTTGATCGCCCTAGTCTGAATCCAAACTGGTTAGGTGCTAATCCTCCTGCTTCCTCTAATGATTTATGGAGTCTTTTTCTAATCAATCTCTCCATGCCTTTCCCAGTTGTGTCCAGCATGCACAAAGGTCTAAATGAGGATGGCACACCTGATTCTCCTTTGGTCTTTGGGATCAATACCAGACGAGCTTTCTTCCATCTAGGGCTGAAATGTCCAGTCTTCAGGCATGCATTATAAACATTCTGCAGCAGTCCAGGTATGTATTCATTCACTAGTCTCAGTACCTCTGCAGGCAAACCATCAGGTCCTGAGGCTTTCCCTTGTTTCATTGTTGATACTGCCCCCTGCACTTCATCTGGTGTGAATAAAGTGACTTCTGCCTCTTCACCAAAGTCCTCCTCTTCACGCACAGAATGTTGTGGGAATAATGTGCCAATCACTTGCCTTGCTCTACATTCATCTAGAGGAGTAGGAGGACGCATTGCTCCAAGCTGCTTAGTTACAAGTTTATAACCCAGCCCCCAAGGGTCTGTATCCACACTCTCTTTTACTCTTTGCCAGCAGCTAGCCTTACTCAAGTAAATGGTCTTACGAAGCTGCTTCCTTGCTGCTCTGTATTCAGCAGACTTTGTATTGGCATCAGGCCTATCTCTTGCTCTCTGAGCTATTCGCCGTAGCTTGAGGCAAATCTGACGCAGTCCAGCTATTTCAGCTGTCCACCAATAAACAGGCTGCTTTTTCCTCCCAGGCCTTTTTTGAGGCATTGATGAGTCACATGCAGATGTGATTAGCTGCATTGTTGCATCAACTAGTTCTTCTGCTTCAATGGAGTTTTCAACTTCATAATCTTCAAGCATTTCAACTTCTGAGCTCAACCTCTGCCTGAATTTATCAAGGTCAATCCTACTGAGGTTATATCTCTTTGGCCCTTGAGAGTTATCCCTTTGTTCAATTGTGTGCTGTCCTATCTTGAATGTTATAAATTGATGATCACTTGCTGTATAGTCTTCAATTACCCTCCAGTTGTTGATAAATGCAGCAAGATCTTCTGTTGCTAAGGAAATATCTGGAATCGTTTCTTGATATCCTGGACGTCTATATGTGCTTGTATTTCCTGTGTTCAATACTACCAATCCAGTCCTTGCTGCCATAATAATAATAATAATAATAATAATAATAATAATAATAATAATAATAATAATAATAATAATAATAATAATAATAATAATAATAATAATAATAATAATAATAATAATAATAATAATAATAATAATAATAATAATAATAATAATAATAATAATAATAATAATAATAATAATAATAATAATAATAATAATAATAATAATAATAATAATAATAATAATAATAATAATAATAATAATAATAATAATAATAATAATAATAATAATAATAATAATAATAATAATAATAATAATAATAATAATAATAATAATAATAATAATAATAATAATAATAATAATAATAATAATAATAATAATAATAATAATAATAATAATAATAATAATAATACTAATAATAATAATAATAATAATAATAATAATAATAATAATAATAATAATAATAATAATAATAATAATAATAATAATAATAATAATAATAATAATAATAATAATAATAATAATAATAATAATAATAATAATAATAATAGTAATAGTAATAATAATAATAATAATAATAGTAATAATAATAAGTTTTATTTATTCAACATAGCACATTGTTATACAGTTGAATATTGCGAAATATAAATTACAAACTAAAGGTAACACAAGGCTACAGTCACAATTATACAACATATTACATGAGTCCCATCACTACCACCTGTCTGCCACCAAATATCACTAACTTTCACCCATTTCTAAACCAATTCAATCCAACAAGATACTTTAATATTCATAAATATTCAAGTTCGTAAAGCAATTGATTTCAAACAATCGCACGGTATTTGTTTTCGAAAAGACTTCCAAGTTTACGGTTTGCAAAAGTCTCTAGGCTACCAGTGGAAATTCAAAGCGTATAAAGAATGCAAGAAAAGATAAAAGAGAAAAGAAGTTTGTTGAAAAAGTAATTGGAACATCCTTTTGATGAGAGGTCTTGTAGAAAGAGAAGAGGGGAGGTAGGAGTGAACAAGTCACAGAAGATGGTTTGGGGGTTGGTTCACGAACTTTGATAGAGTTTAAACGCAATTCGTGTTCTTTCTCATCGATCAGTGCTCGAGAATATTGAAAAAGTTTCAAGAAAAACGTTAGTTCCGGGGACAAAATGGGTATTCCAAAACTCAAAGACCGGGCAGAGCCAATGAAAGCCGTCTAACAACCCACTATGATACGGGCAATGCTTAGTCAATGACACTGCAATTTCAGCAAAAAAAAGAAAGTGGGATGAATGGGTTGAATAACCATAATGAGACGGGCGAAAAAGTTGGATAATTTTTAGCGGGCTTTCTTTGAGAAGAGTTTAATTTTGTTACTTTATTTTCTATCCTTTATTACCTGGGTATCACTATTCTATTCTGCCTACCAAAAGGGAAGAAGGAAAGTGATAGCCGTGAGCCGTAGCAGGTATCTGTTCAATCAGATAAAAGATCTACTTCGTGGAAGTAAATAATTGTTTTATTTTTTTTTCTAAATCTCCACCCCTGCTGCTGTCAAGTGTCCGCAGACTACCTCGCCTTTAACAGGCTTAAATTTTGCAGTTGAATTTGAAATTAAAATACTTTTTTATTGCGGATGATACCAACATAAGTATGGAGACTTGTGCTCGGATAATGATGAGAAACATCCATGACTGAATGAAATTCGAATCCAAGGCTGCAGGAAACGAAGCCAGCCAGAGCCTTATCTTATCACAGACAACCGCTACCAGAGTACGTTACATACTTTCATAAAAATTTAGAGAAGTGATAGCCGTGAACCGTAGCACATATCTGTTCAGTCAGGTGAAAAAAAACTACAAAGTCCTGGAACCTCTTTGTAAAGGTGACCGATTGGAAGGCTCTGTTCTCTGCTCTAGAATCACTTCCAGGTGGTTCGGAACACATCTAAAGCTGAGGGTTCAACTCATCAATCGCCATCATCCAACTCATACGCAAAAAAGTCCAACTCAATGCAAAAAAATCTAAAACGTCCTGGACCCTTTTTGTAAGGTTGACCGATTGGATTGACCAGCAAAACAGACTCTGTTCTGTGCTGTAAAATCACTTGCTAGTGGTTGGAAACTCACCTGAAGCCAAAAATCTTTCTCATTAATCACCATCATCCAACACAGGTCTCAGACCTAAGTGGGCCTCATCCTCAGAAAAAAATATCACTTGACGGATATGAAATTTGGTCTTTGTTTTTGTTTTAGTCTTTTGGAAATAAATCTTTCGATTTGAAAATTAAGTTTATAAATGCGAGTCATAGAATTTGCAGACCACATACACTCTATGAATAAAGTAACTTTGCGAGTAACCAGCTGGCAGGCTCGCTTCGCTTGCCTTAACCGTCTTTATAATAGCTGCAGAGTCTCCATCCAAAGCTGATTTACTAAAACAAATCATTGAATAATTGAATTTATTCTTTACTTGACAGAAAAAAGACAAGAATTGACAGTTACTCTAGTAATAGGTAACAGTAATATTACCTATTATATGTACTGGGCGTCCAGCTACACTAGTTTTTAACACTGGCTAACATTGTCGCATCTTTCGTGTAGTTAGGCCTCAAATAATCAAATTAAATAAGTCATGGAATTACTCTTTTCTGTGACAGCGGATACAGAAGTTTTATGGTGATGCACAGGGGCGGATCCAGGATTTTTGCAAGGGGGGGGCGCACCCTAAATATTTTGTAGGGGGGGGGGGGGGTATGGAATGCCCTGCACAAAAAGGCGGTAAATATTTTTTTAAATTTTAGATGCTAGAAATGTCTTTTTCAAGGGGGTAATGGATAACCCCCCACGGGAAGGTGTCTAGGGGATCTCCCTAGGAAAACATTTAGAGAATGCCTAGAAATTACTTTTTTGAAGCAATTAAACTGAAAAAATTGCTGTTAGTTATGTACAAAAATGATTATTGTATTATAGCAAAATGAATTGAAAATTATTATGATCTGACACGAGTTCAGACCTGAAATCTTATTGAAAGTAAGAAACAATAATAATTGTTCTATTCAAGGGGGTAGAGCCAGTAAGAAGGAATATAATATACATATTTTTAATTTCCTCAGTGGTTTTCATCCTTATATGAACTGTTGGTACTATTGATGTCAATGACGATAACTAACTTGCATTTTACACCAGCACTTAACTTTTGTAAGTATGTAGTATCAGACGCGTTTAAGGACCTGATTCCTATTCTCAGTGAATAGAGAATAGAGACTGCTGTAAAGAGTACACTACATAGAGTATACAGAGCGAAACGGATTGGGCCTGTGTATTCTCTGTTTGCTGAAGATGGTACTCGGGTCTTGAAACGCGTGCGCTACTACTCACAAAAATGTAAGTACGTTTAATGCAGGAATCGTAATTAACATCAATATCTTTTAGGTACATTATTTATGTATTTGGAATTAATAGCAGTCAAGCATAAAATTAAGTATATTTTAAAATAATAAACACAAAACACCAGGAGGCCACGTTAAAGTAAATTTCATCTAGCTCTCGTATCATTGTCAATGGGTGATCCGGACCTTCATTGTTTTAGTAAGAAAATTAGAGCCAGCTTACTTGAAACTATTCCCATTCCCTTATGTTGATCATTTATCTTTCCTGAGTTTGGCTACCGTACAAATAGGGCATCGTAATTAAAAATTTCCTTTGCAACGGGTTTTGGAATACCCCTGTAACTTTTTAAAAAATGAAACAATTCCCCTGAAACGACATTTTGAGCGATTCTAGATATGAATTCATCTATTTTGAAAATTCAACCCAAGTTATGTGTCAAAGCAAATTTCATCAAGCTCTTGCGTTATTGTCAAAGTGTGATCCGAGCCCTCATTGTTTTATAGTAAAACAATTAAATGCAGATATTTATACTCTGCTCTTTTTGATCCCTCACCTTTTCTGATTCTGGTACTGTACATACTATACTTGAAAATTATTTTAAAAGGAGAGTTTGGGGTTGCTCTATAGGCTATTATTAATTTTTTTAATTTCTTAAGTATCATTTTATTGAAGTCGGTTTCTTTCTTGTTAAAAAAATAATCCATCTAATACCTCACTTTTATCGATTTCATACATCTTTTGACAAATGTTGTCTCTAAAGGCTTCTTGAAATTTGAAAATTTATTTTTTTATCTGGAAAGGATCTATCCACCTGATTCCCTTATAGCTACGCCACTGTGATGTTACATGAACAATGAATACATAAAAATTAATCGATTTTTAAAACGTGTTTAACATTGCAAAAAGAATTAAACCATTAGTACTCATTATACACTTACAGTTAGTTATACATAGACACTATATCATACAACCTACAACTATGCATAGTGAATCATTCAAATTAAAGTGTTGTTGAATTCAAAACTTAAATTTTCTTCTAATAAACCATGAAAAATCGCGGATAAATTTTGCGCGCCCCCCCCTCGCATTATATACCCCTAGTCCGGGCATATTTAATCCAGCCCTAGTGAGGGGTCACCAAAAGAAGAAATAGCCGAAACAATCATGTCTATTTTTTTAAATAAATATGGCTAATGACAATATTATTTTACAATAGTCTTATTAATTTTGGATATCTACCATATCACCAATACAAATTAGATTATTATAAAAGGATGTTAAAGAAAAATAACGATTTCGAATCAGTTGGATTACTTAATAGATGTATAAATTATGTAAAGGTGTATCATTTTTCACTAGCATTAACCATAAAATATATTTTTACACTACCTCAAGGGGGGGGCGCGCGCCCCCCGCGCCCCCCTGCTGGATCCGCCCTTGGTGATGCATCGTTGTCAACTTAAATTTAACTTTGAAACCAAAGTATGACTTTACAAAAACCTAGCAAGGTTTTATATGAATACTGACGCCAACTCTGAATTGTCGCAATAATTTCAGAACGTGTGACACAGGCCCTAAGCTTGCTTTCCTTTGATAGAGTTGCGCGTGAGAAAGGCCAGCTTCACACTAGACGAGAGGCGGTCGGGTCTGCTAAGGTCTGCCTAATGTTATTTATCTGAGGTCGGATCTCGAAGGGGGGCGGCACTGTCCGGATACGGGGGACGGCAATGGCCGCTTTCCGGACTGCCCCCGGGGGCAGTTGAAGAACTAGGGGCCGAGATTTTCAGCTCTGATAAAATGGTATGCAGCGCGCTTTGCTCTGTTATTTGCCGCACGCCGTTGTGACTCAGATAAGCTTCCCCCCGAATCCTCCCCTCTAGTGTTAGGGGGGGGTAGTTCTCTCAGACTTTGTCCAAACCATCGACTTGCCCCCCCCCTTCCACCACCTCCTAGGGGGAGGGGGGCTTATTCAACCGCTGGCCAGTGTTTGAAAGCAACTTGAAATGTAATGAAACCATTTCCGAGATCTGGACTTAGGACCACCACCGCATCGGGAATTTGTTCATTAGTATGTTGGAGCTTAATGTTACATTCATTCACTATCTGAGATCAATCTTCTATCAACAACACTTCTAAAATTGTCGTTTCTGCTACTTTGTACTCATTTTTGGAGAATCTTCTTTTTGTGAGTTTGATGTGAGTGAACTAAGCCTAAGTGATTCCTTTTTTTTTGCGGGCCATGCCCACGTTAGTCTGGAGACTTGTGCGTGGATAACTTTTATGATTTTTTAAATGAGGTGGATGAGTGAATGATGAAAAACATTCATGGCTGAATGAGATTCGAACCCAAGGCTGCAGGAAACGAAGCCAGCCAGAGTATTACCTAATCACAGAGCCGCCGTTAATTCGATCTTTATTGTATCAAATTCATTTTTTATTTTTTATTGTATCTTTATTCAATCTTTAACTCTAAATTGTATCAAACTTATATTAGATTGTAGTGTTTCATTCGTTGTTGAGATTAATTTTTGGAAGTATATTCATTCTAGTGATTAATATATTGTTGTTTATTCTTAATTATCTGGTAATTGATTAATTTGTTCTTGGGAGGCATTCATACAAGCATTTTTATTTTGCTACTTTGAGTGACTGAATTATTTATTTGTTGAATTTATTATTCTATAGATTTATTTGTTGTACGGGAAAATCGTTTTCAACGCTAAAAGGTTTTCTATCTCGGAGTATGAATCTCGCAGTCTATTGTTTTGTGCAGAAAAATGTGCATCCAACATTGAAATTTCACAAAAAAAAATTAAACCTATACTACATTAGTTTTAAAAGACTAGAAGAAAGAAAACGAAGAAAAAATACATCAATCTTAAGAGACTTTAAGAAAACCAAACAAAGTGAAAGCTACGTCAATTTAAAGGAAAACCAAACAAAGTAAAAACTACGTCAATTTAAAGATTTAATAAAAATTAAGTGTAAGCTCCACACTCTTCAAGTGATATTCAGATGTATATTTAATATCTAACTTCGTCAACTTCTGTGATTGATTGGCAATTGTAATCATAATTTCAATTTAATCAATATCTAGAGCCAATAGAGCTTTCTGTAGCTTAGATTTCATCTATGAATCCAATGCTTTATTTGAAAAACTAACAGTTCTTTTCATAATACATAATAATTCAGATATTTAAATAAAATATTCCATATTCCAAACATTCTGATCACAAAATCTCCCACACAAATTCAAAAATCTATTTCCTACAAAGTGCCTACATCTGCATTCCTCTTTTAAGGGTTCGTAGGAGTGCAGCCCACGGTTTCTTGATACCCGATAAAAATACGAATTAGACGAATAGCGTATTGATCGATTGTTGGGAGAATTCTATTCATCGAGCTATTCTAGAACTTTGCAGGCCTACACAATTTTGCAAATGCCACTGGTTATTATTAATTTGACGACTTCTACTTGGGTAGCCATCTTTATTTATAAATAAACTTATTTCCAATAAGACTGAACACATCAAATATTTCTCCATAATCATTTAACTTGATATTTACTATATGAACATAATCTTAATATTTCTTTATTGCGCTCATTTATATCTCAAAGCTGCACAATATACTAAAAAAAGTTTCTTATTGCCTACTGTTCAAATTCCAAATGAGAATACAATAGTTCGTGAGTCGAAACTTGAGCTCTCACCTAAAAAAAACGCTTCTAATACGTACTAGTTCAAATAATCAAGTTTATTGCAACCAAATCAATACAACTAACTTACTTTCATCATAATTTATTCTGGTCAACTATATAATTCACAGTAAATTCTTGTTCTTTCTCGGTTAACCTACACTGCATTTCATTTAGCTCAATTTTTTATTTAATTTTAAATTCTTCAATTCTATCCTACTTGTGTATTGTTCTTGTTTGTTACCTTTTGGTTCCTGATTTGAAACTGATTATTCCTGGTTGATCCTCCCACCAGTGGGCGTTACTTGTTGGGGACTTCAGCCAATAATAGACCTTCAATGAAAGAGGCACTTTCACCCTCGGCCAATAGTATCATAGTATTGTTGAGTATACATTAAGCTACTCTGTTTTTTAGTTTCAGTTTGTTTGAGATTAATAATGGTGTGCCGACCGAAACTGTTATCACACGGTAATCAATAAATGTGGTTGTTTCAACTTCAAGTCTTACCATTCATTTAGAATAGAGTTTTAGAGCGCCTAAACGCATTTTATTCTGGATACATGCTACGTTTTCCGTATCATCCAGTAGTGCTCGTTGCACGATGGTTAGTAGTTTGTTGCTGGGATGCGACTTCCGGTTCCGGTTAGCAAACAGTCTACTGCGCATCCAATCTTCATACCTCATGTCTCGCCTCAAGAGTTATATTGTTTAATACGCTATAAACAAAATGGATTGCTAATCAAACTGAATTGGAAGTTTTCGTGGAAATCATCAATCACTACAATAACAACCAGAGATCAATCTCCACAGCAACAATTGAAACGCTTCATTAAGAAAGCTAATTAATCGCAGACAAAGGGTTTACAACTTTTCATGAACATCGACAGGCAGTAACACCCCTCCACCACCCTTCAAACGCAACACAATAATTTTATTTGGCGTTTCCCGACAAAAGTAGCTTTTCCTCTCTTTTCCTAAACACCCCCCTACCACCACCCACCCCACAGAAGCGATTAATTTTCTGACGAGGCGAAAATAATGAATCCGACGTCGGAGAATTAATGTATCGAACCTATATTGTTATTATTCTTTTCGCTTTGCGTACGCGTGCTCGCGAACGTTCGCGTATGTGAGTGTGGGAGCAGCCGGAAATGACGGCTATCTATTAAAGCCAGGGGCGCGACTTTTTTGGAACCCCCTTCCCCCCCCCCCCCCATGGGAAAAGGGTTTGGGGCACGACCCGAATGTGAAATTTTTATAAATTGTTCATTACGATTCCGTATACTAGCGGGGACCAGGACCCCCTAACCCCCCTCCCCACTCACAACAATACACTTTTTTCCTTCTTCAACTCCCAACACAACACAACCCCCCTTTTTACACCCCCCCCCCTCCCCCAACTCATATACACGGGGTTAACTCCACGGGCAATAAATTTACGGGCGTGTAATTAACACGGTGACATTTCTTCTGTTGTGATGTCATTTGGAGAATTATGTGACGTTTTATTATTTTTGTTCGGGCTTTTGCGTTGCAAGCATGTGTGGACGTTTATATTTGTTTGTGTATGCAAGTGTGGACGCGGCCTGCTGCCGACATTTGGCACAGCACGTGTGACGCTGGCCTGCCTTCATTTGTTGTGCTTTCATTATCAGGTCGCGAATAGTGGTAGGTGTGTAAATCGATACGCTTTATATAGATATAAAATAATTTATCGATATGTCAACAATATTAATTCATCGATATTTCAACAATATTGATTTATCGATATTAGAACGATATGTCAACAATATTTTTATGGACATAACGACAAAAAGTAGACACCAATGCTAAGTATGCTAAGGTGGCATATGTACGTCATCATCTAATATTGAACTTAATAGAATAGAATGGAATTCAGTGCCATTTTCATAAAAATAAACAAAAATAAATATCCTCCTCGAAAAAGATTACATTTCATACGGTATATATTAGTAGTAAAATTACGTCATAAAATAGAATGAATACCTATTTCAAATTGTTGCACTATTTTTCCTAGATCCTCACTAAAAAAGCAAAAGGATTATGATCTAGGAGAGAGTTTGTGACTTTTTCAAGTACACTTTAGGCTATAACAGAACAGGAGTTTGACGATAAGGATATATAACATAACAAGAGCAAAATCAATATAAAAGGTTGCATATTATTACAATCGCACAGAAAACGCCATAAAAAAGTAAAATATTTCCATCTCTTTTAATTTTTATGTCTTGCTTTGAAGCATTTATTCATGATCTTTAATTGTAGAACATACATGGTACATACATCGAACAATGTCCAAGATCATTCACAATCACAAGAATGTGATTATAATGTCTATATTTTCTGAGATTTGTAGAATTCTACTGTATACTGTGAGTGATAATGCTATTAGTCAACTAACAATCCGCTAAATTACAGGATTCTACAATATTAGAATAAAATTTTATGTTATTGATATTAATATTGTTGACATCTTGATGAATTATAAATATTGAATTTCATGCAATCTTCAACAACTATGAATAGGATAGGAGTATGATTGTCATACAGAGAGAATTTTCAAAGATTATACCCACATTTGGCATCAAAACTATTCAGTATTAAACCTTTTCAACAATAAATTAATGTCCAAATTAAAAATCAATATGTACGTTACATATTCTGGAAAGTGGAGGAATTCGAAAGTGGCTTAACTATGTCATTGAATAATAGAGGCTAGATCTTGAGGTGGAGAACATGCTTTGTTGAAAACATAAACAATATATAGTATGTTAAAAGGACAGATATTTTCTATTTTGAGTTGTTGTGGTACAAAAAGTTAGTGTGTAGCCTTTTAAATTCTTTCAATTTAATAATTACTTTCAATTATTCACAAAGGAACAGAGAAACATTTCAGCTATTGACAAATAAAAATTGTCCAATATTCAAAAAACCCATTAGAAAAAATAATTTAAAAAAACATTGAATTGAATCAACAGGTTCTTTAAATTTCTTACTGGAACTTTTAAAGATTCAATCTAAATCTTTCATTGAAGTTATTCTCGAACTGAGTAAAAATAGATATTTCTGGTTAAATTCACTCACCACATAAAGAGAAGTAAATGTCGAGTGGTTAATTCTTTACCTGAAACAACAAAGAAAGTTTTAATTAGTGGGAATATATATATTTTTTCAATGCAATATATACTAAAATATTCAATACGAAACTTATTTTCATCATGAGTAGCATGGAAGAACCTGGAAGTAGATCATTTAACCTTATTCAGAAGTAAGCATATTGACAGTACCAATTTATATGATCAATTGATTTTTATTATTATAATTGATTAGTGAGATCTTTCTTATTCATTCAATAATCTTACTCATTAATATAAGCAAACTGGTGAGCTAACATATGAGCTCATAAATAATTGAGACATGCTGGCTGGATGGAAGGATTAACATAATATTTGGTTATTCATGAACCATATCTGTTCACAAAGATGCGGCTTGATATTTTATTTTAATTGCGGATGATGCCCACATAAGCCTGGACACTTGTGCGTGGGTAATGGGTGAATGATGAGAAATATCCATGGCTGAATGAGATTCGAACCCAAGGCTGCAGGAAACGAGGCCAGCCTGAGCCCCATCTTATCACAGACAAGCTTCAACCTAAATATTACATAATTAACTAATAAATTATTCAGTTGATAAAGCTTTATATTGTGTACAAGAGTACCTTTCACATCAAAATTAAGCCTCACCTCAACTAATTGATGTAGTAATGATGGTAACTAATGTACAAGATTGCATAATTGTTAATCTGATTTGTCTCATACTCCTTAATTGCAGTCTTCAAGACGTAATCTAAAAAACCCCTGATCAGTTTATTAAACTCAACCACAGGATTTAATTTGATCTTTATTCCATGGTCTTCCATAGTTTTATAGGTGAAATTCAAGAAATATAATGCAGCACTGATTTACATAACCGCATTTCAGTGAATTTAACAGCCTACAGAATAAAAAAATGGATAAATAAATTGTGTTCACTCAAAAATATTTAAGAGCCCACAGTAGTAAGCTATGTCCGTTGTATTTTTACTTGATTGTGTTTTGTTTTATAAATGAATGAAATTGATAGATAGGTTATCATAAATGAAAACCGAAATTCAAAGCAATGAATAGAACTCATTGAATGTGATGAGGTGGAATGATTGAAAGAGAAAACAGAACTGGAAGAAATTTAAAAATTAAATTATGAAGCCTCTCAATTGAATTTTTCAATTATTAAATCAATTATTGTATGTATAATTTATAAAATACATGGTTATATCATGAGCAATAACTATGTAGAGCTGCAAATTGGAATTGAAACATGTTGAAATTCCTAAAAAATGTTTTTAATGGGATAACTTATAATTTACTCATACAATTTCCTAAATTTTTAATACATAAATAATTTATAAATACATTTAAACTAAAAAAGAACACTACCAAGATGAAGTGAGAATTCTTATTAATACTATACTTCTTAGATTATATATTGATCTAATTAATAGACAACTAATATAACTAATGAACTACTCCTACAGAAAATAAAAATGAATAAATAGAGTATAATGACTGCCTTTATTTGTTATACTTGGTGGGCGAAGTTAGGGCGCAGTCGGCCCTCTCTGCCACTTAACCCTCCTATACAGCTCTAACTTAAACTATAATTATCATCTATTATAGCAATATTAAATGAAACCAAAAATTAAGTTTAGACAATATTAAAAAATAATAATATTTTAAAAAAAGGTCATACAAAATTTTAAGCAAAAAGAATTATTATTATCATTATATATAAATCATTATTATTGTAAATTTTTTAGTAATAGCATTCAATAATAGAGATCCACGTCTTTCTATAGAATTTTCGTAGATTTATTACAGGAAGCTCCCAGCAGACTTTCAGATAGAGCCATTCACAATAATATCATGACAACAAAGTTGTTGGGAAACTTGAAAGGCTTAAAGGTCGCTCAGAATCGTCGACTTTATTATCCTAAAAAAGTTATTAGCATGACTGAGTAGTTTTGGTGGGCATGAAGGTGAAGGGTGGGGGGCACCATTATTACTAAGATGATTATTATCATTATTATTATTCTTGGCATAGTCTTACTACAGTACAGCAGTTGAAAAGATGCAAATTGAGTCACGCAGGAGGGTAATGACTGGATCCCAGCCGTAAATAGTAAAGAAATGGGCTTCATCACGCTATAGGTTTACTGTCAGATATATATAGTTTATACTTACAAAGTATATAATATATTTAGATTGGGTATATATTATGATAATAGACCGCGATACCACTATCGTGTACAAATCACGAACAGCGGTTGAAATCTGGGGACATTTTGAGAACAGAAAACTTTGAAGTTTCAATTTCATTAAAGCTCTTTCTTATAAACTTCAATGTGAATGGCGTATCAATCAAGAATCATATTATTTTCTTTTGGTGGTAAAATAACTATCAAGTAATGATAAGATAATCATTTAATGACAGTATGAGCACATTTACCCCATCATTGAATCTTATCTTTCTCACAAATATGAACCAGTAATCATAATCGGTGGATCTTGTTATTAATCAGACCATTCTCTCATGTCACCTGAGTATAAAGATTCAGAGAAAACATAAATGCCAATAATTATGGTAATTTTAAAAACTGATAATAAGAATGTATGAAAGCACATCCACCAAGTCTATCACACATCAATATTGCCTTTTTAAAAAACATATGAAAGTAAATAAGGGGAATAACTTATCATTATTTAGTGTTATTCTGTTTTTG
Organism: Conomelus anceps; assembly: GCA_948455865.1. Lineage (NCBI taxonomy): Eukaryota > Metazoa > Arthropoda > Insecta > Hemiptera > Delphacidae > Conomelus > Conomelus anceps. The sequence goes on from OX418219.1 coordinate 2,782,668, forward strand.
ATGGAAATAAGAATAACCAGAAGCAATAAAGTTTTACATAATGTTACTGAATAGTATCTGTAAATAATACTGAAAATAATGAAAATAATTGCACACTGGATAGAATAATGAATTCACTGGATAGTATCCAAATAGCCAAGAATACTGATAAATAATACTAGACCAAACAATCTTACACAGTGGAATACATAACTTTTAATACTCTATTTATTTTCTACTAAATACAATGAGTTTTTTTTATAGATTACGTCTTGAAGACTCCTGTTCAGGAGTATAAGACAAGGCAGATCAACAATTATATGCATACAATATCACCAATCTTATACACTACTTACCATAATTACTATATCAATTAGATGAGGTGAGTAGAATTTTTATGTGAAAGGAACCCTTGTACACTATGAAAAGCTTTATCAACTAAATATTTTTTTCAATTGTTTTCCAGAATATTACTATATTTTCAAGACTTGAAGAACTGCGGTAGCTTGCTGTAGAGTTTTCTTCTTTCTCTTCTTTTGTAGATTACGTTTTGGAAACTTCAGTTAAGGAGTATAGGACAAGTTAGATCACCATTTATACAATCTTATACACTAGGTACCATAATGACTGTATCAATCAGTTGAGGTAAGGCTTAATTTTGATGTGAAAGAAACTCTTGTACCTATAAAAATATTTATCAAATAAACATTTTTTAAATGGTTTTTTTAAATATTTCCATATTTTGAAGACTCTTTAAAAACTGAAGTAGCTTGTTGTAGATTTTCCTACCAATATAACTAGGCTTTCGTTTTAATGAGCCAACCAAGTATTGTTACTAACCAGGTGATAATCTCCTCGGTTTCTTGTATTATGATCGTGTACGTCAAGATTATTGTTTTTATTACTTTGTTTTATATAAAGTAGCTTTATACACATATAAGCAACGGCTCTCTCTTAACAACGGCTCACACGAATCTAATTGATTTATTCCATACGGTTACTCTTTCTATAATACCTACATAGGTGAGCATGAGCTTAGGTATAGGTCATGAACGCACAAACAAAACGTCATAAAATTTATTTTTCATTTTATATCATTAGGGTATGTCGTACAGAGATTTTATAAATGCATATAGTTAAGCAGGATCAAAATGAGAAAATTAATAGGAATTAAACCTGAATAACAGGATTAATCAGAGTATCGTTATGACTATTCAAATGAGTCAATAATGAGAATGTTTCAAAAGTCATACCAACCACATTTACCACCATTAAGCTTGCCTTTTCCTGAATAATATTCTATAATGCATGATTGCACTAAATTTGTAACTTATGAATGAGCTTCCACTGATAAATTAGAAAATAATGTGGTTTTAAAACTTTGATGCTATCAATCATTTCATCAGTATACTGCATATTCAGGTGAGGCAGTGTAAGCAGTCTCATAATAGGATTCCATGATCATGATTTACTCGTTCACAATAAAAAAAGACACCATTAATAGGCAATGAAGCTATTAAATGCAGCTTTTATAGTCAAACTGTTGATTTTTTTAGTTGAAAACTGAGTTATGATACATTTCATTCGTTCTTCTGCTCATTCATTGAGTGGTTAGGCTAGATAATGAACCTTCAACAGTAAAATTTATTTCAGGATTTATTCCAGTATGAAACAAAAAATTATCCATTACATCAGTGATACATTAAATTTTAAAAGAAGCAGAGTCAATAATTGTGCGTAAAAGGATCCTCCAATTATTGATTTTTGAAATTTGTGATGTATTCAATGATGAAATACTTTATGAAAAAGCTGATATGAAAACTTGAACTGTATTTCAATTCAAATTATGATTTTTACTAACTTATACTGGAGGAATAAAGTTCACTTCAATGCAGCTGAAGCTTTGCCGTAGAAGTGAAATGTATCCCTCCAGTTTAAGTGTGTAAAAATCATAACTTAGAACTACAGTGTCAGTTTTTATATTCGATTTTTGATTCATGGAAATGCATTATTGAAAGGTGCAAAAGTTATTGCAAAAGAATTTGAAAGACATATATATAAGAAGAAATGTATAAAAGAATATGAAATATTAAAAGAAAAAGGAATTATAATTATGCATTCCATCAATGGTTACCTGTAGATAGAACTGAGTTAGCCGAAGTACATAAAATAATCCCCAGATTTTATACTATTACATGATTTCCAAAAAAGGCAAGATTGAAAGGTGTGAACCGAGTTGATGCAGGCCCAAAAAGTGTAATAGCTAAATTTATTGAATTTTAAATTATATTATCCCTCATTCAATCACATGGTACATCTTATTTGGATGATATAGAGTTGAGTGATTAGTGGTAGATGTGCTTTTATACAGTCTAATCACTGTTTATTTGAATTCCTAGCAATGTTATTATACAGACAATATCATATCGTTCACTTTCTCACCATAGCGTCATATTGAGGTGAGACACAGTTTGCACTTATAAAGTACGAAGTCTTATTATTATCTAGTGACCTATTAATTTAAAAAAAATGTATAATTAATAGGAGAAGAAGCTAGAATTGTTATGTTTTCTCTTTAAACCGCCTGAATATTAGTTATATCAATCTTGGAGAATTAGGGCTGGTTTATATTATGATAGGCCTAATCTATTCTTTTGTCGCGCATGATATGAAACATTTGGTAGTGATGCTCTGCTGAATTGCCTTATTTTTTAAAGGTTCATGGTTTGAAGATAAGTACAATTAAATGGATCAAATTATTGTTAAAAATGCAGATACATTCTGGTACTCAAGTTGCGATGGGTATTCTGCAAATAATTGATTTGTGATGTGGTATCTATTTATTTTTCATGTCTAAGAAAGTTGAGAATCATTAAGTTATGATTAGAAGAGTTAATTGAATATATTCCACACAAGAATTCGAGCAATTCACCAAATATATCACTAAATTCTAGAGAAATATCTTGTCACTAGTATGATAAATTTAAGCTAATGCACATCCTGTTTGCTAATATACTGTGTTATATACAAATATATTATCGATATGTTTTATAATTCACTGTAGACACTGTGTTTTCAGTTGTGACTGTGTAAAAGACTCTAGCAACGATTATTGATAGGATTCATGCAAGAGGTTTGACACAAGACTTTAAGCAAAACCCTTTATGAATGAATGAATGAATAAAATATTCATAATGATAAAAACATTTTTTACATGGTGTATTCATAAATTCAGACAAATTCTCATACTAATAAAATTTCGCACCCAAGGTTACAAAGAACTTGTCTGGAATGGTGCATATGAGCTAAAAACTTTAAAAGTGAAAGCTCCAGAAGGGCTAGAGGCTGATAAAGATAACAGGACCCACATTAAATCAAGAAAACAGAGATGGACAACAACATTAGAAATTAATACTATAATAAAATACTCAGGACCATTATACACAGTTTCTACAGCTGTTTAAATTCTTGATTACTCACACATTGCATTGTTGAAAGACAATAAAATAAAAAAATACAATACAGAAGACAGTCATAGCATATTATACTAAGATATTTATGAGCAAGGAGGTAAGGCTAAACTTTGCCAAAATCATATTCCTTCTTTGATAATTCTGAAGGTAGTTTTTTGTTCATTATTTATTTCTTTTGATAATTCATTTCTTGTTTATTATTTATTGTTGAGACTTCCTCCATTTTGACAAATTTTGATGCAAGAAACGTAAATAATAAAATTTGATAGGGTAAGCTTTGGTCTTAGCACATAAGCTTTGGATCAACCTCTTAATTCAAGGGAGTTTTTTTAATTAATTTTATCAATTCAAGGGGTTTTACCTCGGGACCAAATTATTAATCCTGTAAACATGGTCTTAAGTTTAAAACATTTATTGCATTATATTTTTTTGTATTGTGTTTTGAGGGTTAATGAAGAATTGATTGATTGATTGATATCCTTTCACATTTTCAAGTTCATGGGCTTTGCACTGTATGAAAAATATACGAAATAATACTATTTGCACTTGAAAATGTACGGAATCATACTATTCTCATCTAATTTTAATTTGAATTTTCAACAGAAATCAACCCTTCCACCATGATAGGACCTTAGGCGATCATATTAACCAATCATGACAGACAAAGAAAATCAATGGACAGCAGTTGCTGTCTCACTCTCACTTCTGATGAGAAATCACCTGTTCGTCTCTAATTATCTTTGAAAAAGTCGAGCACCATCATTTTCAGTCTTCACTCTAATTAACTTTCATTGCAGAGTGGAAGGGATGAGCCCTGAGCGCCGAACCCTACTACGGGTGCCCTTGGTAACTAACATGCTGCGCTGGGGAGCCCTGAAGGGAGTCTGTACACTCTGTTACGTAGTTCTCCATCATGGGTCTCCTTCTTCCAATTCTCATTTCTCTCTACATAATTCTTTGTTCAACCCCTACACATCTTTGATCTTTCCTCTCCATTCTCATCCTTTCCCTTTTTCCCTTCACTTCTCTCTCACACCCTCCCCCTTCATCCTCCTTTCTTCCCATTTCTTCCATTACCATTCCGGACGTTAACCTCTTTTCCACTTCATGATGCTCTTTCAAGTCCTTCTCACTCTCTCTTCATCCCTCTCTACTCCTCTCTCATCGCTGTCACCTTCTCCTAATTACATTCAGAGGGTGCACCACCCTCTCACACAATTATAAACTGCTCTAATTAGAGTTGAAGCAGAAAAGTTTTCGTCATAAATTTTCATTTGCTTATTAAAACACATCAACACTGCGGTAGCGGCCGTAAAGGGTTGGATAATTTTTGCCCATCAATAATGCTTGTCATCTGAAAAACGTTGGAAATAATAATAATTTTGAAACAGAAGGGGATCGACGATATTGATGGTAATCATTTATCATAATTATTTTCCTGACCCCATGGATTTAATGTGAGTCTCCAGATGTACTTGAACTGTTTGTACTTTATTTTAATTTCTTGAACCTTATACTGTACTTTAAATTGCCAAAATTACATTTTGATTTTCTTCAGAAATAAGAGCTTCATCAAAATATTCTTCTTCTTTTAATGGCACAAATTGTATACTGCACTTCAAATGTTCTCAGAAATACTCAACTGTAATTCCCTTCAAGCTCTATGAAAATATCATAAACAGAATTTATTAATTTCGAATTTCTTTAATTGCTATTAGTTTATACTGAAGACTTCCGCAATGGCGGATATTGACAACAGTATTGAATAGCTGATGGAAATCGATGAATGCTACTGTACAAAAATATCAGTCACCACCGGGAATCGAACCACGGACCTCTCAATTGCCGGTTGAGCGCTTTAACCACTAGACCATGGAGACCTTTCTGCACAGCAGCATTCATTTTTAACTTGGCCATATCGGCTCGTATCTCACAAGTTAGTTTGAAGTGACTGACAATTGAATAAACTGACAAATATACATAAACAGAATTTCTTTAATTGCTATTAGTTTTTAACTAATAGCAATTAAAGAAATTCGAAATTAATAAATTCTGTTTATGTATATTTGTCAGTTTATTCAATTGTCAGTCACTTCAAACTAACTTGTGAAAATATCATGTTTCTCTTCTCATTTTGAAACAATACCGCAATGAAAATCGAGGCTTCTTTTAATCTGGCAGTCAAAACTGTACTGTTTGGTCTATAAATTTAGCATGGTGGATGAATTAGGAAACTGATAGCTGTGGAACACTAGCAGGTATCTGTTCGGCCAGCAAAAACTACTGTTTTCTGATTTGGAATCACTTCCCGGTGGTTCGGAGCCAACCTAACGCTGTAGGTCTGACTCATCACATGACTCATTACCCACACACAGGTCTCATATCTATGTAGGCTTCATCCTTAAAGAAAAAAATGATATTTGAATAACTTTCTTTGTAGTAGCGTCTGAAATTGATAATGGTGTAACAACCGAAACTAGTATCTCACTATTCCAAATAAATATGGTTGTAACAATGGTCTTATTATTCAATCTTTGAATAAATTATTAAGATGTAAAAATTTCATAAATGTTGCTCAATTTCAAGTTTTGAAGAAGGTGGTCAATGATAAATTATTTTTGATATCAGAAAGTTATTATAATCTATAATTTTTGGAAACTTTCTAGAGATGCATTCACTCCAGTAGAAACCAAGGATAATAGAATCATATTTACAATAATTTGAAAAATATGTATGGAAATTTATTAAAGTTGCTATGTGCTGTGAATAAAGCACTTTTAAATTATTATCTTTCCAATAAGTCTTTCCAAAATAATAAGTCTCCACTAATATGCTATGCTTTCAATCGTCGATTGAGATGAGATTGATTGGTTTTATTTACATGCCAGGTCTTGGAAAACCTATTACATTTCACATAAAAAGAACAAAATAATAACAATCAATTTAATAGAAGAGTATACAAACTAAATCTTCTTGAAATAACATAGAGAAAAAACATTCCTATTACAAATAAGATGAGAGCTCTACATGAATATTACAAGTTAAGAAAAAATAACGCTACATATAAAATATTAAAGCAATGAGAATAGGGGGAAAAAGTGACAAATGAAGGGAAAGTGATCAGAAGAAAGAACATTTTGAAAATTTTACCTTTTTTACGGGTGCTTCACATGACAGCGGATAAAAATTAGACGGTGTTTTGTGCTTATGGTTGTGCTGATGAGGGTGTGTTTAACAAGTATTCATTATTATTATTATTATTATTATTCATGTCCGTCTGCAGAGTGACGCATTCGTAATGGAGAGGATGTAAAAGAAGAAGAAAAACATCCAAAGCAGCGAACGACGACCGCAAGTCAGCCAAGAAGGGCTTAAAGAGCGCGAGCTCAGAGCTCGTCTGTTGCAATTCAGAAGGCAAAGTTTGCTTGAAAAACATGAAAATTTCACGCCCTCACTGCCACTACCGCGTGCGAGAGACCTGTTACCACTCTTGCTTGCCCCCCTCCCCCCCCCAACCCATGGGTCCCCCCTCATAGGCCTATTGGTTTATGTAAATGAAATCTAATCCGTGATTTGCATGTCGGTAGCATGGTGAGGCCACCACTGAGAACTCTGTGAGCTGGGTGCTGGAGGCTCCCCTGCTTGCTTGTTGACTTTGGACGTATATCTAGCTCTCTTTCACTAACACTCTCACTCTCTCTCTCTCGCTCTGTGTAAGTATGAGCTCGCTAGCATCATCTGTCTCACTTCTAGAGGCTTTCTTCGTTTCACACATACGCAAACACTCGGATAAACATTTAAAAAAAGGAAAAAACTTCTGCCATATACCGTGCAACAACGTAGCCACATCACAAACATAACCTGAGAGAATCGTGAACAAATGTTGTTCCAAATCTACGTGTGGAAAAATATACATTGGTACGGCAGAAATTCGATAGTGTGTGTTCGTGAGGAAGCAAAGAGGAGACGGAAGAAGGGTTGAAAGAGAAAGGATAGTGTGAGAGAGATTGAGGAAAAAAGAGAGGAGGTGTGAGTGAGGAAGAAAACGAGAGTGAATGATTGGTAAAGATTGTGGGGGGGGGGGGAATGAGTGAGTGAAAAGGAAAGCGTGAGAGAGTGAGCGTGATTGGTGATGGAGCGTGAGGGGGGAAGGAATCAGAGAGTATGTGATAAAGTAACAGGCAGTAATGGTGATAAAAATAATGATACATAGAATGAGAAAATGAGATGAATAGAATTGTTTTTTAGATTACTCTTGGAGACTCCAGTTAAGGAGTATAAGTTCAACAATAAATTATACAATCTTATACACTAGTTGCCATAATTACTATATCAATTAGTTGAAGTGGAGCTTAATTTTGATATGAAAGGAACTCTTGTACACTATAAAAAGCTTTATCAACTAAATATTTTTTCAATTGTTTTTTAAATATTTCTATATTTTCAAGACTCTTCCAAAAAGACTTAGCTTGTTGCAGAGTTTCCTACCAATATAACTAGGTTTTTGTTTGAATGAACTACTATTGTGACTCACCAAGTGATAATCTCCTCGGTTTCTTTTATTATAATCGTGTACATCAAGATTCTGGTTGATATCATACTTTTTTACATATAAAGTAGCTTCATACACATATAAGCAGGGTACAGTTGGGAGACCAAGTCTCTTGAACCATTGCCTACATGAATCTAATCTATTTACTCTTTTCATACACCTACTGTTTCCATAATACCTACAAAGGTTTGCCTGAGCAGAGGTATGGATCATAAATCACGCATGGATCACAGCAAACAGTCATATATTTTTTGTAAAAGTGATCTACTTAGTTTGAAATTTGCGGTGATATATTATTATTATTTTATTTCGTCATGTGAAACTGTGTTATTTTCATGAGCACAGCTCTTACAGTGTATGACATGTCAATATAATTTTGATCCTAATCCATATCAGTTGTTAGATCACAACAGGTAAATTGTCAACAACTAAAAGCATAAAAAATGTCAAATCTTAGTGTCACATCATTCCACCACTCATCGCACGTATCTCGTCCTGGCCCGAGACAAGCGCGACAAAGCCAAGGAACCAAAGCGTGTTGCTGGATTCACAATAATATATTTTACAAAGCTCAACAAAGCAAAACGCTCCAAACAAATATGAGCACTGCGTCTTCATACTTTATGTAAAACTGAACCAAGATACATACAACCAGTTACATTTCAATACCCGCTGCAATCCACAACTAACAATAACAATTCTCTTTTTTTTTCAATTAAGTTGAGGTTTGAAAGGGTTACACAGAAAAATTAATGAACAAGCTTTGAGATTGTAATGAGTTTTGAAATTAATTTTAGTTTCATGTCTTCTGCTTATTTATGTAATTTCAACTAGCAAACAAGTTGAAACATTCTCCTACAGAGTAAGGACAGGCATTAGTCAAGGTTTCTTTTAAGGCCTTAACAAAACAATTATATCTAGTCATATTTTTCAATTCATTTGGCAGTTGATTGAAAACCTTTATCCCAACATAATGTGGCCCTTTTTCTAACAATGTGAGTCTATGTGTAGGGTACTGAATGGTCGTTCTTTTATGTCTTGTGTTGTATTCGTGGGATATATTGTCTTCCATGAATTTTTGTCGGTTTCGAAAAACCAAACAAGCAATTTCCATAAAGTAAAGTGCTGGAATGGCGTCAGATCCCATGCAGTAGGGCCTTACTTGCTTCCGTTTCGGGTTACACTATTTTAAAATGCTCCCTCCATTTGATAAGAATATTTGTCTAAACCAAGGTTTAGAGAAATTGAACTGAGAAATTAAAAAAATAAAATGTTTTGAAATTGAAACATAAAAATTCATATTAAAGATTATAAGGGTCAAGAAAAAATTATTCAAATTAATCTTAACGTAAATGAAATCTATCCACATAAAATACCTTCACATTAAAAACCTATTACACCTTCATGGTTGAGATTATAGATTAGGTCTTATCCATCATGAAATCTACCTCAATATCACCACTCCAATATAAAGAGTTCAATCCAGTAAAAATTAAGACAAAATAATGGAATGGATGAGGGAGAATAATGGTAGAATGAGTGATGAAGGAGTGGAAAAGGAGAAAAATATTAAGAAGTTGATGGATAGAAGAAAGATGAAGATGAAGAAAGATGAAGATGAAGAAAGATCCATAAGATTAGTGAGGGGGTGATAGGCGATGAATGAGTGAGGAAGAAGTGGGGAAGGAGGGGAGAAGAAATAGCGTGAGAGAGAGTGAAGGTTACTGAGTGAGTAAGTGTGAGAGTGAGTGAGTGAGTGTTCATAAGCAAACAGAACGTGAAACAGATGCGAACTAACCTGGCGGTGTTGATTCGTGTATAAAGCCCCCCCCCCCCCCCCCCCCGGTCTAACAACCCCCTTCAACACTAACTTGGGGGTCCATTTCTGTTCTCTGTGTAGATAAGAAGCAACAGCCGAAGATAAACAAAAAGTTGTTGATGCTCTATCTGCAGTGAATCAATTGGTCTTGCACGTGATATTTATCATCATCAGTAGTAGTAGTTGTTTTATCACTTGTTCTTGTTATGGGAATTTTCTTGTTTTACAGAGATGATGTATTACAAAATGGTCGTTTACATTTGTTCAATTCTAAGTGAAAACTGTGTTTTCGTGTTGGAAGATCATCTGATACTTTTTGAGCTGCTGGATAAATTTCAAATGTAAAGTAGTCTATCAATTTCGAATTCCCCTAAGTGCTATTAACTTATAATCTAATATTGAAACTGACACTGTATTTCACTTTTATATTATTGTTTTACTCACATATATTGGAGCTGCTTGAGGAATGCATTTAACTTCTGAAATGAAGCTTCGTCAGCCTGCCGCCAGGGGTCATGCTTTGTTGAGGTTAGGATGAGCAGCCATTATGTAGTTAAAAATTCGGTAGCATTCAAAGAACACATCAAAGCACTGCATTCCAAAACACTGACTCAACATTTGCAGAACACTTAATCAACACTGGACACTCACACAATAACATCCAAACTGACTTCGAAATTCTACACACATTCCAAAAAAGCCACAAACTAAATACACTGGAGCAATATGAAATAGTCAAACACCATAAACAAGATAGAACCAACGTACTCAATGACCAAACACAATTCAAATCAAAAGCAATTTTTAACTACATAATGGCTGCTCATCCTAACCTCAACGAAGCATGAACCCTGGTGGTAGGCTGACGAAGCTTCTTTTCAGAAGTGAAATGCATTCCTCAAGCATCTCCAATATATGTGAGTAAAACATTATTTAAAAATGAAATACAGTGTCAGCTCTAATATTAGATTGTATTTCGTCAGGGAAAACGTCACAGATATTAATTTATATTGAAGACTGCCTCAATAGCGGATAGTGACAACAGCATAGAATAGCTGATGGAGATCGATAAATTGATGCTACTGTACAAAAATATCAGTTTCCGCCGGGAATCGAACGGCGGACCTCCCAATTGCTGGCTGGACGCCTTGGGTGGTCCACGGTTCGATTCCTGATATTTTTCTACAGTAGCATTCATCGATCTCTATCAGCTATTCAATGTTGTCTAGATTTGAACATAACAGATGAATGAGTATATAATTCATTGTGGTATGATTCCAAGAAAGGCTAGTAAACTACTCATTCGTATGATTGAATTCCATAAAACACAAACATTCATGTGAAAAATGGAACAGTATCATAATTTCAAAGCTACAAATTAAACATACTTGCATGATTGTATGACATAACTTTCACTGTGGAGCATTATTTTATTGCTCAATTTCAAGAAAGGTAACCTAAGATTGATTAAAAAACATCTAAAACAGCTCACTCCTTAATTCAATTGAATTTTGTACAGAACTATGATTATTTTCTATGGAAATATGAACAAGCATGATTGAATGCTACAGTAACCATGAAAGCTTGCATGTTTTACCTGTTATTCGCTGTAGAATTATTATTCTGAAGAGAGGAAGATTCAGACTTATGAATTTCGATTTCCTCAAAGAGATATTAATTAAATACTGAAGACTTCCGCAATGGTAGATATTTTCACTATAAATTAATAGCGCTTTGAGGAATTTGAAATTGAGAAATTCTGTTTTCGTATATTTGTCAGTCTGTTAAATTGTCAGTTACTTCAGACTTTTAGACCAATGAATAAAAACGAGAATTCTCATTGGTATTAATAATTGATGGTATTATCAATTATTGATAATACCATCTAGATCGGATTTGTGTAATAATATGAATATCTTTTTATTTATTCAGATACAAAAGCCTTAATGATATACAATAGAGAAACATTTTGAAAATGTCAAGAAGAAAGATTGAAAGTAACATATGAGATAACATTCTTTTTTAATTAATAAAAATAGAGGAGGAAAAATTATCAAAGATATAGGAAAAAGTAGAGAATGTTTGAATAACTTGTTTAAGGGAAAGAGTTGACCTTAATTTATTAGTAACTATGTCGATTTTCAATAAGGGGAGAATAATCAGGATGAAACCTCCATTATGAAAACGGTGTTAGAAAAATTGAAATATAATCAATAAAGGAGCAATGATCACAATCTAAATGAGAAAAATTGCTAGACTTACATGTATTTGTCATGCTAGAGTCTCATTGTAAAGCTCACCTGTAACAGAGTGAAGAGAGAAAATTAATAAAATAATTTCAATTCACACCTACAAACATAAAATATGAGAAAAACTTAAAAAACAGAATTTAATTGAGTACTGAACTACAACTATAATAAAAAATGAGAGAGATCAATAATTGATCAAGATTTGATTTTCAAGATAAATTTTTGTATTAAAGAAATATTATAAAATATAAATTTATATGAAAATGAATGAATGAAATAATTTTTTTTTCAGCTAGTGCCACTGGATTTAAGAAGCGCTCCTGCTGCAAAATTACAAATCCAACATATATTTTGGAATATATAAAAAGAGCTTAGGCAAGTAAAATGACTAAATGCATACTTTGTTTGATGGAAAATAAACACACAATTAAAGGAGATGGATTATAAAATATGAACTTTTTATGGTAAGTTTAATCGACTTGCCGTCATTTTTAATTGAAAATAAATAAATAATTTACTCACATAGGCTGAAAGATTTTTGAATCGTGAAGACTTAATTTCAACAGCCTTTCGTTTAAATTTAAATTTTAAAACCCTCATATTTCACAGAATAATTGGTGGAAGAATTTTTTTCTCACAGCAATTTTACAACATTATAAAGACCTCATAACAACCAATACAATAAACTTCGGGAAAAAAGTTATGAACAAAAACTCTGCGCACAGCCTTGATAGATGAAATTCACCTAACAATCTATCTACTCGATGAAAATTGAAAATTTATCCTGTTTTTGATATCTGATACCACAGAAATCTACTTATAAGAGCTGAAAAAACAAAATTTTGTCCTCATAATCTGGGGTGTGCAAGAAAACATTTATGTAGAATACAATAAGCCCCACCACCCAACGTTTGTATTAACGGAATTGAAAGAATTACAAAAAATAACAAAAGGAGCCAGAGTTGTCGAAAGGGGGAAAAGGGAAAGGTATCCAACAAAATCCTCTTGGAGGTGTGGTTAAGTTTCCACTTCTATATTAGGCATGCGCTTCCCCCATGTTATTAAACGGTCCCTCCTTTTCGGGGATTCAACTCCACCTTCTCACAGAACTATTCACTTATATTAGATAACATTTGTGGACCATGTGTGACGTCATGGGATCTACAGAGTTGTTCATTTAGACAGATTTATTTGTATTTCATGGGGTCATTGTTTTTTTTCCATTAATTTCCTATTCTATTGTAATAATAATCATATTAAATGATCCATATTAATGATGCTACGCTTCTGCTGAAGAGTTGTGTTTTTGAGATGCAACTCATGGCTATTTTCCTGCTCAATGAAGACTAAAATAGGCTATTAAACATCAAACTAGTGACCTATCATTATAATTTATTACAATTTATTCTGTATAGGAGGCAGTTTTAGGTATATTACCTGTTGCCTCCAGAGCATGTTTGTATCGAATAAATAAATAAATGATTTATCTATGTCTATATAATTCACAGGTGCCCTACATCAGAAGAAATAAGAGGCACTCAATAATTTCCTGAATTAATTTGCAAAAAGTCATTTATTTGAAATTTGATCATTAAAACACTTCATTGGGTTTTCCAGTCTGGAAGTAACTTATGAACTCTATGTGAGACGAAGATATGAAGGCCTTATCTGAATCTCCCATTATCAATTCACTTATTATTAAATTATAAAAAATAAAAAAATTTAATAGAATTTCTATAAAACATACTATTAAGTATTCCAATAATAAAATTTTTATTTTAATCATTTGAAAAAAGATTGAATAGCAAACTCTCAATTATTAAAATCGAGGATAGAATTTATTCAAGACTGGAGTGGATTAAACGGAAAAAAGTAAGCTGTTATTTAGAATATTAATAAATTATTAGCTATTATCTACTATAATTATTAAGAACAAATATTGAATTTTTCCAAGACTAGAGTGGATTAAACGAAGAAGGAAGCTGTTATAAGTTTATTACTAAATTATTAGCTATTACTGTTATCATTTTATTACTACTTTTACTAGTATTTCTGTAAATAGAAGACTTCACGCCCGAAAATAAGGGTGCTTTTACGGAGGAACATACTCGATGTACTCAATGATGATAATTACCATCGCAAAAGTAAACACAATCATCAAACCTAACCCTTGATTCAATCTGCGTAGTCTATTTCATGTCAGTTTTTCTGATGTGATACAGAAATTACCAAGGCTGTGTTTCTGCTTACATCTAGCCTATACTTATATACATACATCTGACAGCTCAGATCAGATTTTACTTGTCTGATGAATGAATTTATAGAACAATATCAATTAAATTTATATAATTATCAATTATTTAGCAATTACTTGTTATACTTGATTAAAATATTTGAAATGATTTGTTTTACTCGAACAAATATGTTATTCTTATGAAGGTTCAACCAGATGAATAAGACGGCTAGAGAGCTATCTTGAAACTGATTACAATTTATTGCATATTATGGACAAGCATTTAAAAAATCAGGCCCAAGAGCCTTTCCTTCTTCTTCCTTCCAGCTATTAGTACTTTGAACAATAGACCTCACGCCCAAGAATAAGAGTGCTTGTACAGAGGTACGTACTCGATGTACTCGATGATAATTACCATCGCAAAAGTAAACACAATCGTTAAACCGAATTAAGGGTTTTAACCCTTTCAATTAAGGGTTCGGTTTGACGATTGTCGAATTATTCAACTAACATAGTCTATTTCATGACTGTTTTTACAAAAAGTCACTCTGTATCACATCACCTACCGTGCATCTATTTTCCAGACAGCTGATAGCTCAAATCAGATCAGATTTTACTTGTCTGATGAATGAATATTAGAGAACAATATTAATGAAATTTTTATAATCATTATCCTTCACTTAGTGATTACTTGTTGTTATACTTAATTAAAATGAAAAAATTTTCTCTAAAAAAATAATTATGTTATTCTTATGAATGCGAACTTGATTCATATGATATGATGGCTCAACCAGATGAATAAGAGGGCCTTAGAGCTATATTTTTCGACATCTGTACCAAACCCTAAGCTTAATCTAAACGTCCTTTCATATCGATCATCGATTGTTTCGTGGGCAAGATATGGGACTGCATCTCTTACATAATATACGGAGGCCATTATTTAACCATTCAAAGCCCAAGTTTTTTAAATATCTCATTTTTTCAAGTTTAGCCCAACCTCGCTAGATCGTGAATTCCTAGATATCGAATTCAATTATGTAATGCTCTAACACAAGCAGTCTTCAGAACATTTCCATTAACGGGACGTCACGATCTAGCGAGGCAAGGTTAAGCTTGTTTAATAGTGGCCTCCGTATAATACCCAAGAGCTGCAGTCCCATATCATACTCACAAAACAATCGACTAAGAGAATCGATCATCGATATTGAGGTTAGTTCAGCTTTGGGTTTGGTACATAGCCTAAATCGATTTTCGAAATTTTCATTCGATTGCTTCTCGGGGAAGATATGGAACTGTACCCTACGTAAGGGCCTTATTTTTATATTCAACCCCAAACTCCAAAATCAATAGCGATTTCACTTGGACTATGAAGAAGCTATATACCAGATTTCAAAAGTCCAGAACCTTCCTTCCAAGCGCTAAAGAACAGACGGACGAACCGACGGACAACGACAGGATTTCAATAAGGCCCTGTCGGGTACTTAATGTTAAGTATAAAAAATCATAAGAATCGCATTACCTGTTATGCAGCATTGGAGAAAACATTTAGAAAGAAATCCCTGCTTCCGGACTCGTTCACAGTTTTATCGTAGCACATTCACTATTTCACTTCAACCACTGATTTATTATCACTATCACACTGATTTATCAAGTACTCCGAACTATTTACCACCAAATAATACGTTTTAAAACGAAAAGAATGCCAATTTGAACGTGAACGTGAAGAGTTAGGTTACCGTACGCGAACACGACATGGCAAGCTGCAACACGACTGAGTTGAGATCGTAGGAGTGAGGTTGATGCGATCGATGACGAAATCAATAGAGATCGACGCGTAGCGCCGGTATGAGTCAAAGTGCTAGGGAGCTCGAACAACGACGCGTCTTTGGCGCGTAGGTTTGAATTTTTTTAAGGACCAGACAGCGCTGTCGTTGAAATCTTGCCGTTGTCTGTCCGTCCGTCTGTGCTCTAGCTCTTAAAAGGAAGATCTTATACTCTTCAAACTTGGTATATAGCTTCCTAGTTGCCTGAGTGAGATCGCTATTGATTTTGGAGCTGGGGAGTTTGAATAAATACTTTTATTTTCTATAGTTATTCTGTTCTAAGTGGACAATACATTCATGCGCTATTTAGAAGAATTGATCATTCTATTCCAAAGTGGAATTCCTTAAATTGATAGATAAATAGATAAATGAATGAATCTATGAATAAATAAATAATTAGAACAGATTTCCTTACAGAAATCGATGAGTAGATCTATCAGTCATGAAAATTACCAATTAATAATAGAGGCTTACAGCTAATGCCAAAACAAACCTCATTGAATGCAGTAAAGTGTCTCAAATCAAACAAAGAAATCACAAAACAAAAGTTGAGACGCTTATGCTAACAAAGGAACAAAGTCAAAATAGATACAATAAGAAAACGGCGTAAAATAACAGTATAGAGAAAAATAATTTTGGACAAAGAAATAATAGAAAAGCTAGAAACAAAATAAAAGGTGGATATAGTAGAGGAAAGAAGAAAAAATATAATTTATGGTCGTCTGCAAAACTATGTTAACATATGAAATTCCAAAGCTTGAAAACATTTTCTACTAAAACTGCACAGATTATCTGAGAAAGGGTCTAGAACCGGATTAAATCTATTTAATTCTAATTTTAATTGTACAATTGCACAGTTCTTTGAATGAAGCAATGCACATGGTGAACAGTGTTTATTCTATCCAAGGCAAAAAGCATATTCAATCTAGGCCTATTTGATGGAACAAAACATTGAATTATTGGATTATGTCTGGAATGTCTAAATGATTAAAAAGAGCTTATACAAAGCAATTAGTGAAATGTAAGCTCGTCTATTTTTCAATGATCTGGAATCTAAATCTTAATCTCCTCATAGAAAAGTCATACGGGCATGAATAACAAACTTTTTATAAAATAAAAATCTAAGGAATTTATTTTGTATGCGCTCGATACTATTAATAAATTCACCCATATAATTATATTAATATATTTACAGGCTATCTGATCAGCAATCTTTTTACATTCTATTTTTTTGATCCCCTTTTAATCCTACAGAACAATATTCTATAATGTCACACGTTTACACCTTTAATACTGGATTCCAACACCTATCAGACTTTTTTCAAAACAGGAAAAAATACAATGTTCTCTGTTGTACAATTACTTCTCGGTGGTTCAGAACCCACCTAAAACTGTACGTCCAGCTCATCAATCACTATCATCTTACTCATTACCCACGCACAGGTCTCTCAGACCTATGTAGGCTTCATCCTCAAAAAAAGAATCGATTACTTGTAGGGTGTTTAAGATCCAAAAGAAAGCGGTTAGGTGTATAGAAAGAGTAAATAGATTAGATTCATGTAGGCCGTTGTTCAAGAGACTTGGTCTCCTAACTGTACCCTGCTTATATGTGTATGAAGCTACTCTATATGTAAAAACGAATGATATTAACCAAAATCTTGATGTACATGATTATAATACAAGACGCCGAGGAGATTATCACTTGGTGAGTCACAATAGTAGCTTATTCGAACAAAAACCTAGTTATATTGGTAGGAAATTCTACAACAAGCTACCGCAGTTTTTGAAGAGTCTTGAAAATATAGAAATATTTAAAAAACAATTGAAGAAATATTTAGTTGATAAAGCTTTTTATAGTGTACAAGAGTTCCTTTCACATCAAAATAATTAAGCCTCACCTCAACTAATTGAAGTAATTATGGTATCTAGTGTATAATATTGTTGATCTGACGTGTCTTATACTCCTTAACTGGAGTCTCCAAGACGTAATCTACAAAAAAAAAAAGAACCACAGCATTGGATCTTTTCAAATCAACAACTTATGATAGGTTCACTTTTTTACACCTACAATACCGGATTCCAACGCTCTAAGATTTATAATTAAATTTTTTTTTCAAATCAACCAATTTTCTGAAATTCAACAGATCAGGAACAATATTAGACTTTTCAAATCAACCACCTTTCAGACTACGCCTATCAAGCAGCCTGATCCTCAATCTCAACCCCAATCCGCTTTCACGCCAATCCTGAATCAATGAAATTTTTCTCGCGCTCTTCAGATCAATGAAATTGTTAGGCTAACTTACAAACGCACACCCTCGATGCCCACACTGGAATGATATCGAAATAATAATAGAATCTGTTTTGCGTTTCGATTTGCAGTTGTTGTAGAGGAGCAAAGTTGGTGGTTGGGGGGGCTCAGGTGCTATCAGGAAATACGAAGCTTCACCCCGTTGCCATGGCAACCGCTCTACTGCTCAACCCACACAATTTTCAAACGCACAGGAAACGTGGAGATGTCTCACAGCTCACAGCTCTCACAGACACTCCAACCCTTTGCAGGCCGGTATTGCTCCACCGCTGCAAAAGTCTCGTTTCAGAAAATAATCTTGCTCTTTAGAAGCAATCTCAATTTCTTCTCACTTTCTGTTTCTGTCTCTGATGTCTGATACTTCTTTTCCATGAAATTTATAGGTAGGAAAGTCTCTACAGTGTGGAGATTGGTTTTAAAAATGACAGAATGTTTCATTTTTTTTCACTGAAATGAATAAGTAGGGTAGTCTCTCCAGTGTGGATAATGTTCATGGAAGTGATAGAAGTAATATTGTTGATGTTTGATATTCCTTTCTTCCTTGAAATATAGGCCTATAGGTGGGGAAGTCCCTTTTGAGTGGGGATTGGTTATACAAGTGATATAAATTGTTGAATAAATTCGAAGTCTTTCGAATTTAAACAGGAAAAACCTCGGCTCTTACGCACAGGCTTGGCCTCTGTGGGTAGCCTCCTACTTTTACTCACTAATTCATTCATTTATTTTACAAACTTCAAATGGAAGGTACAGGAAGCCCAATGATATTATGTCTATTTAACACACCAACATGATGAAAAAAATTTATTATGTCCTCTCTACCCAGCAGCACGATAAAAAAATAATATTTTTCTTAGTAATGGCGAAGGTGATATTGTGGAAGGTATCCATAATGAATAATAAGACGAAATTGTCACAACCACATTTATTAAAACTTCGAGAAACTAGTTTCGGTTGTTACACCATTATCAATCTCAATGAAACTGAAAACTGAAGTACAGAGAAGCCTTATATTTATACTGTACATGGAATGATATGACTTTTCAGTTTGATTGAGATTGATAATGGTGTAACAACCGAAACTAGTTTCTCGAAGTTTTAATAAATGTGGTTGTGGCAATTTCGTCTTATTATTCATTTAAAAAAATGATAGTTAATCCTTCTTTACAAAGCAACATGATAAAAAAATAATTACACCTTCCTTACACAGCAACATGATAAAAAAATAATTACATCTTCTTCACACAGAAACATGATAAGAAATTAATAATTATCCCTTCTTCACATAACAATATTATGATGAAATAAAAATTATGCCTCCTTAACACAGCAAGATAATAAAAAAATAGTACATAGAGAGAAGGGAGAAAATATTTGTACATTTTATAAGTATAAAAATCAAGGAAAAAAACGATAGATAAGTCAAAGATTGAAGTGGAGTATGAATGTTTCATTTATTAGGTGATATAAAAGATTTTTTCGATAAAGTGAACGACAGTATGGGGATAATGACAATACATGCATGTACAATATTTTAATTACACAGGTTAAGTAAATTATAAATCTATTTTGACATTGCCATCATAATTATGAAAGCTATATAACATTGAATTTGAATCACCTTTTTCTGATAATGCAGTCTAAATTTCAGTGATTCAATTTAAAAAATTCAGAAATATCATGGAGAGTAATAAATAAAATCAATCAAAGTGGTTCATTGTTTAACTTGAACTTATTAATTGTGCTTTCCAGAAAGTTCAAGTAATATTTCAATAAAAAAGTAGACAACCTATGCTTACAAATATTTGGACTCTTGTAGAGAGTTCTGGGCTAAAAGCCTGTTGTTTCTTTATGATAAGTTGTATTTTGACTGTGTCAATAAAGAAAAGAATATATTATGAAAAATATATTATAGTATATGAATATGAAAATGATATATTATTTAAAAAATAAATATTTTTGTGTGATCTTCTAAGAAGGGTGAATAAATAATCTGATTCACTTTGAAATAATCTCTTTAATATCAACAGCATGATTATATAAATGGGCTCTTACTCAAATAATCCACTTTACAATTATAGTACTAGAGATTAATAAGTAAATAAATTCTATCATATCAATAGCAACATTATATGAATTAGTTCCTACTCAAAAAAATCAACAATAAACCAGAAGGTTTTTATTATTGATGTTGGTGGACCATGCAAAATGGAAATAGCAATAATTGATAGCCCACATTTGAGTAGAAAAATATCAGAACAAATAAATCAATAAACTGTTTATGAGTAAGGACAGGAAATAGCTCAATCCTTGCACAAAAGAAGAGGATATTAATGAAACAACGATCAAGAATTGGAAATATTTTGAATTAAGAATTATTCATTCATTCATTCATTCATTCATATTGTTTTTTTGACAAATATCAGGCACAACAATAATGCAAACATTCTAGGAACATTCAAAACAAGCTATGATTTACTTGTGGAGGGTGATATAATACAGCGAAATATCTAAAACACAATTAAAAAATATTTGTGATGTTTTCCATGACGAAATACTAGATGAACAATCTAATTTCAAAACTGACACTGTATTTCTATTTAAAATATGATTTTTACTCACCTATACTAGGGGATACATTTCACTTCTAAAGAGAAGCTTCATCAGGCTGATGTAGCTTCTCTATAGGAGTGAAATGCATCCCTCCAGTATCTATAGTATAAGTGAGTGAAAACCATTATTTAAATAGAAATACAGTGTCAGTTTTGATATTAGATTGTAGAAAATATTCAATTAAAACATTTCCAGAGTTTTTATAGTGTACAAAGAGATTGTCAAACTGATAAAGATTCCTATAGAGTAAAAATATTTATTTTAGACTAACATTAAATCTTTACTGTTGTAATTTCGCTGATGACGACTAGTGTAATATTGGTAATAACTGATCTATCTAATGCTCTACGTCTGCAGTCTTCAAGATGTAATCTTCAAAAACAGCCATTTAACACATCCATGAATGAATGAATGAATATCCATGCATCTTGTATGGTTTATATTCTAACCATATTATAAGAAGCATTATATTGTGACTATTCCAAGCAGCATTTATACAGCGTATCCATATTCATTTTGCAACCAAAATTTAACTTTCTCTTCTGAGGTTTGATCTACTATATATTATGAAAGTGGAAAAAGTACAATTCCATATTTTTATGGGATTTTATGAATAATAGAGGAATAATTATTGAAAATTTATTATTATGGGAGAGTTATTAAAATTTTTGAAATTTTATTCTCAAATTATCAGTTGTTACAGGCATCACTTAATAATACTTGAAAATTGAAATAACCTGCTGTAACACATGATTAACCCTAGAGGAGTAAGCTCATCATCACCTATAATTATATATGAATAAGTTTTTGAAATGTAAAATATATGACATTGTGAATTTCACTTCTGTAATAAAATTTAAATTAGTGTTAACTTGATATGGGAATGAATTACATCCATTATCTAAATTTTATTTCATATAATTATGTTAACCACAAAGTAGATTATATTTTTTAAATGTTAAGTAGTGTGATGATCACTTGATATAATAATATAATATCATTGATTTCACTTTATTTTATTACTTCAACTACAAAGTACATCATTTGATTTCTCTAGTTAGTATTATGAGGTGCAAAACCGTTACCTGGATTTTGACCTGATAATCCCGGTGTCGCTCCGGGCCAACCAGCTCGAGTCGGCGGGTGGTCGGGATAAGGCGACGAGTCCAACACTTCCTTTTGAGGCTCCCGCCGCGCTTGGGGTTGCCTCACCGGTTGGAAGTACCGTCGTTGGGCGCCGTTTAACTTTCCCGCTCGCCGCGTGGCGAATTCGGGATTCCGCGGCCGCGCGGACCGGCCGCGACCTAGCGAGGAGCAGTGTTTGCTCCCTCGCTGAGGCGTAAGAAGGAAGGGAGGGGTTTCCTGGGGATAGGGAAGGAAGGGCCGAAATATGGCTACTCCTGCCCCTTTACAGCGGAGGCGGCAGCCTCTGCTGCTGCGGGTAGGAAAATAGGGGTTTTGGGAAGGGAGTCGGGAAGGTACCCAGCCGGGAGAGGACGCCTCTGCCGCTTTCCGATGGGGGCGGAAGCTATTACCCCCTGCTGGTCTGTGGCCGGAGTTCCAGGCACTGCTAACCTTAGCCGTTCCTGGTTCTCCTGCCCTGTTAGGTAAAGTGAGGTGAGGGATGGAGGGTGACGAGGATGCGGCGGAGCACAAATCACCTGCCTGGTTAAAGCGCGGGTCTTTGTTCCTCTGCCGCGGGATAATAGGGACGACTGGTTGGGATCGGTACACCCCTGCCCAACACGAAGTCGGCCGGAATGGCTTGAGCTTTCCCAGTCGGGGAGAGAGGAGGAGAACGACAAACTCCGGCAGGTACACCTCTGCCGCGGAGGCGGCGGAGATTGCTTAGCCTTCTATCGGTCGGGGAATAAAGGAGATGACTCTACGACCGTGCGGAACAAATCTCCCTCGGCGCGACGTAGCCGCGGGCCGAGTCGAAATGATTCCTCACGACCGAGGTGGAAGGAAGGGTTTAGGAGGATGGCGGAGGGTCGCGGAGGTTATTATACCCACTGCGGATATCAGCGGGGGTATATTGGCCTCTGCGGACAGGAGGTTAATGGGATGAGGGATTCTAGGAGTAAAAGGAAATAGGGAAGGAACGGGATCGCGTTCGAAACCACGAACCGTTTGGAAATTGAGAATTCCCAAACCCACGTTCACGGATTGCGATAATCCGTGACCCGCGCCGCGACCACCACTTCAGGATTCAGTACTCGCTCGTACTTCGTCCTGACCGAACTAACACACGTCACTCCGCGCACAAGTTCGAACTATCGGCCTAGTGAGTTCAATTTTCACCACGTGAAAATTGACTGCAGTACAGCTCCTGCTTCACGACCGATCAACTCGAGGACTTCAGGAAGGAGTTTTTTTCTCACTGACTCGCTTGTCAGCAGACCCATTCCCCGATGGCTAAGGAACTGGTGGGGGAGGCCTCGGCGCAGTAGTGAGCACTCCACCGGTCTAGATCGTTATCAACGTTCTATGACTTGACCGGTGGCTGCTCCTCTCTACTTGGCCGGGCGCCCCAACAATAATTAATTAAATAATTAATCATTTAATTAATTATCCGGCCGTCACGGCTTTGCCACGTGACACACCCGACCTACTAGGGGATGGGGGGGGGAAAGAGGTAGGAAAGCCGAAACACTATGCCCCTGCTCATAGGAGGAAGGTTAAGTGGTTGGGGAAAAGAGAGAATAGGCCGGAGCGGAAAAGCCACTGCCCCTTAGAGGAGTGGGGTGAGGAGGGGAGCTAGCAGAGTGTTCCTGTGTCGTGGGTGGCGGGTGGCTGGGTGGAGTTACCTTAAACTCAGCAATCTCGCACCCAGATCCTTCGGCCGTCCGCGAGCTTCACCCTCACACGTGGGCGTCCCGCTCGGTGCCTACGGCCCATCGTGTACGATTGTCGTACACGACGTCGTTGCGTTGGTTCCGCGGGCTTGGGAACCGCAACAAACGGCGCCGAGCCACTACCGGGTTCGGCCGCCTCCGTCATCGTTGAGACGGTCCGCACTACCAGCGACCCCGTCTCACGATCGTCCCTTTCTCGGACCTCGAGGAAGGGAACTAAATCCGCCTCTTCCTCCATCGCCACGTCGGAACACCCCGGTCTTTCCATCTCGGAAGGGGTGCCGACCGCTGGCTCCGCGGGGGTCGTAATAACGGCCACCGCGCCCATCACCTCCTCGGAAGCCTCCGCCGTCGATTCGGCGGGGTCCGCAGGTGATTCCGCCCCGTCTTCCTCCCCTAAGGGATCTGGAAGCCGGAGCGGCGGAAGGCAAAGCTGCTTCCGTTCCTGGGTCATGTTGTCCCAGCCCTCGCACATCTCGACCCACGAGGGTCTCTCCTCCGCCCGCGGCAGGGCAGGAATGAGGTCTTCATCCTCCGCGTAGTATGACGGGGACAGCGAGAAGTCTCCACCTCCTTCGCCCAACAACGCCTCCTCCTCCGCGGCGCTCAGCGGAGGGAGGCTGTCGAAGGGGTCGGCCGCCGCTAAGATGTCGCCGACGGTCACCATTGTCACTGCCTGAACCCGGCGTTGATGCCGGTCGCCAGGTGCGGCGACCGTGGATGATGCCGCGGGATCCCGCGGGCGCGCTAAGGTGGGGTAGGAGGTGTGGATCTCCTCGACGGCCTCATCAGGGTCCACGGAACCACGTATTGGGGCCCCGCGGATTAGGTCGTCGATTTGACACGCGATGACCCGCTCCGCTTGCCACCGCGGTAGGTCCGCGTCGCCGTTACGGTAACGGGATTCGTCGTAAGACTCCCACTGTCTTACCTTCTTTGCCCTGCTAAACTGGCGGATTAACGCTACCAGTCTAGCGCGCTGGGGCCGGTTGATGATCCTAAGCGGATCAGACAACCGTATCCGGTGCGTGACCGGGTCGACAACGGCGACGGCCGTCTTGTCGTCGACCTTGACCGGCACAGCCCAAAGCACTCCGCGACTAAGCCGGGAGAGTGGACTGACCAGAGCCTTAATAGGGAGACTCCAATGTCTCGTCTTCAGACTCTGGAATGGCGCGTACCGCATGCGGTTCGTACGCGGACGTGCCTCGGCTAGGCCGAGAAACGTGTCGAGAAATCCGAGGCGTTTGGACGGCATTGCACAACACTACACGGCACGGCTGACTCGGTGATGATCCGGAGTAGACTGACGCTTGTTATTCAGATAGAACCGATCACCGGTTTCTACCTGTACAGATAAGGCTCGGTGAACGAGGTACCTTATCTCCCTGACCGACGGTCAGATTCAGGTGGACAATTGATAATTTCTACCCCGAAATTTATCAATTGTCACCGACCCGATATCTCTGTGATATCTCAGAGCTACAATAACGAGTGCTTGCCAGGCTACTCGTTATTTCAAGCTTACAGCTTTAAAATTCTAGGAATAATTTTCCTCAGTTATTTTCAGTTTTCAATTGAAAATAACTACTTCCTTAACGAACAGCCCCGTTCGTTAATACATAGCCACGGCTATCCATTATGCAAATATTTATTACATAATGCCCCCGAATAACACGACACAATATTCAGGGTATCATCCGAATAAAGAAAAATACTTTATTCGGATTATCATCTTACATTATGTCGTAAGACAATACTTAGAAAGAATCACCCTTTCTTCCTTCGATAACAATAACCTTCTGTTATTGTTATCTGACGCTCTTTGCTAAGCGTTAATAGGGGGAACGATTCTCTCTTGTTATATTTTGAGAACGGAACGCTGGGTGTGTTGTTCCGCTCTCTCACCTTAGGTAGGCTATTATAACAAGTCCGGCCACACTTTATGTGGGTGAGCCTATTACACCGCCATAAACTTATGGTGTGTAATCAGGTTTTTCCCGCCTCGGAAAACCTCTAGCCTTTCCCTTTCGGATTCGTCCCCACTCTGTCTGTACCGACAGGTGGTGACGTCATTCGCTCGGGGGGGTTTCTCGCACCCACCCCTGCGAACCCTTCGCGCGGCAACTTGCTCGCCTCGCCCGCAGTTTACTGACATGCAGGTCGAGGGGGTAGTTACCCTCGCCCGCACTATTTCTCCGCAGTTTACCGACATGCTGGTCGAGGGGGTAGTTACCCTCGCCCGCACTATTTCTCCGCAGTTTACCGACATGCTGGTCGAGGGGGTAGTTACCCTCGCCCGCACTATTTCTCCGCAGTTTACCGACATGCTGGTCGAGGGGGTAGTTACCCTCGCCCGCACTATTTCTCCGCAGTTTACCGACATGCTGGTCGAGTAGCTTCTAGCCCGCTTGTCGCACCGCCAGAGCGACTACTCGCACCGGTGTTTCCTCTTCCTCTTCATCCTCTATACTTGGGGGAAATAGCTTCACATCCTTGGCGTGAATGACTATTAACCTTCCCCCCTCGGTCCTTAGCTGTACCGTTGTCGGACTCAACATTTTCACGACTTCGTACGGACCAGAGAATTTCGGGGCCAACTTAGCCGCGAATTGATTCACTCCAGAGGATAAGTAGTGTTCCCTCTTAAATACCTTTTGCCCAGGTATCACTCTCAGAGGCCTCCTACGCAGGTTATAATACCGGCTGGTATTTTTGTAGGCCTCTTCGAGGTTGTCTACCACTATTTCCCGCAATTGTGATAGGATCTTCAACCTCCTCAGTTGGGTAGGCTTACTACCCAACTCCGCTTCAAGGCGAGGGTCGTCCGTGTACCCGCCTTCCAAAGCGCCTGGCTCGCGTAGCTCGCGGCCAAAATTCAAGTACGCTGGGGTGAATTTCGTACCTTGGTGTACTGCGGTGTTCATTGCGAAACAAAATTCGGCAATGTACCGATCCCATTCCACGTGACTTTCCCCGAGATAGAGTTGAATCATGTTTTTCAACACTCTATTTACCCGCTCGGTCGGATTGCAACTCGGCGAATATGGCGGAGTAAAAAATGGCGTTATTCCGTTATCCTCACAGAACGACTTAAACAATTTGCTGGTGTATTGGGTACCATTATCGCAAATTAACATTTTCGGAACTCCGAATCTTGCTATAACCAGCTCCCTAAGAGCTCGGAGGACCGACACGCTATCCGCCCGTGCTATGGGCCGCGCCTCCGTCCACTTCGTGAACTGATCCTGGAACACGATGAGATATCTATTCCCTCTCTTGGATCTTGGCAGGGGACCTACCAAGTCTGTGCTAACCGTCTCCCACGGATGAGATATCCGCCGCGGTTGCGTCATCTGCCCGTACGGGGCACGTTGTTCCACTTTATGTCGGAGACACGTCTCACACTTCCGTACGTATCTTACTATGTCCCTGTAGAGTCCAGGCCAATAGTAACTCTGAGCTACTCGCTCGTACGTACGGTATACGCCTTGGTGACCCGCGGTTGGCGCATCATGGCTCTGCTTCATGATTTCCATTCGGTACTCGCGCGGAATACAGAGTTTCCATCCGTCGCTGCTATCTTTGTCCGGCTGCCGCCGCCTGGACCATACGTGACGGTAAAGCAGTCCGCTGCGTACTGTGTAATCGGGGTACTTTGCAGGAGTCTGAGAGATGCCCCTCTTTATTTTTCGTACCCAGTTGTCGTCTGGAATACGGTCGCTAGTCGTCGCCACTGGATCTCCTAGCTCTGACCTATTGTCCTCGCCTTTCTCGCTCGGTATAGAGCGAGATAGTGCATCTGGCACGACATTCAACTTGCCGCGCCTGTACTTGATGATCAAGTTAAATTGCTGCATCTCCATAATCCACCGCGCCAAGCGTCCGGAAGGATTAGGGATGGCCCGCAGCCATGTCAACGACTGGTGATCGGTAATCACCGTCGTCTCGTACCCCTCGATATAGGGCCGAAATTTGCGGAGGGCGAAAATTACCGCCAGGCATTCCTTTTCGGTAACGCTATAACGTGCCTCGGCTCCCTTCAGTCCGCGGCTCGCGTAGGCGATTACCTTCTCCTCACCGCCAATCTCCTGCGTCAGTACGGCGCCTAGCCCGTAATCTGAGGCATCCGTTTGGAGTTGGAACGGTAACTCAAAATGCGGGTACGTTAATACCGGCGATTTGGTGAGTGTTGCTTTTATTTTGTTAAAAGCAGCCTCCTCTTCTTTACCCCACTGCCACTTGGTGTTCGTCCTCAACAGGCGGTGTAGCGGGGTTGCTAAGTCCGCGAAATTGGGGACAAAGCGCCTGTACCAGGATGCCAAGCCTAAAAAGCTACGTAGCTTTTTTATCCGCTGAGGGGTTGGAAAATCTACCACAGCCCGGATTGTTTCGGGGTCTGTCTGTAGGCCTTGCTCCGTCACTATGTGACCTAAGTATCTCAACTCGGACTTGAGGAATTGACACTTTTCCACGTTGATGATCAGGCCAGCCTCCCTCAACCGCTTAAAAACCTCCGCAAGGTTTTGAATATGTTCTTCCAGTGTTTCTCCCAACACTATAACATCATCCAAGTAGGCAAAAGCGTTGGGTTCGAGCTTCGGCCCTATTACACGGTCCAATAGCCGCTGAAACGTCGCGCCCGCCGAATGTAGGCCGAACGGCATGACTTTGAATTGAAATAGGCCTCTACCGGGAACGGTGAAGGCCGTTAACGGCTTACTCGCCTCGTCCAAGGGTACTTGCCAATATCCATTTTTCAAATCGATAGACGATATGTACCGGGCCTTACGGAGCCGGTCTAAAATTCCCGTCATATTTGGGAGTGGATAAGCATCCCTATGCGTTATTTCGTTCATTTTCCGGAAGTCAATACAAAATCGTAACTTTCCGTTCGACTTCCTAACTAGCACAATCGGCGAACTCCATGCGCTACTGCTTGGTTCAATGACCTGTTGTGACAGCATCTCATTGACCTCCTTGTCGATCACCTCTTGCATCGCAGGGTTGCGAGGGTAGGGGCGTTGGCGGAAGGGTTCCGCGCCGTCCTTTAGCTTTATCCGGTGGGATAACATATGAGTCATACCGGGTATGTTCTCAAATTTTTTCAGTTCCGCTGCTAGGAACTCATCAAAACGCACTCGTTCTGATATTGTTGCTGCCGCCTTCCCTGACCTGGAAGTGGGTAGCTGCATCCTCCTCTTGGGGATATCAATGCGGGCTCGCATCATTTTCAAGTGACTGAAACCTAGAATCATTTCCGACTCTAGTTCGTCACTTACCGCAACCCGTAGAAAAAACTCTTTTCCACAAATTTCCGCGGCTACTCTCAACTCCTCAGCGACAGGTAGCACCTCGCCGTTTATCAGAGTAGGCTGATGAGTGGCCGCCCGCGACTTACTGTTTCCAGCCGCCTTAATTTTCCTGGCTACGTTGGCCGAAATGTACGTCCATTCGGCTCCCGTATCGACCAGGGCGTTGAGTTCAACTCCTTTGAACCCAACTCGCATAAAAATGCGGTCGTCCTTCTTGCGGCGCCCTTCGCAGTGCGTCTGGATAGGGGCCATTCCGGTTTTCACCTTATCACGGCGCTCCGCCGGTGTCCGCGGGGGTTCCACCGCCTCGCGCGCGGTCGCGCGCGGTTCCCATTCAATTTCTCGAATGTCCGTGTGAATGTGAACTTTGTGCTCACGTAAAAACTGCATTCCGAAGAGCAAATCAGCGCCGAGTCCTTCCATGATAGTAGCGCTCAATGGGAGTACTATCTGGTCGATCGTGACGTCTGTCACTATTTTCCCTCTTAGCCGCGCCGCTGTCCCGTTGGCGAGGATCGCGCGGTGCTTCGCGGGTTCACTCCTCACGAGTCCTGTCTTTCGAAGACTCTCGAACGTTTCCGAGCTCACATAGTTCGACTCCGCGCCAGTATCTAGCAATGCTTGACACCTCTGGCCCGCTATGTAGGCGGTAATATACAACCGGTTATCATGGCTTAGTTCCGCGTCCAATTCTAACCGCCTTGTCGACCGCACCACCGCAGTCTCAGTAGACTTTTTTGTCTGCTTTCCACAATTACAGTCCTTCCGCGGTTTCCCGCATCGCCTACACGGAGCGTTGTCTGGGCAGTCTGATTTCCAATGCCCTGGTTTTCTACACTGCCAGCACACTGGTTCCGTGGTTTCAGGGATAGGTTTAACCTTGCCCTGGACCTTTTCAGCCTCTGCCTTGGGCCTTGTCGCCCGCGGCGGCTCCTCGATCTTACAATTTCGTACACCTTGCCGAAGTTGCTTTTCCTCGGACTTAATCTGCTCGTACTGCCGTGCTAAGCGTAACAGATCGTCCAACGTCCGTACATCCGTCTGGTGGATATACAATTTATATCGAGGTGAGAGGTTTCGATACAACCTCTGTATCCTACTCTCGTCCGAGTAGTCGCCTCTCCGCCTCATCAGGGTGAGTAAATCCTCGACATATTCGTCGATTGACTCGCCCTCGCGCTGTCTCCGCGCTAAAATCTGGTTGTCTAGGTCTTCATCGTACGTCAAAGGGTAGTATCTAGCCTTGAAGTCGTTCATGAAGTCGCCCCAGTTCCTCCATCTGTCTCTCTGGTTCCTCATCCACAAGGTGGATCGGCCCGCCAGCAGCTCGGGTAAGGCAACTAACAACTGATTGCCCTCCAACCCGTAAGCCTGCTGTAACTCGCGGAGTCTCTCAACAAAACTGGGCGCATCGCCCTGT
Source organism: Conomelus anceps (assembly GCA_948455865.1). NCBI lineage: Eukaryota > Metazoa > Arthropoda > Insecta > Hemiptera > Delphacidae > Conomelus > Conomelus anceps. The sequence continues at coordinate 2,813,310 of OX418219.1, forward strand.
CCGTTAAATGAGAGTTTCCAACTCCGGACCTTGTCGCATACCGCGCCCGGGTCCATGAATGAGTTGGAATCGGTCATTGCCCTTATCCCAAGTCTGGGAGTTCGGTCCGCTGTATCAGGATGCCTTTCTGATACAACATTTCTTGAGCCCGCTTCTCCCGCGGCGCTCCGGCTAGTCCCGGCCTCCTCGCCTATGACCTTAGGGTTGGTCGGCGGGGTTGTAGCCCTCCGGTGGTATTCAACAAGAATCCTCCGAATTTCCATCAGGGTACCTTCTGTTGGCAAATTGAGGAGTCTCAGTATGTTCACTGCCTCTTCTTTGCGCAACTTGTACACCCATGACACGCGTGGGTCATTTGCCGACTCCTGCACGTCTTCCGCGGCGGCTTCCGGCCTCCGCTCGTCCTCGGATTCGCTCCGCTCGGCACGCTCGCCGTGCTCACTCATCCTGACACTGTTGTCCTCGTTACCGGCCCCACGCACGGGTGCCAATTTATGAGGTGCAAAACCGTTACCTGGATTTTGACCTGATAATCCCGGTGTCGCTCCGGGCCAACCAGCTCGAGTCGGCGGGTGGTCGGGATAAGGCGACGAGTCCAACACTTCCTTTTGAGGCTCCCGCCGCGCTTGGGGTTGCCTCACCGGTTGGAAGTACCGTCGTTGGGCGCCGTTTAACTTTCCCGCTCGCCGCGTGGCGAATTCGGGATTCCGCGGCCGCGCGGACCGGCCGCGACCTAGCGAGGAGCAGTGTTTGCTCCCTCGCTGAGGCGTAAGAAGGAAGGGAGGGGTTTCCTGGGGATAGGGAAGGAAGGGCCGAAATATGGCTACTCCTGCCCCTTTACAGCGGAGGCGGCAGCCTCTGCTGCTGCGGGTAGGAAAATAGGGGTTTTGGGAAGGGAGTCGGGAAGGTACCCAGCCGGGAGAGGACGCCTCTGCCGCTTTCCGATGGGGGCGGAAGCTATTACCCCCTGCTGGTCTGTGGCCGGAGTTCCAGGCACTGCTAACCTTAGCCGTTCCTGGTTCTCCTGCCCTGTTAGGTAAAGTGAGGTGAGGGATGGAGGGTGACGAGGATGCGGCGGAGCACAAATCACCTGCCTGGTTAAAGCGCGGGTCTTTGTTCCTCTGCCGCGGGATAATAGGGACGACTGGTTGGGATCGGTACACCCCTGCCCAACACGAAGTCGGCCGGAATGGCTTGAGCTTTCCCAGTCGGGGAGAGAGGAGGAGAACGACAAACTCCGGCAGGTACACCTCTGCCGCGGAGGCGGCGGAGATTGCTTAGCCTTCTATCGGTCGGGGAATAAAGGAGATGACTCTACGACCGTGCGGAACAAATCTCCCTCGGCGCGACGTAGCCGCGGGCCGAGTCGAAATGATTCCTCACGACCGAGGTGGAAGGAAGGGTTTAGGAGGATGGCGGAGGGTCGCGGAGGTTATTATACCCACTGCGGATATCAGCGGGGGTATATTGGCCTCTGCGGACAGGAGGTTAATGGGATGAGGGATTCTAGGAGTAAAAGGAAATAGGGAAGGAACGGGATCGCGTTCGAAACCACGAACCGTTTGGAAATTGAGAATTCCCAAACCCACGTTCACGGATTGCGATAATCCGTGACCCGCGCCGCGACCACCACTTCAGGATTCAGTACTCGCTCGTACTTCGTCCTGACCGAACTAACACACGTCACTCCGCGCACAAGTTCGAACTATCGGCCTAGTGAGTTCAATTTTCACCACGTGAAAATTGACTGCAGTACAGCTCCTGCTTCACGACCGATCAACTCGAGGACTTCAGGAAGGAGTTTTTTTCTCACTGACTCGCTTGTCAGCAGACCCATTCCCCGATGGCTAAGGAACTGGTGGGGGAGGCCTCGGCGCAGTAGTGAGCACTCCACCGGTCTAGATCGTTATCAACGTTCTATGACTTGACCGGTGGCTGCTCCTCTCTACTTGGCCGGGCGCCCCAACAATAATTAATTAAATAATTAATCATTTAATTAATTATCCGGCCGTCACGGCTTTGCCACGTGACAGTATTTAGAGTGATATTAACTTAATATGGGAAACCATTATCCATCATCCACACATTACATCCATCCATTCATTCAATTATATCAACAACATAATATTAGTTTGCAACATTAACAGCTAGACATCTTACCAGTTTATAATTTATTCTTCATTGTCTGTTCTCAGATAGATTTTTTACCTCAACTTCCTTTATTTGCAATAATAATTTTAAAAAATCACAGTTTAAATCGTCCTGCTTTCCTTACATTCACCATTAATTCCTACCTCAGATAAGTTCTCAACCCAGCTACCTTTATTTGACTTCCTAATTTATTCAGATTACAAAAAAATGTTATTTCACTTTCCTCACATTCATGATTTTCATCTCAGATTTATTTTTCATCCAAGCTATTTAAATTACGATTCCAAATGTGGTTTTATCCCCCTTCTTACCTCAGCTACCCTGACTCCAAGGTCAGTAAATTATTCATCTACTATATAATTATTTATCAAATGTACAAAGAAACTAATAACCTTAGGGTGAGGTTAATTTATCTACTATCCTTGTCCTTACTTGAATTCCAGTTTTTCAAATTCCTATTTCAAATGCTGTTTATACCACTTCTTACCTTAGCTATCCTTACTTCAAAGTTGGTATATAATTTATCAACTAGCCTAATAATAATAAGCGTATGGCTTTTAATGGTGGGGAGACCCTTACGGGTAGTTCCACCTCGCCGTTTGAGCCATGTTACGGGGAACATATGGTGGACTATTTAGATTACATTTTTATTTAGATTATTTAGACTATTTAGATTTTTATTTTAGATTATCTAGATTATTTAGACTATTTTAGATTACAAATAGATCAACTAGATCAATTATTTTAGATCAACTAGCCTTGTCAGGTTAGGTTAGGTTGATTCATCTGCTAACCTTGTCTTTACTCGACCAATTTCTTTTAACTACAATTTCGAATTTATTTCTATCCCCTAATTTGTCCTTAAAATTCCTTTAAATTACAATTGAAAATGTTATTCTACTCCTCAACATGCATAATTTTCACTCTAGAATGTTTTATTAGCTGATATATCTCTATTTGATTGACCTCCCACAATGTCGACAAATTACAATTTCAAAAGCTATTGTATCCCATTTCTATCCTCAGCTATCCTAACTTGACCTTCCAGTTTCTCAAACTACAATTTCAAACCCCCTCCTAACCTTAGAAAACGTTATTTGACCTTCAACTTTAATCAAACTAAAATTAAAAATGCTGTTCTATCTCCATCATATGCTCAAATCTCGGTCAGTTTTACTCGAATTTATTCTTTATTCAACCTTAAAAGTTCTTCAAACTAAATTTGAAACGTTGTTTCACCTCCCCATCACATAACTGAAAGTTTTATCCAAATTGATTCCTTATTTAACCTTCTAATTTATTCATACTTCAATAATTTCAAATGCTGTTCTATGTTCCACCTCCCCATCACATACTTGAATCTCTGGAAGTTTTACCCAAATTAATTCCTTATTTAACCTTCTAATTTTTTTAAACGACAATTCCAAATGCTGTTCTATGTTCCACCTCCCCAGCGCATACCGTACTTGAATCGCTGAGAGTTTTACCCAAATTGATTCTTCATTCAACCTTCAAATTTCTTCAAACTACAATACAAATGTTGTTTCTCCTCTCCATCACATGCTCGAATCTCCGTAGTAGTATAAAAATGTCACATCTGGCACACCCCCCCCTCCCCCCCCCTAACCCCCCTCCCACCACCCCAAAAAAAAAAAAAAAAAATAAAAAAAATAAAAAAAATTAAAAAAAAAAAAATAAAAAAAAATAAAAAAAAAAAAAAAAAATTAAAAAAAAAAAAAAAAAAAATTAAAAAAAAAAAAAAAAAAAAAATAAAAAAAAAAAAAAAAAAATTAAAAAAAAAAAAATAAAAAAAAAAAAAAAAAAAAAAAAATTAAAAAAAAAAAAAAAAAAAAAATTAAAAAATATTAGAAAAAATTAGAAAAAATTCCGAAAAAATTCCGACCGATCGGCCAAGGTCAGGGGACCATGGGTGGGGACCTGGCATGAGTATATATGGGGGATCAGTTGCTGGTAGGGTCATAGTGTCTCAGTGAACGCCGCGACTAGTGCTTATACTACCTACTCGCCCAGATCTTCAGCTTCAGCTTCAGATTCAGTTGTGACTTCAACCTACTCACCCAGATCTTCAGTTGTGATTTCAATGTAAGTACAAGTGCTTTGAAAGTAACATCTAAGGACTTAGAAAAATCGTGAAACATCTTAGGACTTAGAAAAATTTTGTACCATCTCAGGACTTAGAAAAATTTTGTAACATCTCAGGACTTAGAAAAATTTTGTACCATCTCAGGACTTAGAAAAATTTTCAAAAAAAATCTTGGGACTTAGAAAAATTTTGTAACATCTCAGGACTTAGAAAAAATTTTGAAACATCTTAGGACTTGGAAAAATTTTGTACCATCTCAGGACTTAGAAAAATTTTGTAACATCTCAGGACTTAGAAAAATTTTGTACCATCTCAGGACTTAGAAAAATTTTCAAAAAAAAAAAAAAAAAAAAAAAAAATCTTGGGACTTGGAAAAATTTTGTAACATCTCAGGACTTAGAAAAAATTTTGAAACATCTTAGGACTTGGAAAAATTTTGTACCATCTCAGGACTTAGAAAAATTTTCAAAAAATCTTAGGACTTAGAAAAATTTTGTAACATCTCAGGACTTAGAAAAATTTTGTAACATCTCAGGACTTAGAAAAATTTTGTAAAATCTCAGGACTTAGAAAAATTTTCGAAAAATCTCAGGACTTGAAAAAATTTTCAAAAAATCTCAGGACTTAGAAAAACGTCCGAAAAATCTTAGGACTTGGAAAAATTTCTGAAAAATCTTAGGACTTGGAAAAATTTTCAAAAAATCTCAGGACTTGGAAAAATTTTCAAAAAATCTCAGGACTTGGAAAAATTTCCGAAAAATCTCAGGACTTGGAAAAATTTCTGAAAAATCTTAGGACTTGGAAAAATTCCGAAAAATCTCAGGACTTAAAAAAAAAATTTCAAAAAATCTCAGGACTTAGAAAAACTTCTGAAAAATCCTAAGACTTAGAAAATTTTTCGAAAATCATAGGACTTAGAAAAATTTTCAAAAAATCTCAGGACTTGGAAAAATTTCCGAAAAAATCTTAGGACTTGGAAAAATTGCCGAAAAATCTTAGGACCTAGTTATACACCTGGGGTAGGGGAGGGGCATGTGGGAAGTTTGCCGGACTATAAGGAATGATCTCTAGACTTAGTCGTACAATATTACTTTGAAATTAGGACTTAGTCATACATGGGGCATATGGGGAGGGGCATGTGGGAAGTTTGCTGGACTATAAGGAATGATCTCTAGACTTAGTCGTACAATATTACTTTGAAAATAGGACTTAGTCATACATGAGGCATGTGGGGAGTGGAGCAATTGTGTGACCAGATACTTTTAACAAGATATCTGTATTGTTCCAGATACACTAGCCTAAAGCAGCATTCAAGGATCATTCAATAAAAAGTAAGCATTTCATTCATGGGGGTATGTGGGGAGGGACATGTGGGGAGTGGAGCAATTATGTGACCAGCTACTATTAACAAGATATCTGTATTGTTCCAGATACACGCAAGGACCCTAAATCACCGGTTAAGATCTACTCAAGGATCCCGGTTCTACTCAACCAATCAAGGAACCCAGTTTCTACACACCAATAACAGTAAGTACATGTCTCTTCACTATTAAATAGTTATCAATTGATGTATTGTATGATCCTCACCTCCAATTGCATTACATTAAACCTAACCTACAATTACATTGCATGAAAACTAAACATCGAAATGGCTAACCAGGACCTAATCCAATACTATGTATTCTACTGCATTAAATTTAATGTTAATATAACCTATAAGGAATGTTCTCATCCAACTCTTGGTTCTAAAATATGATTACTCCGCTGACCGCTAGATGGCAGCATGTGTACATATTTTCATACTTTATCAAACCTCTCGCTTTAGTTTTGTGTGACCAGCACCTTTAACAAGATGTCTATATATTGTTCCAGATACACTCAAGGAACCCTGTTTCTACAACTACAAAGCAATCAAGGAGCCCTGTTTCTACAACTACAAAGCAATCAAGGAATCCTGTTTTTACAACTACAAAGCATTCAAGGACCTGTTTCTACAACTACAAAACATTCAAGGACCCTTTTTTCTACAAATCAATAACAGTAAGTACTTATCTCTTTACTAATAAATAGATAAATAAGATAAAGAAAGATAGATAAAATGTCTTTATTTGAGCGAAGTTAGGACTCGCAGGTCCTCTCCTATACTTAACCCTTAAATTAAATACAAATTTCAAATTATAAATCAATTCGTCATTGTTTTATTCACTAAAACATTGGTAGCATTGTAATCACTGGCCCCACCCACCAGCCTTGACAATCCGGTTTCAACTAGTTTGTATGACGTCACTGCTACATTCCAATGCTATGAGTCATATCTATGCAGGAAAAAACATGTCTGTGTAATTGTACCACATTATGCAACTGTATTACATAATCACTGGCCCCGCCTACCAGGCCAGCACCTATAAATACCACACAATAATTTGCACTCGTTCAGTTTGATCAAGTCAACGGAGCAGTGAACATCTTACAGCGCTCAATCTACTAGATTATATTCAACAATACAGAACTTCAGTTATATTTTAAATGTATGTACAATTGCTTTATACTTAGAAAATACTTGAAAATTCTCAGGACTTAGTCATACACTGGGCTAGGGGCATGTGAGGCCTTCATACAAGAAACATGTGAAGCTATTGCACAGGGGCATTTGAGGAGTTTGTTAAATGTTATTGCTGGATTATCTAACCTATGAATGTTAACATAACCTATAAGGAATGATATCAAACTAAGAATTATTAAAACAATATTGTGAAATAATATAGTATTACTAATGGAAATGCGCTCTCTGTTTCAGATGAACAAAGCCAGCCGATGCCAGATGACCGAGGGCTCTCAGGGAGAGTTTGTTGTGCTGGAGGACACCTTCAACTCCTGCCTCCGCACCCTGTTCTACAACAACAACTGCATGGATGATCCAGCCAAGGACTTCCACTCCCTGCTCAACAGCCTTGAGGACAAAATCATTACGGCCATCTCCAACGAATTTCTGGTCCATGGATCTATCAAATTCAACTTGGTGTTGGAGGCTACCTACTACAAAAGCAGCCTCGACGAGCAGAACCAGGAGAAGGAGGAGTTCCAAGATGTGGCCTTCAAGACGCCCAACTATTCGGTGGTCAGCATCACAGAGCTCGCCCACATTGTCAAGGCGGCATGCCAGAAAATGTTGGAGGAGGAAGCCAAGTTTGAGGGCAATTCCAGCGGATGGACCCTCCTCAACATCGATGGCCTACTCATCCGCATCAGCAAGTATTCGCCGCTGCGGGGATCATCATACATCGAGCTGCCTACCAAGATTGCAGCAAGGAAAGCCACCTTGAACCCGAAGAACAAGGACCAGCAGTGCTTCAAGTGGGCCATGCTTGCCAAGCATGTCCAAGGAACAAATCCACAGCGAGTCAATGACCGGTACTACCAGCTGACCGACAAGTACAACTTTTCCGGATTGTCTTTCCCCACCACCATCAACCAGATCGATACTTTTGAGAGAAACAATCCCAGAGTATCAGTCAATGTCTATGGTGTAGATGCTGACAACAACATCTTCCCGCGACGAGTTGTCAAGGAAATCAAGGCCAACCATACTGATCTTCTCCTGCTCTGCGAGAGTGAAACAGCGGATGGTGATGACTTGGAAGTGAATAGCCACTACTGCTGGATAAAGAACTTTGAAAAGTTGCTGCGAGCCCAGCTGACAAAACGTAGGCATCGTATCATCATCTGCAGACGCTGCTTCACCCACTACACAGTCGCTAACGATGGCGAGCACAGGATGAAGGAGCATGAGAAGTTTTGTGCCACAAACAAAACAGCAAGGATTGTGATGCCCAAACCCAATGACAATGGAAGCCCACCTACCATGAAGTTTGAAAAGCACTTGAACAAGTTTAGGTTACCACTTGTTGCTTATGCAGATTTTGAGTGCTTGTTGGAGCAGCCCACTCCTGAGGAATATGGTGGAGCCCCAGAGCGATGGATTGGAAAGGCTACAAAAGTTCTCCAATACCATAAGGCAATGAGTTATTGCCTCTACTTTGTGAGGGACAAACAACAATTCCCCTCATGGCTCACCATCAGCAACCTCATTCCCCAGGACCCAATTGTGTACCGTGGGCCAGATGCTGCTGCCCACTTCATGAAGACACTGACTGAGGTTGCAACCGATATTGCAGAAGCCATTGAATGTCATCAGACAAGGATGTCCCCGCTCTCTGACCAACAAAAGGCGGAATTTTATGCAGCTAAGTTCTGCGAAGCCTGTCACAAAAAGTTTACCAATGATAAGGTTCGGGACCACTGTCATATGACTGGGTTGTACCGGAATGCATTGTGTAACAAGTGCAACCTGCAGAGACGTCGTCAATCTTACATTCCTGTATTCCTTCACAATTCCTCAAATTACGATACCCACTTGATCATTCCTCATCTTGGATCTGACAAATCTAAAATTTCAGTTATTCCCAACACATCTGAAAAATATATATCCTTCACCAAGCACATATCAAAGAGTCTCCATCTGAGATTCATTGACACATTCCGGTTCACACCCGACAGTCTGGACAACCTGGTAACGAATCTTGTCAAGACAGCTGAGAATGCCTCTGATCTCGCCAATGTATTGGTGCACACCTCTAAACAGTTTAGAGATAAACTGGCTCTTGTGTCCCGTAAAGGTGTGTTCCCGTACGAGTACTGCAACTCATGGGAGAGATTGGAGGAGACAGAACTTCCTCCAAAACAGGCTTTCTACAGTAGGCTAACAGATCGCGGTATCAGTGACGAGGACTATGTACATGCGCAATGTGTCTGGCGCCAGTTCAGTTGTAGCACTCTGGGAGAGTACAGTGATCTCTACCTAAAATCAGATGTGCTCCTGCTGGCTGATGTATTCGAAAGCTTTAGAGACGTGTGCATGAGGACATACGATCTGGACTGTGCTCATTATTTCACATCACCAGGCTTCTCCTTTGATGTTATGCTCAAAAGTACAAAGGTGGAACTTGAGCTGCTGACCGACTACGACATGTACATGCTTATTGAACGAGGTATCAGAGGAGGTATCACCACCTGCATTCACCGCCATGCCATTGCCAACAACCAGTATACTGGGGCGCCTGTGGATCCAGAGAAACCTACATCCTACCTCCTGTACACAGACGCCAACAACCTGTATGGCTGGGCAATGAGCAATCCACTTCCTTGCCGGAAATTCCAATGGATGGGCAAAGAGGAACTGGAGGCAGTTATCAGGGACATTGCAGGTGTTGCTGATAGACAACAAATTGGATACATCCTCGAGGTTGATGTGGAGTACCCTGCCGAACTGCATGATCTACACAACGAGTTTCCATTCCTACCAGAAAACCGGAAAACGCAGAAATCTGGATATGTTCGCCTGATGACAACACTGAACTCGCATACACGCTACGTCTGCCACTACCGTCTTCTCAAACAAGCTGTCCAACACGGTTTGAGAATAACCAAGGTCCATCGAGGTGTGAGATTTGAGCAGACCGACTTCCTAGCTCCATACATTCAGCTCAATACCAGTCTCAGACAGCAGTCAAAGAATAAGTTTGAGAAAAACTTTTTCAAACTAATGAATAACGCTGTCTTTGGCAAGACCATGGAGAATGTGAGGAAGCGTATGAACATGGAGTTGGTAAACTGTGAGAACCGTCTAAAGAAGCTTGTAGCCCGACCATCATTCAAGGATCGAATCATCTTTGGGGAGAACATCTGTGCAGTGACCCTACATCAGGAGAAAGTTAATCTCAACAAACCGATTTACGTTGGACTATCTGTGTTGGACATCAGTAAAACCCTAATGTACGAATTCCACTATGATGTGATGAAACCCATCTACAACGATCGTCTCAAGCTATTGTATCAGGACACAGACAGCCTCTTCTACCTGGTTGAGACAGAAGACATGTACAAGGATATACTCAACATCAAGGAGCTGCGAGATATCTTTGACACGTCAGAATACCCAACCGACCATCCTTGCTACTCTCATACAAACAAAATGGTGTTGGGGAAGTTCAAAGATGAGTATTCGGCCAGAGCTCCTCACGAGTATGTTGGACTGCGCTCCAAGCTGTACGCCTGTCGATGCTACAATCCTGATCCTAGCCAGGCAAAGAGTGGACTCATCAAGAAGGCCAAGGGAGTACGGCGACCTGTGTTGGGTCAAGAGCTATCAAAGGATCATCCCGATGCCAAACGCTACATCGGCTTCCACGACTACCTGGACTGCCTCTATGGAGATGAGGCGATCTATAGAGAGCAAGTCATGTTCAGCACACGAAAACACCAAATCATGACGACTGTGCAAAAGAAGAAGGCCCTTAGCAATGCTGATGAAAAACGATGCATAATGGATGATGGCATCAGCACTATGGCATTTGGGCACCATCAGCTCAGTAACAAAAGAACCTCCAGTGATGAAGACCAACCTCCCACAAAGCGGGCTCGTAATGATGATGACATCATGGACAGCAGTGATGAAGATTTTCAGATGCCCAACAGAGATGACATATAGATTTAAGGTACTTAGAAGCTAAGATGATTGTAAAAAATAAACTTTGACATCTGCAACTGATTGTTATTCATTTCCCTATCCTTCCTCTAGTATAAAACTTATCAGTAGTCATATGATATACACTTGATGCTCACCAAGTGCTCACTTAGGCTTAAAAGTGCTCACCTTGTGCACACAGAGTACTCACTTAGGCTTAAAAGTGTATACCTAGTGTTCACTTATGCCTACAAGTGCTCACCTAGTGTTCACCTAGTGTTCACCTAGTGCACACTTAGTGCTCACTTAAGCTTAAAAGTGCACACCTAGTGTTCACCTAGTGCACACCTAGTGCACACCTAGTGCACACCTAGTGCTCACTTAAGCTTAAAAGTGCACACCTAGTGCTCACCTAGTGCACACCTAGTGCACACCTAGTGCTCACTTAAGCTTAAAAGTGCACACCTAGTGCTCACTTAGACTTAAAAGTGTACACCAAGTGTTCACCTAGGCTCAAAAGTGCTCACTTAGGCTAAAAAAGGGCATACCTAGTGTTCACCTAGCGCTCACTTAGGCTAAAAATGGTGCACCTAGTGCACACCTAGTGTTCACCTAGCGCTCACTTGGGGGTTAAAAGTGCTCACCCAGTGCTCACTTAGGCTTAAAAGTGCTCACCTAGTGCACACTTGGACTTTAAAAAGCACACCTAGCACTCACATAGTGCACACCTAGTGCACACTCGGGTTGTAAGGTCATGTTGGGTAAGTTGGGTAGGTCATGTTAGGTTAGGTCATGTTAGGTTAGATTAGTTTGGTTAGGTTAGTTTAGGTTCGATCATGTTAGGTTAGGTTAGGTTAGGTTAGGTTAGGTTAGGTTAGGTTAGGTTGGGTTAGGTTAGGTTAGGTTAGGTTAGGTTAGGTTAGGTTCGATCATGTTAGGTTAGGTTTGGTTGGGTTAGGTCAGTTGGGTTTAAAAGTGGCGCGCCACTTTTAAACCCAACTGACCTAACCCAACCAAACCTAACCTAACATGATCGAACCTAACCTAACCTAACCTAACCTAACCTAACCCAACCCAACCTAACCTAACCTAACCTAACCTAACCTAACCTAACCTAACCTAACATGATCGAACCTAAACTAACCTAACCAAACTAATCTAACCTAACATGACCTAACCTAACATGACCTACCCAACTTACCCAACATGACCTTACAACCCGAGTGTGCACTAGGTGTGCACTATGTGAGTGCTAGGTGTGCTTTTTAAAGTCCAAGTGTGCACTAGGTGAGCACTTTTAAGCCTAAGTGAGCACTGGGTGAGCACTTTTAACCCCCAAGTGAGCGCTAGGTGAACACTAGGTGTGCACTAGGTGCACCATTTTTAGCCTAAGTGAGCGCTAGGTGAACACTAGGTATGCCCTTTTTTAGCCTAAGTGAGCACTTTTGAGCCTAGGTGAACACTTGGTGTACACTTTTAAGTCTAAGTGAGCACTAGGTGTGCACTTTTAAGCTTAAGTGAGCACTAGGTGTGCACTAGGTGTGCACTAGGTGAGCACTAGGTGTGCACTTTTAAGCTTAAGTGAGCACTAGGTGTGCACTAGGTGTGCACTAGGTGTGCACTAGGTGAACACTAGGTGTGCACTTTTAAGCTTAAGTGAGCACTAAGTGTGCACTAGGTGAACACTAGGTGAACACTAGGTGAGCACTTGTAGGCATAAGTGAACACTAGGTATACACTTTTAAGCCTAAGTGAGTACTCTGTGTGCACAAGGTGAGCACTTTTAAGCCTAAGTGAGCACTTGGTGAGCATCAAGTGTATATCATATGACTACTGATAAGTTTTATACTAGAGGAAGGATAGGGAAATGAATAACAATCAGTTGCAGATGTCAAAGTTTATTTTTTACAATCATCTTAGCTTCTAAGTACCTTAAATCTATATGTCATCTCTGTTGGGCATCTGAAAATCTTCATCACTGCTGTCCATGATGTCATCATCATTACGAGCCCGCTTTGTGGGAGGTTGGTCTTCATCACTGGAGGTTCTTTTGTTACTGAGCTGATGGTGCCCAAATGCCATAGTGCTGATGCCATCATCCATTATGCATCGTTTTTCATCAGCATTGCTAAGGGCCTTCTTCTTTTGCACAGTCGTCATGATTTGGTGTTTTCGTGTGCTGAACATGACTTGCTCTCTATAGATCGCCTCATCTCCATAGAGGCAGTCCAGGTAGTCGTGGAAGCCGATGTAGCGTTTGGCATCGGGATGATCCTTTGATAGCTCTTGACCCAACACAGGTCGCCGTACTCCCTTGGCCTTCTTGATGAGTCCACTCTTTGCCTGGCTAGGATCAGGATTGTAGCATCGACAGGCGTACAGCTTGGAGCGCAGTCCAACATACTCGTGAGGAGCTCTGGCCGAATACTCATCTTTGAACTTCCCCAACACCATTTTGTTTGTATGAGAGTAGCAAGGATGGTCGGTTGGGTATTCTGACGTGTCAAAGATATCTCGCAGCTCCTTGATGTTGAGTATATCCTTGTACATGTCTTCTGTCTCAACCAGGTAGAAGAGGCTGTCTGTGTCCTGATACAATAGCTTGAGACGATCGTTGTAGATGGGTTTCATCACATCATAGTGGAATTCGTACATTAGGGTTTTACTGATGTCCAACACAGATAGTCCAACGTAAATCGGTTTGTTGAGATTAACTTTCTCCTGATGTAGGGTCACTGCACAGATGTTCTCCCCAAAGATGATTCGATCCTTGAATGATGGTCGGGCTACAAGCTTCTTTAGACGGTTCTCACAGTTTACCAACTCCATGTTCATACGCTTCCTCACATTCTCCATGGTCTTGCCAAAGACAGCGTTATTCATTAGTTTGAAAAAGTTTTTCTCAAACTTATTCTTTGACTGCTGTCTGAGACTGGTATTGAGCTGAATGTATGGAGCTAGGAAGTCGGTCTGCTCAAATCTCACACCTCGATGGACCTTGGTTATTCTCAAACCGTGTTGGACAGCTTGTTTGAGAAGACGGTAGTGGCAGACGTAGCGTGTATGCGAGTTCAGTGTTGTCATCAGGCAAACATATCCAGATTTCTGCGTTTTCCGGTTTTCTGGTAGGAATGGAAACTCGTTGTGTAGATCATGCAGTTCGGCAGGGTACTCCACATCAACCTCGAGGATGTATCCAATTTGTTGTCTATCAGCAACACCTGCAATGTCCCTGATAACTGCCTCCAGTTCCTCTTTGCCCATCCATTGGAATTTCCGGCAAGGAAGTGGATTGCTCATTGCCCAGCCATACAGGTTGTTGGCGTCTGTGTACAGGAGGTAGGATGTAGGTTTCTCTGGATCCACAGGCGCCCCAGTATACTGGTTGTTGGCAATGGCATGGCGGTGAATGCAGGTGGTGATACCTCCTCTGATACCTCGTTCAATAAGCATGTACATGTCGTAGTCGGTCAGCAGCTCAAGTTCCACCTTTGTACTTTTGAGCATAACATCAAAGGAGAAGCCTGGTGATGTGAAATAATGAGCACAGTCCAGATCGTATGTCCTCATGCACACGTCTCTAAAGCTTTCGAATACATCAGCCAGCAGGAGCACATCTGATTTTAGGTAGAGATCACTGTACTCTCCCAGAGTGCTACAACTGAACTGGCGCCAGACACATTGCGCATGTACATAGTCCTCGTCACTGATACCGCGATCTGTTAGCCTACTGTAGAAAGCCTGTTTTGGAGGAAGTTCTGTCTCCTCCAATCTCTCCCATGAGTTGCAGTACTCGTACGGGAACACACCTTTACGGGACACAAGAGCCAGTTTATCTCTAAACTGTTTAGAGGTGTGCACCAATACATTGGCGAGATCAGAGGCATTCTCAGCTGTCTTGACAAGATTCGTTACCAGGTTGTCCAGACTGTCGGGTGTGAACCGGAATGTGTCAATGAATCTCAGATGGAGACTCTTTGATATGTGCTTGGTGAAGGATATATATTTTTCAGATGTGTTGGGAATAACTGAAATTTTAGATTTGTCAGATCCAAGATGAGGAATGATCAAGTGGGTATCGTAATTTGAGGAATTGTGAAGGAATACAGGAATGTAAGATTGACGACGTCTCTGCAGGTTGCACTTGTTACACAATGCATTCCGGTACAACCCAGTCATATGACAGTGGTCCCGAACCTTATCATTGGTAAACTTTTTGTGACAGGCTTCGCAGAACTTAGCTGCATAAAATTCCGCCTTTTGTTGGTCAGAGAGCGGGGACATCCTTGTCTGATGACATTCAATGGCTTCTGCAATATCGGTTGCAACCTCAGTCAGTGTCTTCATGAAGTGGGCAGCAGCATCTGGCCCACGGTACACAATTGGGTCCTGGGGAATGAGGTTGCTGATGGTGAGCCATGAGGGGAATTGTTGTTTGTCCCTCACAAAGTAGAGGCAATAACTCATTGCCTTATGGTATTGGAGAACTTTTGTAGCCTTTCCAATCCATCGCTCTGGGGCTCCACCATATTCCTCAGGAGTGGGCTGCTCCAACAAGCACTCAAAATCTGCATAAGCAACAAGTGGTAACCTAAACTTGTTCAAGTGCTTTTCAAACTTCATGGTAGGTGGGCTTCCATTGTCATTGGGTTTGGGCATCACAATCCTTGCTGTTTTGTTTGTGGCACAAAACTTCTCATGCTCCTTCATCCTGTGCTCGCCATCGTTAGCGACTGTGTAGTGGGTGAAGCAGCGTCTGCAGATGATGATACGATGCCTACGTTTTGTCAGCTGGGCTCGCAGCAACTTTTCAAAGTTCTTTATCCAGCAGTAGTGGCTATTCACTTCCAAGTCATCACCATCCGCTGTTTCACTCTCGCAGAGCAGGAGAAGATCAGTATGGTCGGCCTTGATTTCCTTGACAACTCGTCGCGGGAAGATGTTGTTGTCAGCATCTACACCATAGACATTGACCGATACTCTGGGATTGTTTCTCTCAAAAGTATCGATCTGGTTGATGGTGGTGGGGAAAGACAATCCGGAAAAGTTGTACTTGTCGGTCAGCTGGTAGTACCGGTCATTGACTCGCTGTGGATTTGTTCCTTGGACATGCTTGGCAAGCATGGCCCACTTGAAGCACTGCTGGTCCTTGTTCTTCGGGTTCAAGGTGGCTTTCCTTGCTGCAACAGCTCGATGTATGATGATCCCCGCAGCGGCGAATACTTGCTGATGCGGATGAGTAGGCCATCGATGTTGAGGAGGGTCCATCCGCTGGAATTGCCCTCAAACTTGGCTTCCTCCTCCAACATTTTCTGGCATGCCGCCTTGACAATGTGGGCGAGCTCTGTGATGCTGACCACCGAATAGTTGGGCGTCTTGAAGGCCACATCTTGGAACTCCTCCTTCTCCTGGTTCTGCTCGTCGAGGCTGCTTTTGTAGTAGGTAGCCTCCAACACCAAGTTGAATTTGATAGATCCATGGACCAGAAATTCGTTGGAGATGGCCGTAATGATTTTGTCCTCAAGGCTGTTGAGCAGGGAGTGGAAGTCCTTGGCTGGATCATCCATGCAGTTGTTGTTGTAGAACAGGGTGCGGAGGCAGGAGTTGAAGGTGTCCTCCAGCACAACAAACTCTCCCTGAGAGCCCTCGGTCATCTGGCATCGGCTGGCTTTGTTCATCTGAAACAGAGAGCGCATTTCCATTAGTAATACTATATTATTTCACAATATTGTTTTAATAATTCTTAGTTTGATATCATTCCTTATAGGTTATGTTAACATTCATAGGTTAGATAATCCAGCAATAACATTTAACAAACTCCTCAAATGCCCCTGTGCAATAGCTTCACATGTTTCTTGTATGAAGGCCTCACATGCCCCTAGCCCAGTGTATGACTAAGTCCTGAGAATTTTCAAGTATTTTCTAAGTATAAAGCAATTGTACATACATTTAAAATATAACTGAAGTTCTGTATTGTTGAATATAATCTAGTAGATTGAGCGCTGTAAGATGTTCACTGCTCCGTTGACTTGATCAAACTGAACGAGTGCAAATTATTGTGTGGTATTTATAGGTGCTGGCCTGGTAGGCGGGGCCAGTGATTATGTAATACAGTTGCATAATGTGGTACAATTACACAGACATGTTTTTTCCTGCATAGATATGACTCATAGCATTGGAATGTAGCAGTGACGTCATACAAACTAGTTGAAACCGGATTGTCAAGGCTGGTGGGTGGGGCCAGTGATTACAATGCTACCAATGTTTTAGTGAATAAAACAATGACGAATTGATTTATAATTTGAAATTTGTATTTAATTTAAGGGTTAAGTATAGGAGAGGACCTGCGAGTCCTAACTTCGCTCAAATAAAGACATTTTATCTATCTTTCTTTATCTTATTTATCTATTTATTAGTAAAGAGATAAGTACTTACTGTTATTGATTTGTAGAAAAAAGGGTCCTTGAATGTTTTGTAGTTGTAGAAACAGGTCCTTGAATGCTTTGTAGTTGTAAAAACAGGATTCCTTGATTGCTTTGTAGTTGTAGAAACAGGGCTCCTTGATTGCTTTGTAGTTGTAGAAACAGGGTTCCTTGAGTGTATCTGGAACAATATATAGACATCTTGTTAAAGGTGCTGGTCACACAAAACTAAAGCGAGAGGTTTGATAAAGTATGAAAATATGTACACATGCTGCCATCTAGCGGTCAGCGGAGTAATCATATTTTAGAACCAAGAGTTGGATGAGAACATTCCTTATAGGTTATATTAACATTAAATTTAATGCAGTAGAATACATAGTATTGGATTAGGTCCTGGTTAGCCATTTCGATGTTTAGTTTTCATGCAATGTAATTGTAGGTTAGGTTTAATGTAATGCAATTGGAGGTGAGGATCATACAATACATCAATTGATAACTATTTAATAGTGAAGAGACATGTACTTACTGTTATTGGTGTGTAGAAACTGGGTTCCTTGATTGGTTGAGTAGAACCGGGATCCTTGAGTAGATCTTAACCGGTGATTTAGGGTCCTTGCGTGTATCTGGAACAATACAGATATCTTGTTAATAGTAGCTGGTCACATAATTGCTCCACTCCCCACATGTCCCTCCCCACATACCCCCATGAATGAAATGCTTACTTTTTATTGAATGATCCTTGAATGCTGCTTTAGGCTAGTGTATCTGGAACAATACAGATATCTTGTTAAAAGTATCTGGTCACACAATTGCTCCACTCCCCACATGCCTCATGTATGACTAAGTCCTATTTTCAAAGTAATATTGTACGACTAAGTCTAGAGATCATTCCTTATAGTCCAGCAAACTTCCCACATGCCCCTCCCCATATGCCCCATGTATGACTAAGTCCTAATTTCAAAGTAATATTGTACGACTAAGTCTAGAGATCATTCCTTATAGTCCGGCAAACTTCCCACATGCCCCTCCCCTACCCCAGGTGTATAACTAGGTCCTAAGATTTTTCGGCAATTTTTCCAAGTCCTAAGATTTTTTCGGAAATTTTTCCAAGTCCTGAGATTTTTTGAAAATTTTTCTAAGTCCTATGATTTTCGAAAAATTTTCTAAGTCTTAGGATTTTTCAGAAGTTTTTCTAAGTCCTGAGATTTTTTGAAATTTTTTTTTTAAGTCCTGAGATTTTTCGGAATTTTTCCAAGTCCTAAGATTTTTCAGAAATTTTTCCAAGTCCTGAGATTTTTCGGAAATTTTTCCAAGTCCTGAGATTTTTTGAAAATTTTTCCAAGTCCTGAGATTTTTTGAAAATTTTTCCAAGTCCTAAGATTTTTCAGAAATTTTTCCAAGTCCTAAGATTTTTCGGACGTTTTTCTAAGTCCTGAGATTTTTTGAAAATTTTTTCAAGTCCTGAGATTTTTCGAAAATTTTTCTAAGTCCTGAGATTTTACAAAATTTTTCTAAGTCCTGAGATGTTACAAAATTTTTCTAAGTCCTGAGATGTTACAAAATTTTTCTAAGTCCTAAGATTTTTTGAAAATTTTTCTAAGTCCTGAGATGGTACAAAATTTTTCCAAGTCCTAAGATGTTTCAAAATTTTTTCTAAGTCCTGAGATGTTACAAAATTTTTCCAAGTCCCAAGATTTTTTTTTTTTTTTTTTTTTTTTTGAAAATTTTTCTAAGTCCTGAGATGGTACAAAATTTTTCTAAGTCCTGAGATGTTACAAAATTTTTCTAAGTCCTGAGATGGTACAAAATTTTTCCAAGTCCTAAGATGTTTCAAAATTTTTTCTAAGTCCTGAGATGTTACAAAATTTTTCTAAGTCCTGAGATGGTACAAAATTTTTCTAAGTCCTAAGATGTTTCAAAATTTTTCTAAGTCCTAAGATGTTTCACGATTTTTCTAAGTCCTTAGATGTTACTTTCAAAGCACTTGTACTTACATTGAAATCACAACTGAAGATCTGGGTGAGTAGGTTGAAGTCACAACTGAATCTGAAGCTGAAGCTGAAGATCTGGGCGAGTAGGTAGTATAAGCACTAGTCGCGGCGTTCACTGAGACACTATGACCCTACCAGCAACTGATCCCCCATATATACTCATGCCAGGTCCCCACCCATGGTCCCCTGACCTTGGCCGATCGGTCGGAATTTTTTCGGAATTTTTTCTAATTTTTTCTAATATTTTTTAATTTTTTTTTTTTTTTTTTTTTAATTTTTTTTTTTTTTTTTTTTTAATTTTTTTTTTTTTTAATTTTTTTTTTTTTTAATTTTTTTTTTTTTAATTTTTTTTTTTTTTTTTTTTTTTTTTTTTAATTTTTTTTTTTTAATTTTTTTTATTTTTTTTATTATTTTTTTTTTTTGGGGGTGGGGGGGAGGGGGGTGAGGGGGGGGGGAGGGGGGTGTGTGCCAGATGTGACATTTTTATACTACTCTCCGTAAAGTTCCACCCAAATTGATCTCTCACCTCACACATCTCCATACTTGGCATGTGGTTTGTTTGGTAGAAGCATGAAGTGTAATTTGAGGCTAAATACGGCTGCACCGCCTGCAAATGACAAAGATGCGATGAGTGCATATGGCATCAGAGCCGGCTGCCAAATACTGCTGTCTTCCGACCAGATAACGACTCCTCCAAGCCCCCTCTAGCCCCTTCTTGCCCCCTAAAACCATCTCAACCCCTCGCACCCCATAATAATGTCTCCATAAATTTCGAGAGCTGCTATCGATCGATCTAGGGGGTGTATTATATCGTTAAATACCATTAGGCAAGTGGGTCGTAAAGATGAAGTTGGAAAATACTGGCAAAGGACTGGGAGTCTGGCACATCACATCAGAATCAGAACTGCTCACAAAGATTCGAACTAAATAATTGATCTACCATAAGTTCATATTCAAATTTCATTCCCACCACACAACAATACCATAACACCATAATATTTCAATGGCCTGTGTAAGCTTCCTCGATATTCATAAATTAATAAGGCAATTTAGTAATTATGGTACCTTCGTGTATTTTCTCGGTTTACCTTGACTGTATCAAATTCAGTTCCATTATTTAATTCTATCTCACTTGTGTATTGTTCTTGTTCGTTGCTTTCTATGTGTTCACGGTTGTTGATTCTTGATTTTAAACTTATTCTTGCTTCTTGCTCCTCCCCACCAGTGGGCGTGACTTGTTAGGGCTTTCAGCCAATCACAGACCTTCAATGAAGGTCAGCCTATCATATGCACTTTCTCGCTCAGCCAATAGTATCATTCTATGTTTAGTATATATTGAGCTACTCTGTACTTTAGTTTTAGTTTGAGATTGATAATGTTGTAACAACGGACACTAGTATCTCACGGTTTTAATAATGTGGTTGTGACTACTTCAAGTCTTATTATGCATTCTTATCAATTGATCAAGCAGAACAAATAAGACAATACAATACATTAAAAACCAATAAAACAGTGAATTACTGTGAAATTTTATGATAGAAAAAAATGTCAATGCAATGAAAAATACAGTAAAGAATCGTTTTTCTTTTAGAAGAGTACATGGAGCTTTGAAAGCTCTAGCTTTTTAACTCACGCTGAAATGCATATGTACCATTCAAGTGCTTGAATTTCTTTAAACATCATTACTCATTTATTTATTTATCATTATGTTTCCCTATTAACAAAAAAATGCACATCGTAACTTCTTGTAAACAAATTTATTTTCTTCTTCTTGTTCAACAGATCTCATAATGAATCATACCTCAATAGTTTCTCTTTTATTTTCACTTCAAAGATTTAAAGTAAATTGAAAGAAAATATTTCAACATATTCAAGATTGGAAATGTCAAAGCTAAGCAGTAACCTTCATAATAATATTAAATTTTTTGTATTTGAAATAAACCTGCTGTGCAATGTTTTGGTTTTCACTAGTGGCGAACTGTTCTACAACATTATAGGTTTTATATTCGAACCCCATTCTCCAAAATCAATAGCGATCTCATTTATTTTGACTGTGTGGGACCTAGATGCAGATCTTCAATAGTCTAGAATCTTCCTTGCAAGAGTCTATAATCTTCCTTTCAAGAGTCTAAAATCTTCCTTTCAAGAGTCTAGCATCTTCCTGTGAGGACGGATGCACGGACAACGGGACGATTTCAATAAGGCACTGCGTGTCCTCAGGGATCTCAATTTTCCAAAATACTTAAAGATAAAAAACTTTCGAATAAACACTCAGATCCAATTTAGAGATTGAGACAAAACTGATCAGGCTGACATCATCGACTCGCTGGTTCCTATTTTCATGTCATCTCTATCGTATTGTTTCAGCAAGACGATTCACTGAGCTCCTGGAATGCGTTAATGAAAATCGTTGTCTTCTTGAACGGAAAAGGGGAACGGAAAGCGAAACGGGGGAGGGGAACAATAAGATTGAAGGAGTCTCTGCCCTGTTTCGCCCTGGTGAGGAATTACAAACACGCTCTGTATCAGCTGAGAAGCAAAGCGTTGCGTTCCCTTGACAACCTATCTATTCTCTCTCTCACCCACGCTCACTCTCTTTCTCTCCATCTATCCATCACTCTAACAATCTGTCTCTCTTTCTCACTATCTTCCATTCCACTTTGACTATCACCTTCTTTTTGAGATCCAAAACTTGATCCTTCAAACAGGGAACAGATCAGTAGTTGATCTCATGACTTAGTGGATCAACGTGAGCAACAAGGAGCGACAAGGACCTCTTTGTTTTGTAACTTGAGGAATAACCAATCTGTTTTATCAGAATAGGAAGGAGAAGTTGTCGTTCATATATATACTTATAGCTTTGGAATAATACGCGTATGGCTTTTGGTGGGGAGACCTTCAAGGGAAGCTCTACCTCGCCGTCTCAACCATGTTATGGGGAACATGGTGGACCTACTATTTTAGGTGGATTTCGAACCACCGAGTAAGTGATAATGGAGTAATTTTCCATTATTTCTAAAACTTGGTCAAGGTCAAGTACTGCTCAGTCAAGGTTAACTCGTTTTCTCTCGCGCTATTAAATCTAACATTTTTAGTTCTTGTTACAGTGGATCCAGGGGGGGGAAGATGGAATTGCCCCCCCCCCCCCAACGCAGAAGAAAAAGAAAAAGAAGAGGAAGGAAAAGATAGAGAAGAAGAACAAGAAGGAGATAAAAAAGAAGAAAGGAAAAAAGAAGAAAAGAGGAACAAATGGTAATGATAAAAAACAGTGAAAAAGTGGATAAGAAGTAAAAGGATAGAAATTGGTAGGAGAGAGATGAAAATTAAAAAAAGATGAAAGGGGGAATAAGCATAAAATAAAAAGTAGAAGAAAATGAGAGTTTTCAAAGTTGCTGACAAGGGAGAGAATTGAGACAGCAATGCCTGCCCAACAATTAATTTTCTATTGAAAATATTGTGTACTGCAGTACTTGATCTGAAATTATGCCAGTTCTGAAAGGTTTTTCTGGATTACTATTTTCTGTTTTTCTGGCTGAGAGCTACTATGGCAGAAAAAGCTGACTTGTTTTACTAGCACTGCTTTACATTCACTCAGACAATCACCCTAGAGCCTAAAGCCTGAATATTAAAAAAATAATTTAGGATATATTGGCTGAATGAATAGTTTTTCAACTGCAAATAATGTAATTATTTCTTGTATGTATGTTTTTATGTATGATGTAATAAACTTATTTATTTATGTATGTATATTTTTATGTATGTAATTCTTCTTGTAAATTTAATTTTTCCTCAACAGTTTGTGCCAGTGGCGCAACTATGGGAGAGGAATCAGGAGGACAAAACAAATTTGGAATTTTAGCAGGCCATTGTGAGACAATTGTTGGAAAGATTAAAAGAAGACTCGTTAAAAATGTGGTTTTGAAGGAATTTTGTTTAAAAAACGTTTCCCAGGAGTGGCCCTCAATTTTATTGAAATAAGTTTTCAATTAGACTGCGGTACTGTATTGTGCCCCAATCAGGAGCAGTGTGTGATCAAATTTGGAAAGTTTCAATTGAAAA
Organism: Conomelus anceps; assembly: GCA_948455865.1. Lineage (NCBI taxonomy): Eukaryota > Metazoa > Arthropoda > Insecta > Hemiptera > Delphacidae > Conomelus > Conomelus anceps. Next base: position 2,836,560 of record OX418219.1, read on the forward strand.
TAACCTTAAATTGCTTTAAAGTTCACGATTTTGGGCCTTTTGAACGCCCTCCGGCCCCCCTCAGGTGATACCCCACTAAGGTATTTCCCCTCAAAATATCTGCTGCTGGATCCGCCCCCTGTCTTGTCAAGGAAATGTTTATATTACAGTTTCATGTAATTGATATTCTAGATAATATTATGCTTTCTTGAGTATATTCAGCACTCTCTTCAAGTGACTAAACTAGTGACTTTGTTCGGATGTGGTAGGGGAAGGCCACCAGGATCAAAGAAGTGATGGAGTTCGGCAATTGCCAGATTTAATCTAACGGTGCAACCGATGAAGTAATTAGTCATTCTGTTAATTCCCATTGTGTTGAATTTGATGAGATTAGATTTGAACGGCGCGAGTGACCGCGTAAATGTCCAAATATCAAAGCTCCTAGAGCAATCTAGACACTTGCTTCACGCAAAATATTCATAAACAAGTTCTTTACTCATTTTATTCCCTCCAGTTACAGTTTTTAACAATGATAACTAAAATTCTAAGGCCTTTCAAATTCCAGATTCAATCAAACGGCGCGAGTAATCCCGGGGTTCCATTAGAACTCACATTCATGAGTATTTTCCGCTGCCTTCAATTAAAATCTAATGTAAAATGATTGATAAATAACCATTAATAAATAATCCTATTTCATTTCATCATGAAAAACCATCATTTCATCACGAATCTTATGCAGTTCACTGATAAGTTTATCCGTTTATCCTTGAACACCATGATGTGATAACATAGCAGGGGAACAATCCTACACTTGATCGCTTCAGAAATGATTGACTAGCTCGAGAGTTAAGGAAACCCTGAGAGAGAAGAAAGAGAGAGAGAGAGAGAGAGAGAGAGAGAGAGAGAGAGAGAGAGAGAGAGATAGAGTGTGTGTGTGAGAGAAGGGTCAGTGCACATGAAAGGGATGAACTGAAGCAGATAGCTGCTAAATCTGGGAGCCAACGGATGCCAATGATGATGATGATGATAGTGATGTTGATTATGACAGCTACTGACTTGAATGACTTGCGATGACCTAACTATAACCAATAGACACACTTACTCACACACACACACACACACACACACACACACACACACACACACACACACACACACACACACACACACACACACACACACATACTCGCAAATAAGCTGTTATGAGATCTATGTAAAATTCCAGCTATATCAGATCCACCAGAAGGAGTGGATATTTTGACAAAATATTTATCACTTTTACTCAGCATTCTTCCTAAAATACTGTAGTCATCTCAAATTTGCAAAATTCTTAAATTTTTCAATATGTCTTTTTACATTAAGTGTTAGATCCAGTGTATAGGCGTTATGAGGTCCAATATACACACTGACACTATTAGATCTATTGTGTAAAATGTTATTAGATCCAATATACACACCAACACTATTAGATCCAGTGTGTAAATTGTTATTAGATCCAATATACACACCAACACTATTAGATCCAGTGTGTAAATTGTTATTAGATCCAATATGCACACCAACACTATTAGATCCAGTGTGTAAATTGTTATTAGATCCAATAACACAATTCACTATTAGATCCAGTGTGTAAATTATTATTAGATCCAGAACATAGTTCATCATTTTTTAATCAATAATTATTATTTACCTTAAAAACCTATCAAAAGATTTGCCCTTTGTTCTCTCACACACACACACACACACTGGATGGAGGAGTTATTCGGGGAGCTAGACTTCTAAAAACTAAGTTATTGGTTAGAATTGACAGTAAATATTTTCATTTCAAAATATCATGCGTCTATGATTTTTTCCATTCTACTTCATTTTTAGAAGATCAGGAAAATAAAGATGATGAATCAATGATTGTCAGTATGTAAATCAATTTCATATGTCAGATTTTTTCAAGAAAGGGAAGCAAGTTTCACTTGAGAAGCCTATTCTAAGATCAAGTATACGAGATGCAATGTCCGCTAGTTGATGTCTGCTTGAGTCATTTGATATATTCTTCTTCTTCCTCGAATCCTACTTTTCCTTCTTCATCTTCTTTTTCTTCTCTTCTCTTCTTTTTCTTCTCTTCTTTTTCTTCTTTTCTCGTACTTTAATTCATAGAAACGCTTGATTGTTATATCTAATTTTTAATGGTTACTCGTTTGCCAACTACATGTGTAGCGTCACCATTTGATGCCAGTTCTCAATGTTTTTCCTATGGTGAAAAAATGACGAATTTAGTTGACTGGGTAGTGGATCCTAGCAGGGCTGCCCATGGAGGGGGGAGGGGGGAAAGACTTCGCAAGTTGCGCCATAGTCTTGAAGTTTTGAGGAGAATCGGAAAATTTTGCCATTTATTAGAAAATTGGTTATTATAAAGACAGTCTAATAAAATACATAGTATAAAATATATAAATAATGCATAGTAATAAAATGTATTTTATTATAGTGTGGTATAAACCAGTTTTCCACAAGCTACTCCTTTAATAGCTTTTGAGCATTAAAAAAATCTGCGGAATTGATTAATGATGTTCGAATATTAACGGATTAAAAAAAATTTGTTAGTTTTATTCATCAGCGATCATCAATTAATGATGAAGGAGACGTGCTTATCTGATAGTGAAGGAGAAAAATTGAACCGATCGCTTCTAGTTAGTGTGAACCCACATGCTTCCACAAAATGAAACTAGAAGCAATGAGTTCTATTTTTACAACAGAAAAATTGTGCAACTATAAATTTCAAGTGGAGACCGGGCCTTCCATCTGAAATAAAAATATTATTAGGTTATATCAATCACCTACAGGCAAGTAACGAGGAAGGGTATAAGTTTCCTAGAGACCCTAGTCCCAAGAGTTCTGATTTATTAATTTGTGTTTTCAAATGCTTAAAATGCTGTTTTAGAGAGATTATTTTCAAGACATTTCTGGGGGAGAGCCCCTGTACCACCATCAATTTACCTTTCAAGTGTTGGAGTGCATGTAGTCACTCTATAGTGGAGGCCCTCCAAATTTCATACTTATATGAGTTGATAAGCAAGGAGCAGGAAACTGTATTCTCTCATTATTTTTTCTGAAAGTCAATATTTTTTTAAAAGAAGCCTACATAATTAGATAAATTTGAGCAGAGCCTCAATGAAAAACACCAATCCAATCACGAGTAACTGAATAATTGAATAACTTCCTCCATTTATAGTGAATATATTAGGGAAAATGATGGATAAAACAGGTAAAATACAAATATTATTATGCGTGTAAAGCTTCTACTCTTACAGGATGCTGTCTATAAGTTAGGAAATTGTTATAAAATTCATTTTTGAGGCTTCTATTCTAAAAAATTTCCTGGGTGGAAACCTCAGTCCCTTTCAGGGTTATTCCACATTCCCCAAACCCTTGAGATTATCCTAGTTATGTCTGTGGGAGACAATACTGATTACAAAAAACTATGGAACTCCAAACCATTGCAAACTGTAAAGTATAAAGTATAATTATGTAAGTTGCATGTAAGAAAATTAAATTTAAGCACCATAAGATGACGTCATCTTACAGAGCTCAATAGGGAAGTCGTTGCGCTGGCTCCGTCAAATGACGTCATATTACAGTGGTTAAATTTAATTTTCCTACGTGCAAACGACTGTAAGACTGTTATTACTGCCATATTTATTCATACCATACTTTGATTGTTTAATGAGTTGAATTTCAATGAATTTTCACTTCAGTTACTTCCATTGAATTTCCAGTATATTCATTTGTATTGTAAAACCGCATTACTCATTGCATATCTTGAATATTATTCAACTAATTTCCTTGGATGCCTAATCCTTGTCATTCAACTTGTAATTTTAATAACCTCAATTTCAATTATGCATTATTTCTAGTAATTTTCTGAATTTATTATTGCTATTAGCACAATTAGTTATTGTACCAAAGGTTCTTTTTGTCAGTTTTAATTGTCAAAAAACCTTATTTTTATCAAGTCAGTTAATCAGCAATCAAGTTGATTTTTTTTTTTTTTTGAGAGGGAAGTTTGTGTCAAATTTATATTGTATTTATTTTCCAAATATCGGCATGATTAAAACATGTACTAGATTTTACCTCAAATGTACTAGTGTACTAGATGGTGGGGAAATGTACTAGATCTAGTACATAATTATGTACTAGTGCTGGACACACTGGCGTCTGTCGTCATCATCAATATTTCAAAAACTTTGTAGAATAATTCAAGCCTATCAACCATACAAACTTTCTTGATTAATATCCCTAATGTGGGAAAAATGAGCCAGTGACGTTACAACACACTCACAGGACAAAGATGAAGAATGTACAGAAAAAAGAGCAAAGGTTATTGAGAGAGAGGAAAATTCCCTTTTGCAAGGGAATTCCCTTTTGTATTTATTTATGAAGTTAGTGACCCAACAGAGATTCTGCTATTCTCACATCTCAACGATGTAATTTTTAATGGAAATCTCAGGATCAATGTAACAAAGTATTGTTTTTGAATGAGATATTTCATTTTTCAATGTTTTCATTTTTTGAAACCTTAATTACAGAAAAACTATATTCCCGATTGAAATACAAAATATGTCATTGAAATCTCGGATATCTCTTCTAGTAATATAGAGATTATTGTAAGTTAAATCCAAATTAAACCGCTGGTAGCTACGTTGCCCCAAAGTTTTCTTTGACTCCAAGCGTTATTCTGGAGTCAGGTTTTCTAACGCGGGTGTGCAAACACTTCCACTCACACATATGCAATTCTTGCGGTGTTGCCACTCTTCCTCTTCATCAGTTGCCACTCTTCATCAGTTGCCACTCTTCCTCTTTTTTTTCCTTTTTTGTACAACTTAGCTCATTGCTCCCTCCCCCCTATCATGCTCCCTCACTCTCCAATACCTTCGCTGTCTCACTCAACATCTCAACTTTCTTCTCAACACTATGCATTCTGAGCGATAATTGTTTTGGATGTCATAATAGCTATATAGTTTGCAGATGTCAACGTTGGCACCAAAGACAATCAGAAAAATACAGCACTATCAATCCTATCTTCTGGTTTGCACATACCACACCCACATTCTATTTCCGCTCTCGCGCTCACTCACTCTCTCACACTCTCTCACACTCCGATTGTGTCAAAAGAAGGAAATAAATTTTTCTTTATAGAAGACTTTTGCGATTGTTCCATATAGGTACTGTATTTTACTCATCTTAATATTGTGATGACATTGTTATATTGGAGAACTTACATTGCGAAAGGGATTGAAATTGGTTGAAATTTATTATAGGACTTATTTTATAGATAATAAAGAGTTTCAATGGAAACTGCAATTAAAAAAGTTGCTCTACAAACAGACATTTATTACAAACTAGGTTATCCCGGGTCGCACGAATGTGCGACTTTATTAAACTTTGTAAAATGCATTCCAAATGTAGATTTTCTACATACTGAACGATACATTCCAAAGCCCAGTCAACAATGAAAAAGTATCACATGGCTGGCTATCTGAATAAAAAATATATTTTGCAGTATTGTTGAACAGCCGATCAATATAATATTTTTTTAACATACCTGTGCTGGCAAAAATTTCATTTTTCAATTCTTTATCAGCTGATACACACCTTTGCTAAAGAAATTTTTTAATTCTTCTTCTTCTCCTCCTCCTTCTTTTTCACAACTTCTTCTACTTCATCTTTTTCTTCTTCTCCATCTTCTTTTTCTTCGTCTTTTCTTCTTCTTCTTAATCTTCTTTTTCTTCTTTTTCGTTCCCTATTCTTCTTTTTCTTCCTCTTCTTCTTTTTCTTCTTCTTCTTCTTCTTTCCTTCTTCCACTTCTTCTTTTTCTCCTTTTTCTTCTTCCTCTTCTTTTTCTCCTTTTTCTTCTTCCTCTTCTTTTTCTCCTTTTTCTTTTTCTTCTTCATCTTCTTTTTCCACTTCTTAATCTTCTTTTTCTTCTCCTTCCTCTTCTTCTTTTTCTTCTGTTTCTTCCACTTCTTCTTTTTCTTTTTCTTCTTCTTTTCTCCTTTTTCTTTTTCTTCTTCTTCTTCTTCTTCCTCTTTTTCTTCTTCTTCTTCTTCTTCTCTTCCTCTTCTTCTTATTATTTTTCTTCTTCCTCTTCTTCTTTTTCTTCTTCCTCTTCTTCTTCTTCTTCTTCTTTTTCTTCCACTTCTTCTTCCTCTTCTTCTTTTTCTTCTGCTTCTTCCACTTCTTCTTTTTCTTCTTCTTCTTCTTTTTCTTCTTCTTCTTCCTCTTCTTCTTCTTCTTCTTCTCTTCCTCTTCTTCTTCTTCTTTTTCTTCTTCCTCTTCTTCTTCTTCTTTTTCTTCTTCCTCTTCCTCTACTTTTTCTTCTTCTTCTTCTTCTTCTTTTTCTTCTTTTTCTTCTGCTTCTTCCACTTCTTCTTTTTCTTTTTCTCCTCTTTCTTCTTCTCCTTCGTCTTCTTCATCTTCTCCTCTTCCTTCTCTTTCTTCTTCCCCTTCTTCTTATTTTCTCTCTCTTTCCTCTCTCCCTTCCTCTTTATCCTATCCTCCCACCCTCTCTCTCTGAATGAACAATGAAAAATAAACTTTTTCTCCTCAAAACAGCTGATCATCATCAAATCGTCATAAGTTGAAATGTGAAAATTTTCAGCTCACCGATCCCTATGTTAAAGCAATGGCAAAAACTGAAACTTTGATCGTTCATTCCTCATGTCCACTATAACGTTTTTCAAAATGTAAGACCTTATCAAACGTCTACTCGATGAGGTCTTAAATGAGACGTGAACGAACAAAATCGGTCGAGAAACCACGGAGGAGTTGTCATCACAAAAAAACATGTTCGCCTATTTTATATAAAGAGGAGATGAAATACAAAAAATTATATAAATATTACAATTAAGATCATTATTTAACACAAAAATTAGGAAATAAATAAAAACATTTGTAATTTCAACCATAGATACAAAATTCTATGAGCAAACCTAACCTGTTTGTGCCTGCATCTAGGTATCTAGGTGGTGTAATACCATAGCCGATTTAAACCACCCATTTTGAAATAACCTGTAAATATTAATTACATATTGCCAAAGACGAAACATTCAATGTAATTGCTATTACTCTGCTATTTTCTTACAACTCATCAATCAACTTATCCTAGCACATACATTCCTTTACATTTTACATCAGATTTTGATAAACAGTCCCTCTAAAATCGTTTTTTAAGAGATTTTAGACTCATGCCTAGAAAAGCTCAAATCCATTCATTTTGTGTAGTCCTAATTATTCATCATGGGAACACTGGGATTTTCGATGCTGGGAACTTGATTCGAGGCTCAAAAACAGTATAGTTTTTTACAAGTATTTATTAGAATTAAATTTATGAATGGGTAAAGTGAATTTGATGAATTATTGATATTTTCTCAATAAAGCAGATGGCTTCAAAAATATACAGGCTTGGAAGTGGGAGAATCCTTAATTTCTCAAAATATGGTCTACAACTTGTGCGAATTGATTCCCCTACCATTACTCGTTATACCCACTTTTGAGTTCGAAATATCTCAATCACTTGACATGAATTGCCCTAAAAAACAATGCCATATCAAGAAGAGAATGGAACAGTGTAAAATGAACGTCCTTAAGAGTTCTTGAGTCGAATATAGTTTTTAAGTTTCTAAGGACAAAGACTACTGAATTAAGTTTGTTTTTTAAATATTCTAGATGAGGTCTCGAGGAAAGTTCACCACACCGAGCACTTTTATGTCATTTACAGATTCTATTGTGCCGTCTCTTATTTCTAATGTAGTTCCTCTAGCCGTTCTAAATGGCATCTGTTTAATTTTGTTGTGATTTAATATCATCATTAATATTATAAGCTAGCCATTTCTCTCATTTTTCAAGAGCAATTTTGCAATCTGACTCCAATAATGATCTTTTTCACTGCCATTTCATTATATCCTCACCTCTCTTATTCAATTCTTTCCTTATCCGATAATGTCCCCAAGCAAGAGTATTGCATTCAAATGTTTCGAACGCCAAAACTGCATTATTAAACAACATATACGACAACAAAGTCATATCAAATTGACCGTCAATTTAGGCCTATGCAGATTACAACTGTATAAGAAACTTGAATATTTGATAGACAATAGGTCTGTATTTTGTATTATAGCCTATAATATACCGATATTATAATAAATAATTATATATTATGTATAATGTATCAGCGGAGAGCGGTAAAACGGCATAGCATGGAAATGGATGGATGCATTTCACTTCTAAAGAGAAGCATCATCAGTCTGATTTCTATTTAAATTATGATTTTCACTCACTTGTATTGGAGATACTGGAGGGATACATTTCACTTCTAAAGAGAAGCTTCATCAGCCTGATTTCTAAATAAATTATGATTTTTACTCACTTATACTGGAGATACTGGAGTGATGCATTTCACTTCTAAAGAGAAGCTTCACCAGCCTAATTCCTATTTAAATATTATGATTTTTACTTACTCATACTGTAGATACTGGCCTATGCAGATTACGACTGTATAAGAAACTTGAATATTTGATAGACAATAGGTCTGTATTGTTGCCTATAATATACCGATATATCTATTATATATAATACATAATTATATACTGTATAATGTATTAGCGGAGAGCGGTAAAACGGCAGAGCTTGGAATTGATGTATCACATTTAAACTCGGAGTACAACCCATTAGAAATTCAAAATTTGAGAAATAATAGACCCAGCCTAATCTATAAAAAAGCAAAATCGAATCAGTGATTTTGTTTCAAATCATTAAAGAATAATTGTTTGAAAATATGGTTAGAATTTCTATTGAAATACGCACTAAACTTTCCAGTCTTCTAGAGTGTGGAAACTTTGGATTTGGATAAAGAGATGAGCGAAGCGTGCTTGCTTTTAGATATCTCTTTACTTATCGAATTGGGGGTCCTGGAGGTTGATTCGAGGAAAGCGAGAATCCCGAATACTTCTACTGTTTTTAGAATAGAATTAAAGAATGAACACACAGAGTTAATGGATGAAGGTGTGAAGTTTTTAAACTGTCCCAAGTTAGCCGGTTCGTAGCTGATGCAATAATTACAAAAAATATGTATTGGGATTGAATTTATTATAATTATAAATAGTTGCAGATTGACAACTAATAAAAAATTAGAACCTCAACATTATTTAATCATTTAGTTGGAAGTACAATAACTTAGTAATTAGTAGATTCAGATTCTGATGAATATAGACTATGGATTAGAATATTACACTCTTGAAACCAATAATACTGTTGACTTGTTTCTGGGTTTCCATTTTTTTCAGTTCAGTTCATTCAATCAGATTTTTAAAACTCTAAATAAATGTTGTATCAATTTTTAATTGGTTGCTCTGTGGTATGTTCGAAACTTTTTTTCAAACTATTATACAGAATATTCTCCATTTAGGAAAAATAATTCATAGGTCGCGGGGGCGTCAAATTGATTTAACATTATTGGCAGCGAATGTACTTTCTCCGGCGCTGTCAGAATAGGTGACAAATCAGTTATACAGATTGAGAAATGGCCGAGCCAGCCGGCCAGCGAAATTCTCCAGTCTCAGTCTCAGAGCTGGTGTCGAAGATTGTAGTAACGAACGAATAATTGCTAATGAAGCAGGAAGTGGGAAAGAGGAAGGAATGTTTGGCAAAGAGAGAGGGGAGAGTGAATACACACTCGACTTGCAGTGCACGGTGATTGTTAGATCCAAGAATCCAAACCTATGAACACACAGATCGTGGCTCGGCGTTGAAGCGCGACGTGGTGGACAATCTTGGAAGCTCATACACACGCACACTTTGTCAAAATCAAGCTTTATCGGCTCCACCTCAGATCGAGATATTTACTATCGATTCTTGACCAGAAAAAGCTGGAGAACTCGAAAATGATGCTCTGGCGATACTAGATCTGGGGTCTCGGATCAAGTACCGCATCGGATCTAATAGTGTGGGTGTGTAAACATATGACGGATCTGATAACAGCTTATGTGCAAACGCACACACACACACACACACACACACACACACACACACACAGGCCTCACATCGTCCAAATTTCATACACATGAGGAGACGAAGGAGGTGAAGGAGTAAGAGGAGGAGGAGGACGCGGAGCAGAAAAAGGATGGAAATGAGGAGCAGAATAGAAGGAAGATGAGGAGGACAAGGAGGTAGAAGAGGATGATGAGAAAGAGGATGAGTAGGTATGGTAGGGAGGAGAAGGGTAAGAAGAAGATGGAGGAGGAGGAGGAGGAGGAGGAGGAGGAGGAGGAGGAGAAGGAGGACATGGAGGAGAAGGTGGTGGTGGAAGAGAGAGGAGAAAAAAAAAAGAAGGAGGAGAATGAGGAAAAGGAGGAAAAGGAGAAGAAGGAGAAGGCGGAGAAAGAAGTGATAGGGGGAGGAAGAAAAGAAGAAGAAGGAGGAGGAGAAGCAAGAGTAGGTGGAGAAGGAGGAGAAGGAAGAGGCGGAGGAGAAAGAGGTGGTGGAGAAGGATCAAGCTGAGAAGGGAAAGGAGGAGGTGATACAGAAGGGACCTCTCAAAATGTTATGCCATGGAATGAGAACTTGAGTGTCATGTATCCGACCACTATTCCTGTGATGTACAGTAAATATATATATGTATAAACAATATAAATACACATCCTGAAGTACATAAAGCCACCGAGTCGGAATCTACAACATAGAGTCAGTTGTGAGCATTCAAATCGGTGATCAAAGGGGCTAAATTCTAACCGACAACTTTTAATAGCATGCCAAACGATGGAGAAGTTTGTATTATCTGAAACGCTGGCGTACTGGTAGAGCAGGAGAGGCGGGGGTTGTTTTAATACCTCTGACACTACATATAAATTGATAAACATCCGTTATCAACTTTGTTGGACGACAGTGGAAGTTTTGTGACGGAATTTCAGAGGTTGATGGCATAAATTCAATCATTATCTAATCTTGACAAGAAATCATAGATGAACGTTCATTTCCACAAACTTCTAGGGGCATATGATCAACTTTTCCCAATTGAGAAACAAATCTGAAAGATTGGTTTGCAATTTTTCATTTTTCCGACTCCACATCTATGTTTTCCCGGAATGTATTTCCAGTTTCCAGCTCGTTGTTTCGAGTTTTCCCGGCAGGTGCATAACAGTGTGAGATTTTTAACGCTGGAACGAAGAACACAGTGAATACTTGGCAGGCATATCGTCTATATGCAAATCACATCGGCTTTGTATGCATCCGTAGATTGTGATGACGTTGGGGGAAAAACCCCCACTCTAAAACTTGTCCCCCCATACTCATTCACCACACTACAGACCCCCCTCCACAATCTAAACCTCACCCCTACTTAAACTCTTATATGCAGAAACCACCCTCATCGCGAAAAATTGATTTAAGCCAGTCTTTTCATTTGCTTTTTCGGTGGGGAGGGGGTAGTTCCTATCTTGTTTCACATCAGAAGGGGTTCATAAAATCCAGGAAATTGCAACTCGTCTACACTGCAGTACTCCCCCTACAAATATGGAAGAAATATGCGATGATGTACTGGAAGGATCGTTTTAAATAATGAATCTGGTCCTCCGTTAGTAGCAAATGACTCCTCGACTAAGTAAAGCTACTCTTTTTTATCAATAGACTTCGGGAAGATATATTGGCCTATTAATAAAAGTTGTAGAAGAAAAATTCTGTGCAAAAATATGATAGGGTTGATGAATAATAATTAAAGGGGAATATTGGCTTGAGATTATTGAAAGCTATGTGTAGGTAGAACTTTTATCAGGGTTCAGCAATATTGATTGGGAAATGAGAAACTTCAAACACCTGCCCCGGATGTTTGTCACAAAACGTTTTAATTGCCAAATTTATTACATATGGGATACTCAAATAATTGAACTGAACCAAATATTACCCAAATTTGATAAGACATGGAAAAGATTTACATGCCTTGCTTGGCGAATTGTATAAATATTACCAAATTTTATAAATCATGGAAAGCATTTTCATGCCTGGATTGCTTTATAACTTGTTACATTCTTTCATTTCATAAATTTTTCACTCTAGTAGATAATCTACTAGTATATATTATCTAGTAGATATTTCTGAAATATCATTCCATTAATTCTGTACCTGCTTCTTCTGAATTACAGCATTATCATACAAATAAATTAACAATGGATGCGGAGCAATAAGCAATAAGCTCTAAGTCCAAAATAGTTATTTATAATTTTTCACTACAGAAAACTGAATGAGTTTAGTAACGTTACAAGAAAATTTGTCTCACAGGAAAATTTCACTTGAAAAAACTTCATTCTTTCACAATATCAGAAGATGAAATATTATGCACTAAGTTTGCAGTTCTTGTCCTCTAATGATTCTAAAAAAGGGATAATTTTCATCATTTGGGTCCAAGTATTATATCTAAAATACTGTTACTGTGGAAGTTTTACTATATAAACTGCAATGTAGTAGGCCTATCACTATAATTTATTTTTCTGTTTCCAAAATCTTTACTCACTCTATTAGAGTTGTTTTCTTGGAAGAAACACCTAGTTTTCTCAAAATAGACTGATTAATCTGTGTGTATGCGTATGCTCTATTGACTATTACTATTCCACTATTACTACTACTATTATTATTTATTGACAATATCTTATTACATTTCTTATTCAGAATAATTGGCAGTCTTTCATTCATCAGCCCTTTGGGCTAGTTTGGCCAATTTGACAAGGTACTGTCAAAATTGTTGAATGTGCACTTTTTACATATTATCTATAAAAAGAGAAGCAATTACTCTCTTTTATGAATATTCTCTCATCATTGGTCAATTATAAGAGATTGAATACATCGAGAAAATGAATAAAATCGATGGAAGACTTCATTATGATTTGATTCAAAAGAAGATACTATCCTAATATAAAGGGATTCAAAGTTTAGATTATAACATAAACCTGCCCATAGAACTTCTTTACTTTTCACATATAAAACTAGTCTATCCATTCCCAAAATGCCCATTTCTCAATTTTTCAAGCTTGTTATGTTTTGATTTTAAACTTTTGATTATACAATCGATTTTTCCTCTCCTTTAGAACCAGTCAACAATATAAATGGCTTGTATAAAGAGCGAGTAAGTCGCTTTTTCATGGTGGAAAAACAAACGTTCATTTTTTCAAGTTCCTTTTACAAGTAGTCAGGCAAGAGTGATGAGTTTTTTTACGCTTCAGTGTTCTCCTAGCGGTCGACACTATGTATACAAGACAACGGCTTCCCAATCTGTATATATATACATATATATAAATTCGTTGTGGAGATATTATAAACAGAGTCTCGACGAGAAAAATCCGAGCGAAAGCTCTATTGATGAAAAAGCTTCCTGGTTTATCTGTCTAACAATAATCGATGAATCTGAAGACTTAGTAACTTCAAAGGAAGTTGAATTGATTATAATATGAGAGCTGATGCACGGTAATCTTCTCAGATTATATGTTCGAAAATCAATGTTTCAAGAAATTGGCAAATATCAAAATCAACAGAATCTCACTTTGACAATATGACTGAAAAATGTGCTGAATTTTTTTTCAAAGACGCTATTAATGTGCAAGAGTACAGCTCAAGGCCTGAGTTTGTTGCAGTGTCTTGAAATTGTTTGTATGTTATCACAGATTGTCACTGATTTGAAACACAATCTTTGACTCAAGTAAATTAGAGTTCAAGATTGAATGTTATTTTTTTCAAGGATCCTAATCTTGCTTCACTCATTATAAATTTGAGTGATTACATCTCAAGAGAAAAGATCTACAATATTTTGTCAAATTCATGTTCAAAAATCAATGTCAGAGCTCTTATTCAGGATTTTAGCCATGATTTTGGTTACAGTTTGTAACATCTGGTTTTTTATTTTATTTTTTACCTATTTTATTTGAAGGAATTTGCGTTGGGTGCCTTTAAATAATACAATATTTTTTTTACATTGATTATTCATTTTTATTTAAATATATATCAGAGCGGGTCGTGGGTTCATGGCTTGGCCCAAATGTAACATGCCTAATATACTATATTTAATCGCTTAACTCTATGAGCTCAGATTCTGCACTCCAAATACTCTATTTGTATTGGTCGTAGTGATTATTTTAGATCTTTCGCGCACCAGTGGATCCACTTTTAGTAAATTTATAGCACTCACGCGAATTTTTGTTCCTTTGCTGGCGTGGAGTGGTGGAGTGGTGATGCCCTCTAAGGATCGAAACCTTGGCCCCTCAATCCTGGCGTCGTGGTGGAAAATCTGCTTAGAATCCTTTGGGATCTGTAGTCTGGCTCAGCGATCTGTGGTCCGTTTTGTTCCTCACAAGGGTCTCGACTTTGAATTTAATTTAAATTTTAAAATGATAGAGACAAAAATTCGGTGATAGAACTACTTCGGTCGGAAGTCCAGGAGAGCGTTTTTTCTTCTGATTAATGGAAGCACCTCAGTTTCTGTCTAATTTTATATTGTGGCTTCCTCTGATTGGCTCTTTTTCGAACTAATTAACATAATATGCTAATGAGGTATGGGCCTACGTGACTAATTAATGCCCCTAATAAAATATAAATAATTTAATTTGACTAACACCAATCACATAAATAATATAAATAAAATATGACAAACATAATAATAAATTCTGCTGGCTGGATATTACTGCTTTTGAGTGGATGATCAAGTGAGTAACATTTCATTTTATACAAGATTCTATTAATATAAGTATGACTAGCTATTCGAGAATATTTGGTTGCATTTTTACTTATTAACAATATTTAAGGCAATATATTTTTATATTTGACAAATTCTCGCTACTATGAATATCTGGCTGAGTAGACAGGAAAAAGCCGGCACATCAGGAGGTTATGTTCCTCATAGCAACAACGTAAACATTGCGATCCCAAGTATATATTATTGATTTAAATCTGTCTAGTGGCTTATTCGTAATTTAGAAATTTCGTATCGTTACAAGTTCGATATCCCATCCATAGAAATAGCCGCAGGAGTTTTGATACCGGATGGAAATATCGATTCTGTATCGACACTTTGATACACGAACCATTTGATACACAATTGCAATTGATGGTATCTAGTATCGATATTGTCAAGTATCAAAGCTCCTGCGACTATTTCACTGGATAGGATATCGAACTGCAGCCAGGATTCTAGTCATTACAACGTAAGAGAGATAATCTTAACAAACTCATGTTCAAAATTCAATGTCAGAGCTCTTACTAGTTTTTACTCTATGCTGTTTTGCATCAGAGCCTACATCTTTCTTTTTCAACGTGTCTGTGAACGATAATCAACTAGACTAGGGAGAAAACATTTCATTTCTAGGAGTTTTGTTGAATAGGCGATTGACTACTTACATCAAAAAAATATTCTGTAACATCTGGGATATTTTTGTTTTGCAACAGCCTCCTAAATTGAATAATGACGAGAGGTTACTTCAATGAGTGTTTTTCTACAGCTAACCATGGTCTTCGTTTAGTGTCACATAGTTATTAGGTAAGCTATCTTAGGATGGATTAATGCTGGATCAACAACTGACATGTGATTGAAATGACTTGTACATCTTCGGCTCTAAAATCTGGTACAAGATCCCAAATTATGTTTACTTTCTTTAGACTATTGGGCTTTTTCAGTTCTTCTTTTTAAAGCGAACATCCAAATTAATATTCTTGTATTGGAGAGAATCAGTAATCATTGTACTTCAAATTGAAATTAATTGTACTGATTGTACTTATTGAAATCCCGAGTTGAAATTGGATGTAACCTACAATGTGTATTTTTCAGTAGAAAATTTGTAAAGGAAGCAGCAGTGAGCTCTGAGTGTTGTATCTTTGCATGATAGCTTTTCTTGTGATAATTAACAAAGTAAATAGATAGACAGTAGTAGAAAGCAGAGAGCATACTAACTATCCAAGTAATGATCAATTCAAAAGGAACCATACAGACCTATAATATTCTCCCTTTATGAAATTTCCACACCAGCAGCTCTTAGATGAAGCACCCAAATGAATCATTACCCAGTTATCTGATCATTATTATTCTCAGATCAAACTAGCGCTGCACAAGTTTACGCTCAAAGTCCTTCTCAAGTCGCACTCTATTTATTGTTTATTCGGAAGGCGTCCGTTCAGTTAGGTTTCCGAGTACCCCTCTTTTCTTCCCCCCCCCCCTTAACCAACCCCCCCCCCAAAACAAGAGTACTGACAAGAGAAGCAGCCGACTTGTCTGTTTCTGGCACTTTGCTATGCGGGCTGCATTGTAAGGATTGTAAGAGGCAAATGAAATGCTTGTCACACCCTCTCAAACACTCACACTCACTCCTACTCTCTCACACACACTCTTTCTCTTTCTTTACTCTTCCTCTGTATCATCCACTCCCTCATCCTCCTTTCACTCTAACTCTTTGCCACTCAACTCCTCTCTCTCTTTCCATCTCATCCCCTCTCTCTTTCCTTCTCATCCCCTCTCTCTTTCCTTTAATCTCCCACTCGTTCCCTCTCTCTAAAACTATAACCTCATTACTCTCTCAATCATTCTCTCTCTTTCTCTCAATCTCACACTCATTTCCTCTCTCTAAAACTATTACTTTATTTCTCTCGCACACTCTCTCTCCCACTCACTGTCTCTAACTCTCTCTCTGTCACTATAGGTTAAGTGTAAGAGAGAGACACCGTCCCTAACTTCGCCTTTTCTTACAAATGTATCACCAAGCTTTTTTCCTTGTTTTTATATATATATCATATTAATATCGTTTTCACTCATAATTTCATGTGTATATATATATATTTTTTTTTTTGAGGATGAAGCCCACATAGGTCTGAGACCTGTGCGTGGGTAATGAGTTGGATGATGTTGATTGATGAGTTGGACCTACAGTTTTAGGTGGGTTCCGAACCACCGGGAAGTGATTTTCAGCAGAGAACAGTGTCTTTTTTGCTGGCAATCTAATCGGTCACCGTTACAAACAGGACCTACGAGAACGCAGCTTATCTATCTGATTGAACAGATACCTGCTACGGCTCGCGGCTATCACTTCCCTAGTTGAACAGTCTATGTAATAAGTAACTGATAATGTTTTATGTAATAATACTTGGTGATGCCTATATATTGTATTTTATACTAGTAACTGTTCAACTATTAATTGAATGAATAAAGAAAGAAATTAATCAATCAATCAATCAATCAATCACTCACTCTTCTAGTTTCATACACATTCTCTTACCATTTGTCTTTGAGTCATGATAGCTTCTCCACTCACATTCTCTAGTTGTAGAAACTTTACAGAATCTTTCACTATTTTAATACTGTATTACAGAATAGTTCACAATTTTTAATATTATTTCTATTCACCCTCGTAATTTATTCACATACAAATTTCACATATTAATAATCCCATTAAATTAAATTTACAGTCACAATTTTCAATATTATTTCTATTTACACTCATCATTCCTGAACATACAAATATTATATATTAATAATTCCGTTACATTAACAATAACTACATTCACAATTTTCAATATTATTTATATTTACACTCATAATTTCTGAACATAAAAATTTTACATATTAATAATTCCATTACATTAATAATTACATTCACAATTTTCAATATTATTTCTATTTACACTCATAATTTCTGAACATAAAAATTCCACATATTAATAATTCCATTACATTTACAATTTTCAATATTATTTCTTTTTACACTCGTAATTTGTAAACAAATTTCTGATATTAATGATTCCATTACATTAAAAATTTTGAAAATACATTGGGAGAAAGTGATTAGAAATCGTGTTGAGAGACAAAGCAAGTAAAACAGGTGGTTGGAAGCGAGAAGGAAAATATGATAGAGAAGATGGAAATGTGGGAGAAGGAAAAGAAAAATCAATCTCTCATTATTTAGTGGAAAATAAAGGATGAAAGAAAAAGAATCAGAAGTAAGATAGGGCAGAGAAAAAGAAAGAAAAGGAGTAGACAACGTAGAAGACGGAAGGAAATAAAAAGAAGTAGACAAGGAAAATTTTTGTGGGGAATGAACAATAGAGAAAAGAATGAGGAATGAGATAGGTGATAAAAAAGAAAGAAAAGAAGTAAAAGACAGGGAAAAGATGGGATGAAAGGAAAAGAAGAAGAAAGAAAGACAGAGAAGATTTAGAGAGGAATGAACAATAGAAAAATGAAAAAGTAGAAGACGGGGGAAAAAGAAAGGATACGTGTGGAAAAAAGGGGAAAAAGATAAAAAAGACGAAAAAAAGGGATAGAAAAGAAGTGAGGACGTCAAGTAGCGCAGGCTTCTCAAATATTATTTCATCGAAAGACGGTTCCTATCACATATCGTACGAGAACTACTGGGACGTGTGATAGAGAATTTCTCCAGTGACATATTTGATGGAGAGCTCCTCACTCTTGTGAGAGAGATGGAAATAGAAGAATGAAGAGTATAGGGTGAGAAAAGAAAAGAAGAATTGAGAAGGGAATAGAAGGAGGCAGAGGACTGGAGGAATAGGAGCGTGATAGTGAGAAAGTAATGAAAGGAAAAAATAGGGCATTGAAGAAATTATGATAAATCTATAGGAAGGAGAAAAAGGAGAGAGAGGACTGTAAAAAGGAGAAGGATGTGATGAATAGTGAGAAAGATAATATGAATAAGAGAAAAAGAGAAATTAAGAAGGTGAAAAGGAAGAGAATTAGAACAAAAACAATGAATTTTCAAAACGGATTCCAACGATAAATTATTGAAAACAAATGTGAAAAACATTGAGGGGAAGATAAATAGAAAGACAGAATGAGGATGGGAATTGATGAATGTGGTGGAAGAAGAGAGATATTAAAAGGGAAAGAGGAAGGTATCAGAATGGAGGATTGGATTAGATTATTACATTTATATAGGTTTACAAATTGAATTAATATTGGTGCTCTGCATGATTGATGTGGAGGAGGTTGAAGAGGAGAAGATAAGAAGAGGAGAAGGTGAAAGGGGAGAGGGAGGAAGAGTAAAAGAATATTTAGGTGGAGAGAAGAAGGGGAATATAAAAAGAATAATAATTGATTTTGAAACTGTCCGAAGAAAAATAAGAAGAAAGAGAATAGTGAGTAACAAAAATATAATGGAGGATGAAAAATACAATAAAGAAGAGATATGAGAGAGATGAGGAGAAAAGCATGAAGTGGAAGAAATTATATAGTTGAAATACGATGAGTAGAATAATGGATGATAAGGTAACAGATGAAGGATGGAGTTCATAGTTGGAGGAAAATAACATTTGAAAAATTTGGGATTTGGAGGAAGATAAAAAATAGAAGTAGATGATGGGAAAGAGGAAGACAAAGAAAAGCAGGTAGAGGGAGGAAAAGGTAAAGGAGAAAAAAGAAAGAATGAGCATGGTTAGGAGGAGAATAATGGAAAAATAATGAGAGAAAAAATGAGATAGAGAAAGATCATGAAGATGAGGGAAAGAAAAGGATAAAAAAGGAAAGAAGGAAGTGGATGTCTGAAAGAAGGAGGAGAAGGGAAAGGAGAAGAAGGAAATTAATATATGGATATGGGAGAAAGGTTTAGTGGAAGGAGGAGGAGGAGGATAGTGGAAAAATAATGTTCGGGAAAATGAGGTGGAAAAATTATGGAGATGAAAGAAAGAAGAGGACGAGGCAGGGAGGAGGAACTGTTGGAGGTGGTAGAGATGTAGGATAAGGAAAAGAAGAAGTAGCAGAAAAGAAGGAGAAAGAAAAGGGAGAGGAGAAGGAAGTAAGGTGGGGAGAAAGAATAAGGAGAGCATGAAAAATGAAACAGACAGTAGGAGTAAGAGAAGAATAAGGAGAAGATTATGATAATGATAAAAGGAACGAGAAAGAGAAGAGAAAGGATGAGAAAGAGATGAAAAAGGACGAGAAAGAGAAGAGGAAGGACAAGAAAGAGAAGAGAAAGGACGAGAAAGAGAAGAGAAAGGATGAGGAAGAGGAGAAAAAGGATGAAAAAGAGATGTGGAAGGGCGAGAAAGAGAAAAGAAAGGACGACAAAGAAAAGAGAAAGGTCGAGAAAGAGAAGAGAAACGACGAGAAAGAGAAGGAAAAGGACGAGAAAGATAAAAGAAAGGATGAGGAAGAGGGGAGAAGTACGAGAAAGGACGACAGAGAAAAGAGGAAGAAAGAGAAATGAAAGAACGAGAAAGAGGGGAAAAAGGAAGAGAAAGGGAAGAGAAAGGATGAGAAAGAGAAGGGAGAGGGCGAGAAAGGGAAGAGAGAGGAGGTGAAAGAGAAGAGAAAGAGAAGAGAAAGGACAAGAACGAGAGGAGAAGGGACGATGAAGAGAAGAGAAAGGACGAAAAATAGAACAGAAAGGACGAGAAAGAGAAGTGAAAGGACGAGAGAGAGAGGAGAAAGTATAAGAAAGAGAAGAGTAAGGAAGAGAAAGGGAGAAGAAAGGACAAGAAAGAGAAGATAAAGGACGTGAGAGAAATGAATGAAGTGAGAGAGAGAGAGAAGAGAGAGAAAGAACAAAGAGAGCAAGAATAATAAGAAACAGATGAAGCAAGAGAAGAAGGAGTCTCTTCGGGTCTCACAATTCTGTCTTCCGTCATGTCTGTCATCCTTGTCTTCGTTCATAGTTGTCTCTCTATCAAACACACTTGAAATGTCGTCTCCACTCAGACAATCCCCTCCCCCACACGTTATCAGCCACCCCCACCCTACCCCCACCACCGACAGTCAGGCAATCACAACTTCCATTCTGTTCAACAATGAACGGCAAGCACTGCTAGCTCAGCACAGCACATACTCCACTCCCCCACATTGAACAGTCTTTATTATGTGAGGCGATTCGACACATACACATACACATACACATACACTGCAGTTTCAAATCAAATATCTCCCAATATGATCGAGCACATCCTTGATACAGTATTATGAATATGTTGAGTACTAGATATTGCCAACCATGTGTTTCACTTCAGAATAAGCTCCTCGTAATAATTCAGAGTTCTTTGTGAATTGGTATTATTTTCTTCCCCACTTACCCTTCTTCCCAAAAAGCCGACTTGAATAGATGGAATCGTTATTGACCATCGTGTTCAGTTGTATTTTCTCAATTGTATGTATATTAGTGAAGAGTTGCATGGTATGGGAAATAAAAAATGACATCTGCTTATATGATTTGAATACTAATTTCTGACTATCCTCAGTTCAATAATAATAAAACAACATTTTTCTTGTAGAGAAATATAGAGTGACATCAGGTTACATAGCAATAATAAGGATTTTCTGATTTGAATATTCCAGACCATTCTCAGTTTAATAGTAGTAAAACAACTTTTCTTTTGTTGAAGATAGAGGGTGATATCAGGTTATATTACAATGATGGGAAACATCTTCTGTTTTGAACAGTTCGGATAATTTTCAGTTCAATAAACTACAGTTTTTCAAAAGAATGACCCGATTTTAAAAAGTTATATTTATTTCAGGAAATAACTAAAATAATACAAACTGTATATGAAAATACTCGGAAAAGTAGAAAATATGTAGACAATTTATCACAAATGTTCCATATGCTCTCCACCAGAAACACGAATAACATCTAAACGGTAGCCGAATTCATCCCAAGTTGTTCTCAAGTATAATATATGGATCAACATTTCTCTTGTTGAATTGGGTTGGGAATGTAGCTAAGAAATTGCTTTTATTTTTACCGTGATTTGCCAAATAATGCATCTTTACCTTGAGAAACAAGTACGTGAAAATATTGTAATTCATGATTGATTGATTATTATTGTTAGGCAGAGAGAACATTCAATTTGGTAGATACTCCAAAACAGCAGCATTCAAAAGCACGTTTCAGGAATAATCACTGAAAAATCCTTGGTGGCTCCCTAGTCTTAGTGTTAGCGATGTTAATGTTCATCATGAAATGAAAAGTTTTATAAAAAATAGTAGAAAAGCTCTTAAACCAACCGAAATTTCTGGTTAAGAAATAGAAATTCTTCCTTTAAACATCAATAAAATAATAATTGAATTCTTCAATGAGAATGAAGAATAATGTAAGGCTTAAAAACCTCTTCTCATTTCTAGTATTTTTAATGTTGATGTTCATTACGAAATAATGAATGTCTTAAGAAATGGCAGAAAAATCTCCAAAACCATCCAAAATTCATGGTTAAGAAATATGATTTCTTGCTTCAAAAATCAACGGAATGTGAAAATGAAAAATGGTATATGGCTCTCAGGGAAGAAGTCTTCGTACATTAACACTAAATATGCAATTTTTAGAACATCCAAACTATTTTCTTAATTACGTTCATCTATTATCTGCAGCTCGAAATTGATATTATTTCTTGCATTAATTCCTGAGTTTATAGGATGAACATCTATTCTAAAACATCTTGAAAGGCTGTGAAACCAGCTTAGATCGCTAAACCGATAAATAACACCTAGATCTATCAATAAATAACACAAGAGAAAATATCTCATGAAATCAGCCTGAATTTTCAAAATTATCTTTAAGCCTCCTTATAATTTATTACTGTTTTCTTTTACTGTATTGTTAAGGAGTCAATACTTCCTGTGTCCAAAACGTTCCCTGGAAGATATATAATCTTGGATTTCTTGGTCCATGACGAACTGCGTTGTTAATATTAACTTGTTATATGTGAATTTAACGACTTGCAGTCAAATATTCATCAAGAATAAGTAAAATCTACTTACTCTGTAGGGCGAGCGCTTTCGAATCTTGAGATCCGTTTTCAGAGGATTTTTTTTTGTAGATTACGTCTTGGAGACTCAAGTTCAGGAGTATAAGACAAGTTAGATCAACAATATTATACACTAGATACCATAATTACTATATCAATTAGTTGAGGTGAGGCTTAATTTTGATGTGAAAGGAACTCTTGTACACTATAAAAAGCTTTATCAACTAAATATTTTTACAATTGTTTTTTAAATATTTCTATATTTTAAAGACTCTTTAAAAACTGCGGTAGCTTGTTGTAGAATTTCCTACCAATATAACTAGGTTGTTGTTTGAATAAGCTACTATTGTGACTCACCAAGTGATAATCTCCTCGGCTTCTTGTATTATTATCATATACATCAAGATTTTGGTTAATATCATTCGTTTTTACATATAAAGTAGCTTCATACACATATAAGCAGGGTGCAGTTAGGAGACCAAGTCTCTTGAACAACGGCCTACATGAATCTAATCTATTTACTCTTTCTATACACGTAACCGCTTTCTTGAAACTATGGCTGTCTTTGTTGATCTCCCTTTCTATAGCCATGCTGTTCATCACAGATAAAGTTAGCTTCTTGAAGGTGCAGAAGTAACCTATTTAGAACTACTCTTTCAAAAATTTTACCAATTACATTTAAAATACTAATGGGCATATAGTTTTCCACCTTTTCTCTATCGAAAGCGCTCGGCCTACAGAGTAAGTAAATTTT
Source organism: Conomelus anceps (assembly GCA_948455865.1). Classification (NCBI taxonomy): domain Eukaryota; kingdom Metazoa; phylum Arthropoda; class Insecta; order Hemiptera; family Delphacidae; genus Conomelus; species Conomelus anceps. Next base: position 2,860,045 of record OX418219.1, read on the forward strand.
ACTTATTCTTAATGAATATTTGACTGCAAGTCGTTGAATTCACATAACAAGTTAATATATAATCTCTCTTCAATAACCAATACCTCCAACTATCATGAATAACTGTTATCTGATAATAATTATTGCAATAAAAGGAGAAATTGATTGATCATTCCATCACGTCACTAAAAGTCAATTAGTATTCTCTTCCTTGTTCAAGATTGTTTGTTTCTACAGATTCAACACTATTGACTCCATCAGTAAGTTTAGTCGTAGACCAAATATTCAACAATGGTTGAGTTCATGGGAGCCTTCTCATTTACCGGTGGCGTCTGATTGGTCGATTTGAATTTCTCAACGTCTATGAATTTGAATAAATCAATTCGACGCCACCGGTAACACTTACCGGTTACCGGTAAGGCACCCAAGAACTTACCATTATTATTGATTTCATCAATAAGATCCATTCAAATTGCTCAACGTCTATGAATTTTAATAAATCAATCAGACGCCACCGGTAAGACTTACCGGTTAACGGTAAAGCTCCCAAGAACTCAACAATTATTGATTTCATCAGTAAGGAGGTCCAGTAAGATAGTTTCCCATGAAGTGGTTGATTTTAATAGAAGACCAATATTAATCACTTCTCTAATAGAAATCTAATATCATTGAACACTTACATTCTTTTCTTGATTTCGTCATCAAAATAGCAGCAGCAACGAACGTAGTGATACCCACATCAATAATAAGAATTCTGGAGAAGTAGAAGGGCGTTCGAAATTCCCGCCTTATTTTGAATTTGAAAAGACGTAACGGAACAATAGTAACACCCCGCTTGCGTGAGCTTACATCGCGTGACCCCTTCTATATCTGTTATCAAATCATCCCATGTAAATATATACATATATTTATATACAGGTGGGGGATATTTTTATACTCACAATGGAATAAAACAAAGTGGTCGTCCAGGGCGATTTCATGTCCCACTTTTTGGGCTCGAAATTTCTTTTGTTTATTGTCGAGAAAGCTAGAAAGAAAATACGCTAGCACGAAGAACTCGGAATACGTAATAATGTAGCGCTTATCTTGATTTCAGATGTGCTCAGGCATCATTTATGGGTATTGGAGGCCACATAGAATGAATTATTATTCTTTTGATAGCTAGTTGTGAGATCTTCACTGTTTTATGTGTAGCCTTTTTTCTCCAGGTTATAAAATCTTGAGTGAAGGAAAGAAATAATGCTTGCATATAATACGTCAGGAGATAGGAGCAAGAAGCTCAAGTAACAATAAACTACACTTGCTTCTTTTATCTATTCAGGAATAATAGTAGACTACTCCCGAACCGGCATTCCTCATAATGTAGGCGGATATGTGTACGAGTCTTGTGGTAAAATAAACGGATGAGTGTCTATTGTGGGTAAATTGTACGTTTTATTAGAAGATTGATAACAGAATGATTTTGAATTTCAGCGCAATCACAATAGTAGTATATATATTATATTGAATGCATTATGAGATTATAACTGTGAGTATGAGCGAGTGATATTATGTAAGTTAAATTACAGTTGCACTAAATAATTTATGTGTTGCTTTGAGGCAAAATACAATCGTTGCATACAATATAAATGCTGTTGTCAATGTCAGAAGTCTGCGGAAGTCTTCAGTATAGATTATCAGCACAGGAATTCGAAATTGATAAATTCTGTTTCTGTATATTCATCAATTTGTTAAATTGTCAGTTCTTTAAACTACTTGGATTATCTTTATTAAAAAGTTAGAGTAGAGCTAAATATACATATTTTTCACAATTGAGACATCTAAATTGAATGCGATAGCACTTGGATTGATGTAAATGGTACTTCAGAGTTTAGAGTTGAGATTTGAGTTAGATGAAGTTTAAAATATCAAATTAAAAATGTAGTATCTTTCCATGTCCTATTGCATCCTATTGCATAATGCTATCGCATTAAATTCAGACGTATTGAATGTGAAAGATATAAAATTGAAGAGTTTAAACTATGTTTTTCAGTGATTGAGTTTGTGGAATAACTACAATAATTATTTCATTGAAGAATATCCCCAGCCTTCCTTATTTTTCCAACTTTTCAACCAACTTTTTCAATGCTAATTTGATAACAAGCGAGTGAAGACAAGGGATTAACCGCACTAAACAAACAGCTTTTGAAAGTTCATCCATCCAAGTTCCGACATCCAAGAAAAAAAATTAATAAGAGGCACTCTCTCGGCTATATGAGTGAGTTGTTTTCACTCAAGCCTTGAAAAGCCAGTGAATCATAATAAATGTAGACGTGATTAATGACGATGCTGATGATTAACCACGGCTTGTGTGTTCATTTCATGGCAACCACGAGAAAGCAGAAAAAATGGAGATTATTTTTGTAATTCTTCGCCTTTCTAAGAAAGAGATAACAGGAGATCTGACTCTGTTAAGTTTTTTAATAAAATTATCTTATTCGATGGGATTATATCAATTGGATTCTCCGATTGAAATTCATTCTGATATTCATTCAAGGGATAGAAAACAGCATCTCATATTTATTTTAAATAGTGTAACCCATAATATGTACTAAACAACACTGAAACCTCATTTTGTACTCTAACCAACCAATTCCAAAAATATCAATCAGCCCACTACCGGCTAGTTTCTAATATAATTGGGTCACCAGTAAGAAAATAAAATTAATATTATTGCACTATGTGAGTTTTATGTATATATTTTGATAAGGCTGTGTCGTGAAATAATAACAAGAAGTTGTCACAACCACATTTATTAAAAAAATATAAAGATACTAGTTTCGGTTGTGATACTATTATCAATCTCAAACAAATACTAAAGTACAGAGTAGCTGAGTATCTCCTCATTGGTGACTCTAAGAACATTTCAGCTCAAAAAATATTTCGTTGCACCTTGACACTTGACGATATCTATTACAACATATTTTAATGGACGAATAATAGGTAAACGATTCAGTTGATTCATGATTGATTCTTTTATCTCAATTTTCAATTTAAACAATAATTTTTGAGATCATTGAAAACTTTTTCTATCAGTGAGAGTGCTGTTATAGTGCATCCAGTGTTATATCCAGTTTCATCAATCATTGAAATAATAAACATTTGGAAATTTAGATTGTTTAGCCTAATAATTGTTGAGAAACACTAATGTTGTAGCTCACTCAGCTACAATACTTTTTGATGAGAGCTCACAGATTAGCATTTAATAAAGAACTTTCGATTTTGTATCATTGTTCAATACATAAGTATTCACGTTTCTCTCAGCTTCTTTCAAGCATATTTTTCACTTATTTACAAGAACACACTTCTATTAATCTGGTTTTTCATGTTTAATGGTGAGCTTTACAATTTTCTGGTTCCTTCCAAGCTTATTTTTCTAGTAAGGAAGGGAATTTTTAAGAAAGTGGCTATTATGAATAATAAGTCACAACCACTTTTATTAAAAATAGTGAGATACTAGGTTCTGTTGTTTCGCCATTATCAATCTCAACCAAACTTTAACTAAAGTACAGACTAGCTTAATATATACTAATCACGGAATGACACTATTGGCTAAGAGAGATGCTGACCTTCATTAAAGGTTGTGATTGGCCAAAGGCCATTAAAAGTCACGCTCACTGGTGAAATTTCACAAAGCGAAAATAAGTGTCAAATCAAGAACCAAAAACCATGAACATCTAAAAAGCAACAAAGAAGAACAATACACAATTAGGCTAGAAATGAATCAGTTTTAAATTGAAGCTCACTGAAATGCAGTCAAGGTCGACCGAGAGAAACACGAAAGTACAGTTATTGAAATGTAGGCCAGAATTATGATGAAGCCAAGTTAGTTGTATTGAATTCGTTGAAACAAATTTGATCATTTAAACTAGTATTGAAATCGTTTTTTACAAACCTAATTATCTCCAGAGCTTCTAAAATGTTCAATTGTCTGCCTTTGTCAATCAAATGCAGAAATTCAACATATTATTCAGCCTTGAAGTTGTGTCCATTATTAATGAGATTCTCTGCAGAATTTGAATTACTTTTTGGGCTCTCCAATCCCTAATATGTTCATTTATTCTATTTATTCAACATTTGAAACTTCTACCGGTGTGAGCCACATGACAGGCATTACAATCACCGCAATTCGATTTATAAGCCCCACTTATATTCCATACATCAGCTTTATCTTTACTACACCCAAAAAACTTTAAAAAATAGGTTTGGTTTGAAAACCCACATCAAAACCGTTATTTTTCAATTCTTTCCCTAATTTATCACATACTGAGCCAAGATAAGATACCATGACCTTTCTCCAGTATCATTTACAGCAATGCTAGCACTGATTGCTAGTCTCCTACATATTTTTATAAAATTTTGTCAACAATGATCTCCTCATATCCATTTGTAACTATTTTAATACTATTTTTAATGAATGTGGCTGTGACAACTTCGTCTTATTATTCATTATGGATATCTTACACAATATCGGTTATTGAACAATATGAAGATGTTCAATAGATCGCCCCCTTCTCTGAAGACTGCTCGGTTCAACAGTTTCAAGAATGTGATGACACGGTGGCGGATTGAAAGGAGTTACTACAGTGTGAATGAGTTTCTAAATGACAACTTCAGTAACCTGTCCTCAAAACCGCCAACTCTTGCCAATCAAGTGACATAATATTTTTTTTTCTTGTAATTGTCGACAATTAGTCAAAGTATGACTATATAGTGAATTATGTGTTTTTAACGTGGTCTATCCAGGAGTGCCTGAGCATTGGTCAAGAAATTGGAAATTGGAAATATCACCTTTGCCACTATAAAGAAAGTTAAAGTGGCTATTTCTAAGCTTATTTTTCTAGAATGGATGGGAGGATTTGATAAGTGATCCTTTTTAGGGATTATCAAATTTAGAGATGTATTTTCCAAAGAACATAAGAAGCGCAATAAGGAAGAATTTCAAGAAATTTGACAGTTTTTAATATTTTAATTACCTGTCAAACATCTAGAGTCAACAAAGCAATCTGAAAGGAAAATATGTGTTTCAAAATAACCAATTTCCCTTAAGAAACCTATAACAATATTCTTGAATAGGAGTGACTGCTTCAGTATCCAGTTATCAAAGGCAAACACTGAACATTTTTGTTATTTGGTATCACTCGAAATAAAAAAATACAGGACTAGATATTCAAAAGAGAAAATATTTGAAAAAGGAAAGAATTTTTCTGGAAAAATGGATACAAAGCCTTAAAGCAGGGGACAATGTAGCTTATATCAGGAATGAAAATACAAGGAATATAAAAAACAATATTTGAAAGAAAAAAGAACGTTCCTTGAAAAATGGATACAAAGCCACAAAGCAGGGGACAATTTGGGAGGTATAGGCATTGTTGCCATTGGTTTGTACCCATGGTTTAGCTAAAGCCATTGTATATAATACAGCTATTTTGGTTTCCCTGGTGATGAGGATTGCAGGGGGGTTTCCTGTAGTAGTTTGGTGGAAGAAGGTATCAAGTTTACAATACCTTGAAAAAAAAAATCAACTTGATGAGAAGGTGTTGGTTGAAGGGGGGGGGGGGATTTGAGAACGCCAATGAAGACGAGGTAGACTTTGAGAGAAAAAACATCCTAAAACAGCAATTCCCCCCCAGACTTTCCAAAAGACAGTTCATGCGTATCACTGTCATTAGTGATTCTTTTGTTAAGGTACACCTCCCCAGTATTTTCTTCTGATTTTTGTTTCTTCTCTGCTTCTTGTTCTTCTTTTCTTCTTCATCATCATTGTTTTCCTCCTTCTATTTCACCGCCTGAGACGGTTGAAGGAAAAATGGCAAATCTTATATTACACCTCCTTCTAGTAAAGCTGTTCGCCCTAAAATATAGCTTTCCCTGAGTTTATTCAACTTATTCAATTCAGGCGTTACAAAATGATTCGAAGCGGGAATCATATAGTTTGTAAATATTAAGGATCAAGAGATTTTGTTGTGATTTTTAGAAGTTTGATGACTGTTAACTGTTTTAGATTTGATTGAGTAATAAATGGCTATGAATTTTATAACTATGAGATCTGACAACAGCATATTGGATATGCTGTTCATTTTATGAACTACAAATGTAATCAATACTAAATTGATGATATAATTTAATACATACTTTACATACAATAATGATAATAATAATAATAATAATAATAATAATAATAATAATAATAATAATAATAATATTAATAATAATGATAATAATAGTAAGAATAATAATAATAATAATAATAAGCGTATGACTCTTATGGTGGGGAGGCCCTTACGGATAGTCCTACCTCGCCGTTTAAGCCATGTTAAGAATACGGTAGACCCACAGATTATATTTTAGGTGGGCTCCGTACTACAGTCATACTTATATATACAATACATACTCTTCAAGCAATTATACATGCCAAATCAAAGCCAGTCAGCCTCCAATAAAAACAACTGGAAATTTATTTTTTAAGGATAAATTATAATTGATTAAGAAAGTTTAATACTTGGATATTCAGAAGTATTTGAAGAAAATTTAAGTAGTTTACCTGTGATTGCGAGTGTTCGTTAGCTTGCCATGGTGACTGAAAAAAGAAACAATTGTTAATAAATCTTTGTTTTTAAAAGACAAATATTTGTAAAAGATCCAGTGAAATTTATTCATATGGATCACTTTCAAAAAATAATAGTGAACTTCAATATAGTAAATATACTAATATAAGTATAGTATACTAATATACATATAAAAAAAACTTCAATAATAGTAAATTACAATATAACAATAGCATTATAGTTATTCAAACTATCATATTACTCACGACAAACAATATAGCTCAATGCAGCTTTTAATTAAAAAAGAAAATTAATTTCCAGACTATTCATACGTTGATTTATTTGATATTCAGATTCTTCATTAGTTATTACATACAAAGAACGCAATTAATTGTCATCATGCAATCAATATAATCATCATATTTGGGCGATGGTGTTGCCAAGTCACGAGCAGACTCTTCTCTGCTGTGAAATCTCTTCCCGGTGGTTCGGAACCTACCTTAAACTGTTGATGCTACTCGTCAATCACAATCATCCAAATCATTACTTACACAACAGCCTCTGATCTATGTGGCCTTCATAATCCAATAAATATAAATCAGTTGAAGATTAGCGCCATTTTTAATGTAATTAGTACAGTCTAATTATACTATAAACTCTTATTATATCTATAAACTCTTATTATATCTATAAACTCTCATACTAAGGTCTGTTTAAAGAAGGTGCTCCTATAGTGCATCTTTGATAAATAGCTCTCGTATTAAATTCAGTGAGAAGAAAATACGCTTTAAGCTTTTCATTCTCCTAACAAAAAAAACCTACTTTTTCACTAAGAGCTGAATTTCAATTAAATTATTCTTTGAAAATCAGTTCCCTTGCTGAGCGCTTTCTTTAAGAAATCATGCTCACAAAAAGACATCTCAAAAATAAAGACAGGCTCATCACTTTTCCACTCAAGACCCTAATCTCTACATACTTACGCTCTGAGAAATTTTATTTATTTATTTGTTTATTTATTTATATGAATAAATTAACAATAAATGCAAAGATGCAACAGATTAAGGGAAGTGATAGCCGCGAGCCGTAGCAGGTATCTGTTCAATCAGAGAGATAAGCTGCGTTCTCGTAGGTCCTGTTCGTAACGGTGACCGATTAGATTGGCCAGCAAAAAAGACACTGTTTTCTGCTGTAAAATCACTTCCCGGTGGTTCGGAACCCACCTAAAACTGTAGGTCCAACTCATCAATCACCATCATCCAACTCATTACCCACGCACAGGTATCAGATCCTCAAAAAAAAAAATAAATAAATAAATAAATAAAGATCAGAGTCCAGAACTGCTCTCTTCACAAATTTTGATTGAGCTAATTTCATCCAAAACCTTTAGGCTAGTCCACACTAAAAATTTAGATACACTAAAAGAACATTCAAAGAAATAACTTGTTATTTCACTTGAAGACTACTGATTTTAAAAGTTCATTTAAAAACACTAAAACAATTAAAAAGAATTCAAAATATAAAATTTTGATTGAAATTTTCGAGCCCAACAAAATACTAAACTTGCTGCTATGGAAACAACAAACAAACTCATTAAACTCAATCACTTTAATTACATTCTCCAGAAATAAGTTTCCTAGCTGTTCACTTCCTTTGAAGAGTCATCCTCTCTAGATTAATCGCAAACAATTAGCAGTATTAACACTAGCCAAAGCAATCATATACGTTAAACATTTCTCCCTGAATACGTTTCTCATGAAGATTATTACACGCTGAATACAGTAGGTATCTGTCATACATGAATGAATTCACCCTTACAATCTACATTCATGGTTCGAGTTCAACAGAATCATATATCTAAAACAGATAACAGACAATCATCCCTAAAATGAATGGCCTGTTTATTTCCCATTAAGAGAGATCGAGAGATATGGAGATGTGGGAGGGTGAGTGAGAGAGGATCAGTGAGATTGTTAATCTCTGATTGAAAGAGATAGAGTAATATGGGGATATGGGAGTGTGAGAGAGAGTGAACGAGTGGGAAAAGTGAAAGTGAGTGAGTGAGAGAGAGAAAGAGTGAACGAGTGGGAGAAGTGAAAGTGAGTGAGTGAGTGAGAGAGTGATATGAAGATGTGGGAGAGTAAGTGAGAGGGAACGATCGTACTCTATCAACTGTTGAGCGTAATATTAACATTTGTACGATAAGTATCTGCAAGTGAGTTGAAGCTGACACATTCGCCGGTGGTTATCATAAGCGCTTGCGTGTCGACGCGCGTGTGAGAGTACTTACTGCAATAATTGGAATCAGGGTGGCTCTTACCCTCATAATACTCTCTCACTCATGTTCGCTCTCTCACTCACTCTAATTCTCTTTCACAGTTAACAGAAACACACTTTCTCCTTTCTCTTACCATATACCGATAGAAAGACATCGAATACGGAATATGTACATCGAAAGAGATAGCTTTCGATGTACATATTCCGTATTCGATGTCTTTCAATCGTAAAAAGTAGGAGATTTGAAATTTTTTTGAATCATGAAAAAAGTTAATCATTGATGAATGTTTCAATTATCAATAAGAGTTACTTTTAAGATGAAGCTCAGATAGGTCTCAGAACTGTGCGTACTGCGTAGGTAATGAATTAGATGTTGATGATTCATAAGCTGGAGCTACAGTTTTAGGTGGGTTCCGAACCACGAGGAAATGATTTAAAGGAAGAGAACAGAGTATTTTTTGGTGACTAATACAATCGTCCACCCTTACAAAGAAAACCCAGGAGTTCGTAGCTTATCTCTATCTGATTGAACAGATACCTGCTACGGCTGACGGCTATCACTTCCATTATCATCTTCAACAATTTTGTTTCTCTCTCCTATATAATCACTCTCTTTCCCTTCATTCTGCTTCTTTCTCACTCCCACACTATCTATCACAATTCTGTTTCTATCTTCCATATAATCACTCTCTCTCTCTCTCTCGCTAGTTTAGTGTCATGTATGGTTGTTTACTGTTTAGTTCACTGATCAAGTGTCAATAATGGACGAATTTTTTTCCAAACTTCGCCATTTCATGTTATTGCATCAGCTAGATTGTCATTACCATAGTAATTATCATTAAGATCATAAAAATGAGATCTTTGTACATAATATCTTGCACTATAAATATTAGCATTATCTGAGTTAACTATTGAATCTATGTGATGTTGATAATTTTGTTTTCAACCATTCTTATGTATAATTTGTAAATTTACAAGAATAAAGAAAAATAATCAATTTAATCTAGTCCCCTTTTATCCTCCTTCCCTCTTCTTCCCTTACTATCACACTTATCTTCCTCTCTCCCTTTATTTTGATTCTCTCTCTCTCCCTCTCCATCCAACTTTCAACTAGTTCGCAACACTTTCCGTTTACATTTGCCGCTTTGTGTGTATTCGCAATTTGAGCTCCAAATAGGCGAGGGTCTGACGACTTTTATGAATTTACCAGCTACTGTAGCTGCTAGATGGAATATGGATCCTTTGAAAATTTGAGCCAGCTAGCGCTTAATATTGGTTCTGGCATTGATACTACTGCCTCTACTCAATGGACGCACGGTTTTAGGCCTTTTCAGGTCGGAGAAAGGGTGGGAGGAAGAGAATAAACATGAAGAAAAAGAGATAAACAGAGAGAAACAGTGTTTGCTAAGCGCACAGGGTGTTGACCGTTGTATGTGAAAGGGAGGTACACCGCCATCGCGTGGGATGGGCTGGTTTTGCGGACTCGCGCCAGGCTTTAGCTTGGAACTGACAGAGGGTGGCTTGTTGTTGGTGGGTGTACAGGTGGGATTGGCGCTGAGGGGTAAAGTTGTGGTAAATTATTACAGCAGAACATTTCTGAACACAAGGCAGCACAACTTACAATGTACCAGCCAACTCCTCCTCATCCCACGTCTTTTGTGCAAAAGGTGTACCGTCTGCAGAGTGTCTGTCTTATTTGTTCTATATAATAAACAGGCCCAAGATAAGTTTTTAACGTGTATGTGGACTGTCTGTCGGTTGTATGATCTGTGTGTGTGTGTTTCCGCTCTGTATTACAAATTTTCTGTCTTCTGTCTGCAGAGTATCTGTCTTATGTGTTCTATATAAATTTTATCTCCGTGTCTTTGTACTGTCTAACTGATGCATATTTTTCTATTTATTTTATTTTATTCATTGTGACACATATGTGTGATTGTGCTCTGTATTACAAGTTTTCCAAATGTATATTTACTGTCTGTCGATAGTACGTTTGTGTGTGAGTGTTTCTGATCTGTATCACACATTTACTGTGTTCTGTCTGCAGAGTGTCTGTCTTATGTGCTCCATATTATAATATACAGGCACTAGATATCTCTGAGTAATGTCTGTCTGATGCATGTGTGTACTTTTGCTCTGTATTTTTTTCATCTTCATTTTATTTTATACAGATAAAACAAAAAAAATTCTATCTCATTATATGAAATAACTTATTTCTAGTGCACAATATCAAAATATTTAAATGTTATACTTATCAGGTACACAATATTAATTTACAGGAAAAAATTTATATAAAATCGTTTGTATGTATGTGCTTGTCCTGTGTATTAAAAGTTTTCTGTGTGTCAGTGCACTGTTTGCAGAGTGTCTGTCGTATGATCTCTATTTATCATTACATACAGGTACAATTTGATACGCTTGTGTACTGACTGATGAATAAGTGTGCTTGTGCTCTATCTTACAGGTTTTCTGCATGTCTGTGTACTATCTGCAGAGTGTCTGCCTTATGTGCTCTAAGACACATATAGTATATACATGCACAAGTTATCTTCTTGTCTGTGTACTGTCTGTCAGATGTGTGTATGTGTTTGTGCTCTTTATTACAGGTGTTCTGTGTGTCTGTGTACCATCTGTAGAGTATCTGTCTTATGTGTATAAATGTGTGGGTGTGCTTTATAACAAATACAGGCTCACCAAGCTTTTCTTAACCCACACGCACACACACACACACACACACACACTCGCACACACAACAAGCGACCAACTCCATTACCTTTTGGTAGTCACCCCGCTACCAACTCACCCAGCCAGCTTTATAGCCCGACTTTATTATTGATGGCGAAATATTAGGGCTTGAATTTCAAAGCCATTCATTCACTCGTTGGCTTAGGTGGAGGGAAACTGGAGGCGTGGAAGGGGAAGGGGTAGAGAGGTGTTCACGTTTATGAACAACACAAGAAGTATTACAGGCGTTTACACAGCCTACCGGCCAATTTCCGCTTTATCCTTGTATTTGCAAAGTGTTATAGGCTTGCCCCCTGTCTTGCAGATGTCGTGTTAGGTTGTAGAGTAAAAGAAGATGTTAGAAGGGAATGCGTTGAGGGTACTGACATTTTTCATAATATTTTTATGTTTCATGTTAAGTTTTGAAGTTCATTAATTAATCTCCATCAATCATTTTAGTTCTCTATTTTTATTGTATCAATAATTTATATTTATAGTACATAGCTGATTTTGTCTTTTATAAGTTTTAATGCGGTAGTTTATTTTGAAGAGTTGTTTGTAATAATATGGCAAATAAATAAATTCATTCATTTGTTATGAGTCTTTATTGACTTTGCTCTTATTTAGTAATATCAATTATTCGTTATTATTCGTTATTGATTGTTCTCTTGTTCAGTTACAAATTTTCATTTCAAATTATATTCATCCATCCATTTAATCATTTAATACAATCAATGAATATATACAATCAATGTGAATACAACAGGCTATTGCCCAAAACTGCTTTTCAAAAAAATTGAAATTAGAATCGAAATCTTTGTTTAGGTCTGTTTCACTAAAAAATTAACATTGGAGCACAATAATTCACGAGTTTTTTCAGAAAAAGAATATTAAGTTTGATTCCACTTTCAACAAAACACCATCACAGCCCAAAAAGATTTACAATTTTGAGTTTTAAAGTTTCTGAGCCAAAAATCTACACTAGTTACACTAGTTACACTGTTATTATAATTTATTCCTGTTCTGCGCACACATAAAAAAGTCAAGAACTTCCTCCTACACCACAAGCTCTCAGGTTTGCTGGTGAGGGCCCAGGAAAAATAGTTGAACAATTTTAAAATATGAATTTCGTTTGTTATCATGTAATTGTACTATCATATATATTGAATGAATTGTAATGCTTACTTTTGTTTATTTCTATGAAAATGGCAATACTTTCTACTCGTTTTCCTCTGTATATGCCTACTAAGGACCATTCAAGCTATGTCGGTCTCCCTTTTTCTCCTCCAATACTCCTTCATCCTAATGCTATGATTAATATGTCTTTTTTCAGACCAAGTATAAATTTTTGGTTCTACTGGGAGAGCATTACTCTACTTTATTTATTGACATTTTTCTATAGTTATTCCTGATTTGTTTATCTATGAATTTTTTTAACAATCAAGTTTTGTTCAACTATCTTATAAGTTTTGTTTAACTTCAACGTTTTTCCAACTATAACTCCTATTGAAGGACTTAGTAACTGATTAGTTCCCCTCACGAAACATTAAACGTTGACTATTCTCCCATCAATTTTAATACAATCTGTCAATCATTCAAAGATCATATTTTCATTCCCCCTAAAATACCGTTACATCCACGTAATAATTGACAATATCGTGAAATCAGAAATGAAAAATTCATAATTCCAGTCCAACTTAACGTTGATACGACGGTAGGCTAATGAAATTTTACGACTTGTCTTCAGGGGTGTCAGTAGTCATGGAAAGGAGGGATCAACTCGAGAATACGATGAAACAGAGGGTTCAGAAAGAGAGAGAGAGAGAGAGAGAGAGAGAGAGAGAGAGAGAGAGAGAGAGAGAGAGAGAGAGAGAGAGTGAGAGTGGGGATAAAAAAGAGAAGGAGAGAGAACAAGTGACGGAGAAGGAGGGTTTGAAATATTCAGGAGAAATGAAATAGTAAAAAGGCATGGGAGAAGTTTGAAGGGATGGAGATGAAAAAGATGAGGCTGTTGGGGTTGTGAGTGAGGGTGAGGTGGTAGAGTATAAGAGAATGAAACAAAGTAGGGTAGTAAGAAATTGTGTAATGCTTGGTGTGGGGGGGGGGGAAGAAAAGATGGGTTTTTGTGTGTGAGATGATAGTAGAAAAAGTAGAGGAGGAGGAGGAGGAGGAGGAGGAGAAGGAGAAGAAAAATGGAAATAAAAAGAGATGAGAAACAAGCCACGGAATTGCACGCGGCGTCGGCCAGGAGAAAAGCAAGAAAAAAGTGGAAAAGAATCTAGAAAAGGAAGGAAGTAAAAAATGAGTGACAGAGAACGGAGATAGGGATGAATGGCTGTCTTGGGTAGGAAAAACGCGAGATATGAAAATAGAAAGAATGATAAGGAACAAAAGACTGAGCGTGAACGATGAGTGAAGCGGAGGAGAGGGGAAAAACGACAGGGGAGAAAGCAGAAGGCATTTTGAGAGAGATGAAACTGCAAAACAAAGTGACAGATACCTGCAGGCACCACTCTGACCCCTCTCCTCATCTACAGTCCCCTCTCAACAGGAATGTTTCAATTTCTGCTGGTGAGCTTATTCTACAGTGGAGACACTGTGTTGCGTTACACTTCCACCCCTCATGTAGTCTCTTTCCGTTCGTTTCACATACGAAATTAATTCGAGTATGTTGTCGTTGACAACGTACTACTTCTAGCGATCAATTTCTTCAATTGTTGACACTTTACTGCTTCTAGCGAACAATTCCTCCAATATTTCTACACTGTAATGTTTCTAGCGATCAATTTTTTCAATTGTTGACACAGTTATGCTTTTAGCGATCAACTCCTCCAATTTGATGACACTGTACTGCTTCTAGCAATCGATTTTTTCAATTGCTGACTCTGTACTGCTTCTAGCGATCAATTTCTCCAATTCGTTTACACTGCACTGCTATATTTCAATATTTCTACACTGTAATGTTTCTAGCAATCAATTTCTCCAATGGTTGACACTATTATGCTTTTCGCCATAGGTTCCATCAATGAAAGTCAATGCTTTAGATTATATTAAAAAGTTTTTTTTTATAATACCAAATTCTGATTGAAAGAGTAAAATATAAGTTCCAGTTGAATAATGGAAATACTCTGGAAAATGGCATGTTATGAATCTATAAATAAACGTCGTGAATGCCAATTAAAATTATATTTTCCTAATGAAGGTACACAAAATATTATGGCTCACTCAAATTCGTTCCCATTTAACTGTACAAAATGCAGTGAGTATACGGTCATGATTCAAACTTCTACCAAAGCTGTAGAAAATGTTAAAGCAAAGAGTAATACAGATGTAGCAACAACTGAAATAATTAACATTCAAGGTACTATAATTTCGACTGTTAAGTCATTGTCAATCTCTACCATAATCTACCATAGCTCTTTCCATAACTTCGAATGGTTATTATTTTAGTGGTTGTGACATCTATAATTATTTGATATGAATATCTACCACAATATCACCAATATCACCATCACCAACGCTAATAAGAATAACATTTTCAAATTTCTCTTTCTTCGAACATCAAAATTATAATTCTGTCTTGTACAGTTCGAAAAAAAATAATCTTTAGAATCTATTTTTCCTTTTTAAAAAGCCTTGCAAAATTAATATTCAAATCAATTCATTATCAACTCCTACTTTTTTTTGAGGATCAAGCCCACATTGGTCTGAGACCTGTGCGTGGGTAATGAGTTGTATGATGGTGATCGATGAGTTGGACCTACAGTTTTAGGTGGGTTCCAAACCACCCGCAAGTGATTTTACAGCAGAGAACAGTGTCTTTTTTTTGCTGACCAATCTAATCGGTCACCGTTACAAACAGGATCTACAAGAACGCAGCTTATCTCTCTGATTGAACAGATACCTGCTACGGCTCGCGGCTATCAATTCCCTAATTTAATATCAACCGAAACAGAGAATGAATTAACAACTCACAGTACATAGCATAACATGAAATTATAATCATTTGTCCAATAGAATATCAAGGAAATACAATATAACAAAATCCAATAGAGCTGCAAAACTCAAATAATAACAAAGCACAGCACAGAAATAGCACAACCTTAAATAATACCAAAAAACAAAAAAAATTTGACAAGGTTTATATGAAGTTAGAATCTAATAAACAAATAATAATGAGAGTGATGAAATAATAATAATAATAATATATTATTAAGTACAGATATATGAGTATTAAAAAAATATATTATGTTGTATTGATAATTTTGTCTATTTCAGCCATTCAACTAATAGGTTAAATTTTTCAATATCACTCACTGTACTTCACTATAACTATTGGATGTGAGTGTTCCTAATCTTGATTAATCATTCTGTAATCATTCATATACATTGTAAATTAGCGCTAATAAAGTCATCTGAATCTGTCTTTGATTTATTTACTACGTCCAATGCTTATTCAGATTAAGATCAACAGGAGTTTATTTCCAGAGTTGTGATTGGTGTTTTAGTTGTGGGGAGGGTGTGTGAGAAGGGATAAAGGAAGGGGGGTGGGAGGGGCAATGGCAGTCAGTAGGCAGTTCAACAGAGTTGAAATTATTAATGGGCTGTAGGCGAGCAACTAGTTTGTATCAGTTGGACACTAATTGAGATTAGGGTCGGGAAATTGTCGTCGGCGACTTGCAATCTAATTGAGACACTGTCTTCTCGCTCTCTCTCTCACACTCACTCTCTCTCTCCCTCATACTCCCTTCCACGGATGTGGCCCCTAAGATCTCACCTTAGACCTCTCAGTTACAGGCTCTCACTGTGAAACACGCCACACTTCATTTTGGCTGCAATGATAGAGTAGTAAGTTGCAACTGGCTTATCCTCATTGATCTCATTCGATTGTGTTTGTGACGTAATTATAATGAATTCCAATTTGAAATCATTCGAAAGTAGTGGCGAGTGCTTAGAAAGGGGATGTTCAAATTAAACATGTCGTGGATTTAAACCGCAAATGTTAGTACAGTTCCAAAAAAAATTTACAGCTGCTATATGTATGTGTTGCTTGAGACTTGAAGCTTTTCTGCATCATAGTGAAGTATCAGCTGTTTCATGTGCTTCCCTCATCTAAACACATTTTAAAACAGTAAGTGAAATTTGAACATTAACGATGAAAAGTCTTTAAACACATTTATTTCAACAGTCAATGTAAATAAAATTCCTGAAAGGAATTAGGGGCTGTAATATTGATAAAAATGCGTTGCTTTGGCTTGTGACTTGAAGCTTTTTTGCAACATAGTATTTATCAGCGGTATTATGAACTGCCTGCATGTAGATACTCTTAAAACAGTAATAGTGCCCGTTAGTGAAATTTGAACATTTATTTTGATTTGCATCATAGTGCCCTATCATGCATCAGTGTTCTATGAGCTTCCTGCATCGAAACACATTTTAAAACAGAACAATAATTTTGAATAGTCTAGATTATTTGTGGAATAGCTCAAAACTCAAAAGAACAAACTCACCTGATCACTCTATGCTTGCTTTGAATGCAAGGTGCTGTCGAGTTTGCTGAGACAGAGTGATAGAATTAGAATTCATTTTAGATTTGAATTATTTTAGATTAGAATTTGCTGAGACAGAGTGATAGAATTAGATATTAGATTTGACTGCAAGTCGTTGAATTCACTTATAAAGTTAATATTAACAACGCAGTTCGTCAAGGAACAAGAAATCCAATAATTTATTTCCTTATTTATCCATTACAAAGACACAGTCAAGCAAAGATAAAACAGGCCAATTCCCACAACTGTACTTTTCACAGATTTTCAACAGAATAATACAAATAAGCGTTATCTTTACCGTGGTTCGAAGAATCAAAAGCTATCAATATCTTTCTTTGTAGTGGCGAAAGTGATATTGTGGAATGTATCCATAATAAATAAAAAAACGAAATTGTCACAAACACACAAAAATTTTTTAGTTTTAATTTGATTCAATTCTAGCCTTATTACGTATTTTTCTTCTTTGTTGATTCTAGATGTTCACAATTTTTTGTTATTGATTTGACAGGTCTTTCTGCTTGTTACTCCTCCCACCAGAGGGCGTGACTTGTCAGCCAATCACAACCTTCGATGAAGGTCAGCCTCTTTCTTGCTTAGCCAATAGTACCTTTCCATGTTCAGTGTATATTACGCTTCTCTGTACTTTAGTTTTAGTTTGATTGAGATTGATAATGGTATAACAACCGAAACAAGTTTTTCAATATTTTTTAATAATTGTGGCGTGACAATTTCGACTTACTTTTCGCTATAAATATTTACTAACCGTTATTCGAGGAAAAAAAAGGTTATAACATCTTTCAAATCTGATTTGGTTCATCATATCTTCAGAAAACATCTAAGAATTATCGACAGCCAACTGATATTTTAGGCCCGTGTTAAACTTCCAATGTTCAACTCAAATCATGGCCTAAAATTCAGGTTTATATCGGAAGAACTGAATTAAACGCTGTGAGTAACTGTCTTACAGACCAAAGTTTCAATCTGAGTACATAGCAGGTCTTCTGAATTCCATCAAAGTGAAAGATGGCAAGGCTTTATTCGGCAAAGTTATTCCCTTGATGGAGAAGGCTAAGTGAGAGATGAGCGTGATAAGGTACAATCTCAGTAGAGGAAGAAGGGTGACAGAGAGAGAGAGAGGGTGTGTGAGAGAGAGATAGAGAGAGAGAGAGAGCGAGGGAGAGTATGAGTGAGTTTGATTAGAGAGAGCGAGTGAGAATGACTGAGTGGGGTTGAGGAAGTAAGAGAGGGTACGAGAGAGAGAATTTGTGAGAGAGTGAGTGAGAGAAAAGGTGAATTAGAAGAGAGTAGTCGGTGTGGCTCAATGAATTAAAGCGGATGAAAGAGTGAGAAAGGGGTCGAAAGAAGATTGAGGAAATGAAACTGAGGTGGAAATTGGTGGTGAAGGAGAAGGGCGATAAAGATAAGGAGGAAGACGGGAGTAGTGGGAAGCGAGAGAGGAGGAGGAGAAGAGTCAAGAGAGGAAGCATCTCACAGATATCGGCCTGCAGATCCATCCAGCATTGTCCTGGATTAAGGGAATGTCTAAGGAGCACGGAAATGGAATACTTGCCCCACGCTAATACCCTTCTAATTGGCCCTACACGTGCAAGTGAGATGATAGTATGATGCTGAATGGTCCAGACAAGGAAACAGCTACTTCTGCAACCGCATAATAACCACTGATCACTCAGAATTAGCCCAGGAATTGTTCGTATCTTGGTCAGTCTACTAGAGAAGTTAGCAGTCAGAGTTTATTAGGTTGTAGAGCATCTAAAATTATAGTGTAGTAGGTGAGGTATTATTAATAACATGGGAGAGCGAAATAATGAAAAATTTAATTTTCTCCAATATTCCGGCAAAATTATGATAGATGATGTTGAAAATAATTCATAAACTGCACAAATTAATGAAGGAAATATATCTGACAAATACAGCAGGATAGAGTCTGCTAGTAAATAGAAAGATAGATTGAATATAAATAGATTTCAATAAAAAAAATTGATTTCTCGTTCTCAATTTTCATATCTTACAGTAGTTATTCATAGAAATATATTAATATCGTATTAGGAAACAAGTGTGAAAATCCGTTGGTTGATCATATGCACTCACAGACCAAATACCGTAGCACACATTTACAATAGATAATTTTTAGCCACCTCGGTATTTTCTCGTATGTGGCAATCTAAATGTTCTGTAATTATTCTCTCAATTTCATGTCAGTCTTGCTCTTGAGGACCTATTGAGGACCCGATATGGCCTTATTATGATCGTGCCATTGTCTCTCCGTCCATCCGTTGTGTCCTAGCTATTGAAAGCAAGATTCTAAACTCTTAAAACTTTGTATATTGCTTCCTCAAAGTCCAAGTGAGATCGCTGTTGACATTGGAGTTTGGAGGTTGAATATAAAAATGATTATGATTTAGGCTCAGGTCATCAATCAGGTTAGGCTTAGGTTAGGAATTATGACTAGGATTTAGGCTAGTGAATATTAAATCAATGGCAGCTGTTGCTGTTAACATTTGAAAATTAAAACATTGAAAAATTAATACATTACAAGGCAGATGCTCAGCTCAATAATTATCCACTCCATTTTTTTCTACAATGTAAACATTGACGACTCCCTTTTCTATTGTGTTAAAATTTTTCTTAAATAATTTTAAATCGTCGAATAAAAAAAACAGAAAGAAAATATCGATTCATGATATTTTATGTGATCTGTTCAACAAGAAAAAGAAAAAACAAAACTCTCTTTCAAGAACTACTGATGTCCCTTTTATTGTGATTTTGGAAGCGTTTGATGTTTATAGAAACAGAAGCAGTTGAATGGCAGGGTTAGAAGAGAGGTTAGTGTACTACACTTTGGTTGATTGGTGCATATGCTTATCAGCACAACTGATATTAATAAAAATATAATTATTATTTACGTTTGAAAATAGGAACATTGGACATTACGAAGGCAGATGATCAGACCAATGGAGCACTTTATTTTTTTACAATGCAAGCGTTGACGTTTTTATTTTTGATAGTGTTTGTGTTTCAGCACAACTGATAATGCACAACTGATAATACGCAACTGATTATTATTATTATTAAAAATTATTATTTCAACTTATTTTATCCTTTTAATTATTATTTTATACGTCGGATCCTTGAATACTCCGTTCTATCAGTTTATTATTATCAGCGAAAATAATATCACATTCTTGTAGGTTCTCCACATGTTCTTATGCTCTATGGACATAAACCACGCCTTAAATAGGCCATTAACTTGATAACAAAGGCGTAACTCTATTGAACTCCCTCGCTCAGACTGACTTATTGCTGTTTCCAACTTCACCGAATCGAATTCTACGGCTCCGAAAATACTTTAGACTTCATTATTGGCGCAGAATGCGCGCATGAAATCACCTCTTATCCGCATTTAATGAAGCGTACTGTCTTGTCACATCCCCGTGAGCAGAAAGATTGTTCCAAGAGAGATTGACACACACTTTCCCCCCAAAGGGAGGCAAACTCCCACCATCCACCCCTACCAAAAAGGGGGAAACGGTGAGGATTTCGCGATTATTTCTGCTCAAACGCAGGGCATGAGTGAGAGTTTCCCGGTTCATAACTTTTTTGACAAGTGACAATCCGCCTGTTTCCTTCCCCTGAGCCTATTCCTTAGTTTTTTTTGTCGAAGTAAGTTTATTCATGCCTTTTTCCCTTACGAGAAAGTGCCAAGTACCAATGGGTATGACGTGAGTGATCAGTCGAAGCATCTTAGGAATTCAGTGACCTGCTATTCTAAAGAGCATCTGTGACAGATCTTTGAATGCAACATGACACAAATTAAAGAATTTAAATGAGAAAATGAAAATAAAAAAGATTAGAAAACTAGAATCTATAAAATTAATGAACTTGTTATAGAAATGCATAGGTCTCAGGTATAGAAGTTAGTTAAACTGATGACGTAATGATTGTGTTGGATGATCCTGATGAAAATGGAATCTTGAAATTATTTTGTATGTTTGTTTTTTCTTTATTTGACTGTACCTTGAATGAATTATGTGTTTGCTTTCTTAATGATTTGAGTTTGTAATTGTTTGTTTTGCTTTGGAAATAAAATTAAAACTTTTCTTGCTGGTAACTCCCAAAAAGAATTATCTAGGGAGTACCTAATTTCTCTTGTCTTAGAAGAATTAAGTTTAGTTTGAATTGTAATTTTTTTATAAGAGAAATAAAACATTTATTTATTTATTATTTCCAGATCATTAAAAGACTTAAAGAGCTTCATGTTCTGGTATCTCCAGTAATTTTTCCAGCTAGTTTTGTTTTGGAGGATGTTATTGTTATATTATTTGAAAGATAATATTGCAATCGATCAATTGTGATTTGGATTAAAAATACCATGAATTTAATGATGTGATGATGTAAAGATGATGTAATCCATTAATTGAATTACACAAAATATTTCTAATATTTCAATTACTGAAAAAAAATAAAAAATAGGCATGCGTTTTTTTCAATCATCCAAGCAGGGACTATAATGCTATTTATAAATTTTGTTTGAGTTAATTTTGTTTGAGTCTAATTTGTGACTCAAATAGAGCTAAATTGGGGTTTGATAATCCTCTTAAATATTCTTTTTAAAGGGTCATTAGTATATTCCTTGCCCTAACGTTATTCACGTGATCAAGATAAATAAATCATCTACAGTTACGGTAAGATTCATTGAACCATACTGTTAATGATAAGTTGTACAGGGCTGTATCCTGCTGGAAGGTCTTTTTTATCAATGAGTCTCTGCTGAAAATTCAGAAGGATTTTCTGCGAGAAGCAACTCAAATTTATATTGTTTTGTAATTTCAGTGTCTTCTCTAAGATTTTAGCTTCACATTCGACATCTCACTTTTTCAAATAAAACATTCATATTTGTGAATGAAAAATTAAAATTACATTTTGCATCTTTAAACGATCCACCAATATTATTACTGATGACCTTGACGAGTCTCCGCATTCAACCCATTTGAATAGCAATGCTGGGATAATGGATATGACAGGCATTTTTCAGCGATGCACTGCTACTGAAAGGACATTGCTACCAACATTTATTTTGGGATGATAGATAAGGAATCAAGCTTTTGATTGATTATAGTTTTAACACTGTAAGACAAATGGAACCTTTTCTATGAGTTTGTGTAAATCGGGAAAAATTGAGGATATTTCGTCCCGCTGGGAGTACGAAATCACCTATATATTCTATCATTAATGTTGAGAATATCTATATATTTCGGGTTATATTCTTGTCGATTACCTCCCGGAAATTATTCAAGTTGAAGTATTGCGACAAAGTTTGATAGGAAAAAATAATTTGTATTAGCAGTAAAGCGATTATGTTTGTTTTGCCGAGATAAGAGGATGCCAGGCAGTCAGTGCGAACAGGTGAGAGCTGGGATCGGTTTCTCATTACAGAAAGAAAAGTGGTGGCAAAAGAATAAAGAAGGGGGAAAAGAAAAGGGTCTGTAATGCCCTGAGGGGAGGAGAAGGTCAAAGAAGGTCAGGGGAAGGTGGGGGAACAGATAAACCTGCGGTACGGTGAAAATTGAAGTGAGGGGAGGCAAATAAAAGTGGTACGAGTTGATGGAACGTCTTTGGGGTTCATGGTCGAGGTGGAGGGGGGGGGGGGCGTTGAAGACGAGTTTCCAAGATGAGTTTGGGTTTAAAGAGATAGTGGAAAGAGTGGGGGGGGGGGGGGGGGGAAGAAGGAGAAAGCAATCGCCCAACACTGAGCCAAAAACCGAAACGCAATGCATAAAACTGGCGGCGTCGGTAGCAAAATTGAAGTGTGATAGAAACAACTAGGAAACCTCGCAAAACAGTCAGGAATAATAGACGAGTGGAATTTGTGGAGGTGAATGTTGTAGGAAATAATGTTTGGAGATGTGAGGTGCTGTTACGTGTGTGAGAGTGAGAAAAAGAGGAGGAAATGAGGAATGGAGAAGTGGAAAAGAGAAGATGAGATGAGATGGTGTGAGAAAGAAGTAAGAGTAGAAGAGATCAAAATAAAGAAGAGCAAAAAGAAGGAAAAAGGGTTGGAGAAGATGAGAAAAAAGAGTAAAAGATGTAAAGGGAAGAAACTATTGAAGAAATACCGGGAGAGGTTGTAGAAGAAAGAGGAAAAAAGAGGAGAAAATGGAAAAGAAGAGAAAGTGGTTCAGAGAAGATAAGAAAAAGAGGTGGAGAAGATGATAAAAGAAGGGACTGATGAGTTATATGAGGGAGAGATTGTAGGAGGAAGAGGATGATAATGGAGCAGAAAAAAGAGGAGAAACGGGAATGGTAGGAGAGGCAGTGAGAATTAGCATGATAATATGGAGGAGAAAAAGGAAGAAAAGAAAAAAAATGATGAGAAATATGATGATTGAAGAAAAGTCTGAAGGATGTGAAAAGACGAGAATGATAATAAAGAAAAAAATGATAACAAGAGCAGGAAAAAAAGGAGAAGAGAGAGAGAGAGACAGAGGAAGAATAAAGTAGGAGAAAGGAGGAGAGAAGGAGACGAAAAAAGGAGAAGAAAAAAGAAGTGGAAGGAGAGAAAGAATAGAGGAGAGGGAAACGCAGATGAAGAAGGAAAAGAAAGAGATGAATGAGAAAAGAATGAGAAAAGAAGAATTTATAGGTGGAGAATAAGAAGAACAAGGAAAAGAAGGAGAGGGTGAGGAAGAAGTGAAGATTGCTGGTCTGATTGAAGTGCAGTGGAAGACTTCATTCTCAAGACAAAAGCCAATCCAAGGGTTAGAATTTTACGAGTCTTGATGTTCGAGTGAGAAAGCGAATGAGTGGGAGTGAGAGAAGAATAGCTCTTCGATTTCAAGGAAATGAATTTGATAGTAAGGAATGGATGGTACAGTAACACAGACTCAGTACAATAGAGAAGTAGAGTAGCTTTTTATTTTGAGTTGTATGTAGTTTATTGCCTTTTAGAAAACGCTGCTTACTTCGACTTGATTGCCTTAATTTAATGGGAGCATATGAACAAAGAGTTATTTAGTTGTTCTGAAACGAGAAATGACAAAACATTTTATTGGTAAAATAATGAGAGATGAAGGAGAATTTCCTAGTCAAGTCAGTTATCAGTAAGTCAATACTATATAGCGGGATAGGTAGTGCCCTACAGTATATAGAGTAGCAGGGGCGTAACTATGAAAGGCATCAGGGGTATAGATCTAGAGATTTAGAAATAAAATAAATCTTCGAATTTCAACGAGACAATAATTTTTCACAAAAGTCATCAAATACGTCTTTAATCGCTGAAAAATGGCTTTGGAAAATTATTTTTAAAGCAATTTCGGTAGGAATACCCCGGACTCCCCCTTTTAAACGAACAAGCTGCATGAAGTCCTAGATAACTGTTAGAAACCCCTCCTTTAAATTAACTTTGAAAAGGCATTTTTGAGTATGATACTATACAGTTTTACAATCAGGTGAGGTGAGGGAACAAAAATAGCAGAGTGAGAATAGTTTTAAGTAGTCCTGCTTTGAAGTTTGGCTACTTGAACAATACATTTTTAGCATGATTGACAATTGTGTAACAACCGAAACTAGTATCTCACTATTCTTAATAAGAACTATTCAATGCCAGTTCGGATCTCCCACTGACAATAATGTAAAAGCTAGACGTGAATAAGACACACAATTTTTATTAGAATAATGCTAGAATGGATGAATTTTTTTCTAGAATCGCTTGAAATTTGGTTTTAGGGGGATTATTTTTCAAAAATTTCCTGGGGGAGTTCCCCCAAACCCTCCTTTTGTATGAACTATACATTATAGTTTTGACTTTCTTTGTAGTGTAAACTTGATATTGTGAAAGATATCCATAATGAATAATAAGACGAAGTTGTCATAACCACATTTATTAAGAATAGTGAGATACTAGTTTCGGTTGTCACACCATTGTTAATCTCAAACAAAAATTTTTTTTGAGATTGACAATGGTGTAACAATTTAGACTAGTATCTCACTATTTTTTATAAATGTGTTTGTGACAACTTCGCCATATAATTCATTATAGTTTTGAATTATTGTTATAGACCCGTCTTTTATTATTATGGTGTACTGTTATATTATATAAATTATAGTGTCTGGAGCCTAACCCCTATTCATCATCTCCCTCCAGTCTGACCCTCTCTAGTACGCCTCTGTTTCACTTTGAGATTCAATGATTTCATCATCATTTCCAATCACTGTGATCACTAAACGTTCAAGAGATTGTGGAATCTAGATTATTGTAGGAACACAATTAGAAGTGAGCAAATAAGAAAAACTGCAGTCCAGAATAACAGAAAGAAAACTGCAGCACAGAATAATGGAAGAACAAAAAGTTATTCCATCTGAAAAAGACAATTCCGGGCAAGCTAATCTGCCAATGAACAAACGACACATTCAAAAATACACAATGACTTTCAAATGACGTTTTTCATCAAAAGACTTCTACTTATAAAGCCATTGTGTGACGTCAGAGCAGCCACTGGAACCGTGTAGACAGCAAATCCGATTAGAAGTTGCCGCGTTTTGTCGAATAAATTAAGACATTTTTCGGCCCAACTGAGAGTTCTTTTTGCATTGTGGCGGGTGCGTTTTCAATCCCTAAAGGAAGGAGGAGCTGTGTTCCCAGTTCCCTTCAAGGGACTGCAAATGCAGACTCATTGGAGCTTAGTGAAGGGACGTCTCGCCCTTCCTCCCTTTCACTAATGCATGCATTTTTTATTATTTTCTTCAGGCGCTCTGGACGACCAAGCTTTATCCCTGTTTTGGAAATGAACTCAAAAACAATGGTTACTAATCAGGCCCGGAGGCTATCCATTACGCAATGCGCGTATAACCAACAAGAACGGCTACAATATCCGGAGGAAGATCTTCAAAACGATTATTATTTCTGGTTCCCCCACTCTAGTTGAGAGAATCGATGTTTTATCAATTCGGAAATCATAATAATTATTCAACGAGGTTTTTGAAAACGGTGATTTACATCCTTCCTTTCTCCAGCTCTTGTTATCTATAGAGTTGAGGAAAATCTTTAGTTTTAAAGTTAAAAATCAGGCTACATGTTTTCTCTCGAATCCTTATTTTTGTGATAGATAATCCATCCCTCAAAACGATTATGATTTCAAGTGAATTAATAAAAAGTGTATAAAAGATTTGAACTAAAAAATCTCAAGACTGCTACTCCTACAATCATAACTTCGATTCTTGTTCAGCCTGGCATATCTAATGTAATAATTTACTTTATTACCAACGCACAAGTCACAGAATCATGTAGAAGTAATCAGAAAAAATAAATCAGTTCCCCTACTTAAGTTGTGAGAGTCAATGTTTATCAATTCAGTAATCATAACAAGTATTCAATGTGGGTTTTGAAAACCAAAATTTATATAATTATTTCTCCAGTTTTGGTATCAATTGAGATAGCAATGTCATTTTTCCTGTTAAATTATAATACCATGTGTCCTGGCTGACTCAGGTCTGGTGTCAGAGTTTAATTTCTTTTTTAACGTGATGA
This sequence comes from Conomelus anceps, assembly GCA_948455865.1. Lineage (NCBI taxonomy): Eukaryota > Metazoa > Arthropoda > Insecta > Hemiptera > Delphacidae > Conomelus > Conomelus anceps. Next base: position 2,886,699 of record OX418219.1, read on the forward strand.
TGGCTCAACACGATTTTCAATGAGGTTACCTAACCACTTTTTCCCATTTTGGATTGTATCTATACTTTGTATTATTGTATTTTGGAAACTGTGAGGTGAATAAATGAGATCAAATTATTAGATAACACCTAAATAAGATTAGGACATCTGACGTTACTTAAGGCCTAATATTTCATAATTTCAGACAGCCGGGAACAACAGGCTTTACGTGTTTTCCAAAGCACTGTTATTTCCTGTTGCAAATTTAACTTCGAATTTTTTTCAAAAAACTCTGTATGTTCAATAATAATATATGGAGCTATAGAATTTTAAAATAACTATGCTGAAGGTGGTTTTCGATAATGATCACTTTATGGTTTTTGCTGTGGTTTTTCCCAGTCACAAATAAAACGTTTTTTGCTAAAATGTTTTTTTTTTTTTTTTTGAGGACCTCAGTCTCTCACAGACGAGTCTCTCAGAGTGGAAGAGGGGGCTCTTATGCCTCAACTTCGCCCACAGCACTTTTATCACTTGTAAAGTGCACAAATAAAAGTCATTTATCTATCTATCTATCTATCTCTCCCTGATAACCCTGATAAACCCTCATAATTGAAGTCATAGAATCAATAAAAATACTAAAAAATGAGTTAATGATAATAATAGTTTACTATGAACCTAAAATAGTAGGTCCACCATGTTCCCCGTAACATGGCACAAACGGCGAGGTGGAACTACCCGTAAGGGTCTCCCCACCATTAAAAGCCATACGCTTATTATTATTATTATAGTTTACTGTCGAGTTTCAGAATTGTGAAACTTGGCATACTTCAACAAAGAAATTCTTTCAATCAGGTAGAAAAGCGATACCAATCTATGCTATGCTTGTTTACTTCGTCTTGTGGGGTGGACAGGGACCAAGGTTCCTATAAACTATTCCTACTTTTAGTAACCTTGGACAGGGATAATATTGAATTGTTTCGTTTTGACGGATTGAATTAAACTTATAAACAAGATTGAGTGTTTCTAGCAATATTAGAATGGATGAAGAATAACCTACATCCAGTGCATTGTAATAATAGCATTGGAATTGGGTAGAAATGATGAATAATTTCTTTGAAACAATTATTGATATAATGATAATAACAATGAGTATTTATCCCTCCCCTATTCCAAATTTGTCCTGGCTGCTCAGTGAACTGCAAAACTGGAATGATCTATATTTTTGATCATATGTCTCATTAAGAATATCAAGGAGCGTAACTATAGGGTCAGTCTGGAAGGGGACGACTTATAATGTGATGAAGGGCTGACTCCAGACACTATAATAATAATATTACACCTTTTAAAAGGAGAAGGAGGTATTCTCTAATTCAACACTATTAAGAATATTCAAAATGGGGGTTCGGGGAAACTCCCTCGGGAAAGTTTTGAAAAATAATATTATTAAAACAATAATGAATAATAAGACTTGAAGTTGTCACAAAACATTATTGAAAACCGTGAGAAACTAGTTTCGGTTTTCACACCATTATCAATCTCAAACTAACTAAAACTAATGTACAGTGGTAGCTTATACATACTAAACGCAGAATAATACTATTGGCTAAGGGTGAAAGTGCCTCTTCATTGAAGGTGATTGACTGAAGGCCCTAACAAGTCACGCCCACTGGTGGGAGGTCTGCTTAAAACTATTTTCACTCTGCTAATTTCAATCCCTCACCCTATCTGATTAGGGTACAGATGGAGCTGTACAAAAATGTATTTCAAAATGTGAAATAGGGATTATTTGACAATAATATTCAAGACTTTATGTATCTTGTTGGCTCTCAAACCGATGATACGGGGTACTCACCTGGAAATTTCTATCAAAATAATCCCTCTAAAATCACATTTTCAGTCATTCAAGACGTCTTATTTTACTCTTCTGTCAAAAATTATTGTCTCTCAGGGCTTGTTGAAATTCATAAATTTAATTTTGTTTTTGCTCTGGGGGTGGGGATATATCCCGTGTTCCAAACCCCTCCCCCAACCAACCATAATTAAGTCACTGAGTATATAATCGTATCGCTCAAGCCACCATTGCCGTTGTGCTAGGGCGCGCGGCGATAGTTGTTACCGTATGGTAGTGAAAGTGGAGGTGGACTGAAGCAAGGCCTCACTATATAGGCCTCACTGTATATATAGTGAGGCCTTGGCTGACGGGAGTTGCTGTGCATGTAACGGTTCACGGCTGATTTTCACAGCCACTGTCACTAGCGGTCAATGACCGCAGCGCGGAGCTCTCGTTCGTGTGACATCATGCAAGTTTTTCTCCACTTCGATTTTCTATCTCTCTCACTCCTTCTTTTGAGTGGCTTAACTATAGAAGGGGGGGTTGGATTGAGGGGGGTTCACGGGGTAGTTTCCCTCAAGAAACCCAAAATTATAGCAAATTTGAGAATTTTAACAAGCCCTATGAAACAATAATTTTCGTAAATTGAGCCAAAAAAGACGTAAAATTCGCAAAAATTGGGTTTTAGAGGGATTATTAAAAAAAAATTCTGGATTCTGGGGGAGAACCCAAGACACTTTTTGAATGAACAATATATTCTCTTTTTCCCACTCTATTTGAAAGCCATTTTTAAGTACGATACTGAACTGTACCCTAATCAGGTGAGGTGAGGGATCAGAAATAGCAGAGTGAAAAAAGGTTTTAAGTAGGCTGGTTTTGAAGTTTGGCTACTTGAACAATACATAATTATTTAGCAGGCAAGTTCAGATCTCCCACTGACAATGATGCAAAAACTAGATGAAAATTTGACACTATTTGGGTTAGAATGGATGAATTTGTTTCTTGCATCACATAAAATGTAGTTTCAAATGGATTATTTCCCAAAACTTTCCCGGTGGAGTACCGTAAACTGTACATTATAGACTTGAGTTAACTTGTTAGTTTTAGAGAACTGCTTCGTTTCCTGTTATGGTGTACTATTAATTTATGGTGTGACCTAACAAAGCGCCGATTTATACACTCATGATAGTATACAAACCAGATGATTCCTGCACTCTTTTACTTTGCCTCACTTCAGATTACTTTGCCGCACTCATTTTACTTTGCCGAACGCCTAGTTATCCAAATAACTATTTTCTCAAAATTCAAGGAGGTCAGATAGATTTTTTTAAAGAATTTGCCCAATTATTTCCGTTTAGTCTTCCCTCCTCCCCTAGGTTTAAAACAGAAATGGCACTCCTGGCAAGAAATGACAGTTCCATTCCAAAATCCCGTGCAAAGTGATGAACAACGGTGATCAAACTATTGCGGACCGGCTGTTTCCCTGTGCACAGGGTCTAGGCCGGCCTAGCGTAATGTGTAATGGAGGGAAATGGGTAACGATAGCCCAATGGTAATATAACGGCCCACTAGGCCATAAAGTCGATTCGTGCCTATGATAGATGGGGGTTCCTTGAACAGACAGGATCCCGAAGACACATGGTTCGCCCATGAACAGCTGAGCCCTAAGAATTTGAACACACTTTGCCCCCTCCACCATTCAATTGCGAGCTTGAGGCCCCCCCCCCCCCCAGATTAGGGAGCCCAAACCCTCCCCCCCCCCAACCCAGAATCTGTTTGTTTATCGCCTTCCGATCTCTGTCAGCTTACTTGATCCTCTTTACAGACATCCATTCGCTTTCAATCGTCTGATTTCTGCTCCTGCAGATAGATGGCATAGGATTGATCCCCCCTCACTCTCCTCCACTCCTACGATATTTGTAGAGTTTGTTGGATAGATTCATGTGAGTGGTCCTCTCAAAGAGCAAGTGTTATCCCTACATTCAGTTAGGGCTGATATGCGAACTTTCCACTTGGAATCGAATACCAGTTATAAAATGGGAAAGCTAGTAGGCTATAGATTTCACGCTGAATTTGTGATGCTGTATGTGTTCTGATATTGAGTTTGATGAACTGTGAGCATGAAATGTGACATGCAGGCTTATGAAAGGCTGTTTAAATAATAATATTAATTCAGCAGTGAGTTTATTAATATTGAGCACTGATGATTTTGGACTTTCATGATTCAAAATGGCTGTTTGCTCAAAAAGTGAAATATTTTTTTTCTACCTAAATATTTGACTGCATAGTCGTACAATTTTTTTTTTTTTTGAGGATGATGCCCACATAGGTCTGAGACCTGTGCGTGGGTAATGAGTTGGATGATGGTGATTGATTACTCGTGAGTAGTTATTAGTTCGTCATGGACACCAAATCGCATGATTAATATTATATAGTCCAACTGAAATAATGCTGGCAACACTTGAAAGTAACTCACAACTTTATTTTGTGTTAATTTGAGTTGTACTTGTCAGAAATGAAGAATGTAGAATTGTAACATAATTATGAACTTGTCATTGGGGGATCTGAAACAAGACTGACTCTCTACGCTAGCGTTTTGTATTTATACAGATGTATAGTCTCCAGAGAATATTCAGACCATCCTTGGCAACTTCTTTGTTTATATAGTAGATTCCAGAACAAACTAGAATAAGGTAGAACTATCTAGATTCATATTTCATTGTTCTTTTTCCTTAAAAATGCATATAATGTGTATATATTTGAGAAAAATCTTAATAAAATATTTTTGATTTGATTTTTTTAGTATTTTAAATATACTTCAAGCATGAGAGAGAGCAAGAGCGAGGAAACAAAAAGAAAACCGGTAATATCACGTTTTTAAACAAGGCAAGTCAGAGACCTGTGTGTGGGTAATGAATTGCATAATGGTGATTGATGAGTTGGTCCTACAGTTTTGGGTGTGTTCTGAACAATCGGAAAGTTATTTTATAGCAGAGAAAAAAGTATTTTTGTTGACCAATCCAGTCGGTGACCCTCACAAAGAGGGCTCAGGAGTTCGTAGTTTATCAATTAAACAAATACCTGTCACGGCTCACGGCTATCACTTTCCTAAATCCTTATAATTCTATCAAGAATGTAGCGTTTCTCAATTTCAAATTAACAAGTGGGCTGTGTGGGCTTCATCCTTCGAGAAAAAAAGTTAGCTTGAAGTGAAAACTGATAATTTAACAAACTAACAAATATTCAGAAACATAATTCATTAATTTCAAATCTAAAGCTCTTTGAGGAATTCGAAATTAATAGATTCTGTTAAAAAAAAAAACTGTACAATTCAGCCTGTTAAACCATGAGACCAATTCGTTTCTAGTTTTTCTGGTGCTGTGCTCTTTTAACAAGTGAGCGCGATACTCTATTGTACATTTTTCATAATCTACATTTATATAATTTAGTCTGATGCAATCAACAAGAAGACGTCTAGAACAAAACCTAACCTAACTATTCATGCTCGTAGACGCCCGGGGAAATGTAGCATGTGCACTATGGGCTACTGTCTGCTTCAACAACTCTACTCAGAAATTCTGTATGAGTTTGCTGCACAATAAAAAACAACCTACGACAAACGCCAATTTATCTTGTGTTTGAAGGAGTTAGCCTGCACTTCTCTTCTCCTGTCTCTATGAATGAATTTTTTATAGGTGCTCTCACAGTGCAAAGTGAAGCCTAGTTAGTTTTCTCTCTGTCTACGGTTTCTACTATTCTTTTTCCCTCCTTCTATCTTCTTATTTTTCTTCTTTGTTTCCTCTCTTCCCACTACTACTCGTCACATATCCTCAGGAAATGTTCTCAATGTACTAGCTTACAATTAGTTTAGTACTTCCAGAACATACCTTTTCTTCTCGCTGACTGAATCCTAGATTTCTATTTCACTAAATACATTCTGGGTGAAATATTTTGAAATGAATTGTTACTACAACATATTTTACATGGAAATTTAAGTATGAAAGCAGACAGAACCAAAACATTAAGACAACAGGAAGGTTCAATATTCTTGCAGTTTTGTATCGTGTAAAAGTCAGAAAAAATTAATTTTATCACTGTAATTTATTATGATGTAATTTGTCAGAGAAGTTACAAATGCAATAGAACAAATAATTATAGAATGGAAAATACCTTCATTTTCACTAGAATAGAATCGAACTATAGTTTATTACGATATTTCATTTATATCTGCTCAAGAGGTTCAAGGGAAGTGATAGCCGCGAGGCGTAGCAGGTAGCACGTATCTGTTTAATCAGATAGAGATAAGCTGCGTTCTCGTAGATTCTGTTTGTAACGGTGACCGATTATATTGGCCAGCAAAAAAGACACTGTTCTCTGCTGTAAAATCACTTCCCGGTGGTTCGGATCCCACCTAAAACTGTAGGTCCAACTCATCAATCACCATCATTCAACTTATTACCCACGCACAGGTCTCAGACCTATGTGGGCTTCATCCTCAGAAAAAAAGAAAAAAAAAGAAAGGTTGCATGTTTTTTTTAGAATGTTGAATTTGTATAGTTTTGAGTGGAACATAAATGTGATCCACAATGGACCAAAAATTAGCTCTAGATTTGGAATATAGATATTTTAACAAAGAGAAAACGATAAATTGAAAATTTTTCTTACTGTCTGATCCTGGAAGATGGCGACAACGAAATGGTGATTTGTGAAAAAAAATTGACCAATTATCCAAAAATTGAAGCTTTCTGTTCATAGGCTGTATTGAGTGGAACATGAATGAGTCACATTGGACCACAAAACTTAACCTTGTCACAAATTATTCTTCTCAAAGTCTTAAACTCATTCAACTACAACGTTTGGGAACACAACTTCGAAAATGACTTGAAGAGAAACTTCAGTGAAAATGAAATTGATAAACATTTTTGGGTTTTCACCAAAATTATTGTGCGATGAAACTGAGCATGAATTTGTGATCATCCTCCCAATAGGGAAGCGGAAGCCATGATCCGTTCAGTCAATCTGTTTAGTGAGATGAAGATAAGCTACGAACTTCTTGACCCTATTTGTAAGGGTGAACGATTGAATTGACAACCAAAAGACACAGCTGCAAGCTGTAAAATCACTTCCCGGTGCTTTGGAACTAACCTAAAGCTGGAGTTTCAACTCATCAATCACTATCATCCAACTCATTACCCACGCACAAAATTCATACTTATATGGGCTCAATGCTCCAAAAAATCTAGATTTGTGAGAAACAAGATTGACAAATAAGCCAAAATTGAGGCTATAGGCTGTATAGAAAAGTATGAATCCCTTCCAGTCTTCAATTATTTATAAAACCACAATATTTGAAACAACATCAACCTCAAAAATTACAATGAAACAACCTTTGAAACTTCTTATATCATTAATTAATTATAGCTTCAAAAAACGAACTGGGAAAATGTACAGAAATAACCACTTATTGGAAAAGTATGAGTCCTATCTAGTCTTTAATTTATAAAACCACAACCTTTGAAACAACATCAACCTCAAAAATTACAATGGAATAACTTTTAAAACTTCAACCAAAGCTTCAAAAAACGAATTGAGAAAATGCACCGAAATGATCATATATTTGTTAAATCATTAAAGATATCTCTGCGATGAAAAGGAACATATTTTCAACCGACTTTTAAAAAATGTAGGTTCTTAATTCATCCTGTGTTTTTTTTGTGAGCACATAATCAGAACAGCTGTTGCGCCGTTCCCCAGATGAAGAAAAGATACAGCGCTCTAGGCGAACCTCAAAGTGAATTCCAATTAAGAAAATATGAATACAAGTCTAGAATATTGTCGGAGGTTTCATATAGCGAACAATGAGCGCATAAATTGGAAAGTGTGAGTTGAATAGGATGTATTTATGTTCCAAATGAACTGGCAATCTTTTATAGAACATCAAGAGAGCCGGGAAATGTCTATTTCTGAGGTTTTTCTACTACAGTATTTTGTCAGTCTGTGTGGTGCAGCTTTTATTTGAGCGTATCAGCCGAATTGTTCTCGAAACGTGAAAGACTCCGGCTCTGAAAATCAAGAATGGAGTCTCTTTCTTTGAAGATCTTGTCTTGTATTGCAGTGAAGCTTACTCGGGAAACTACATTTGTAACTGGGACAAACTGATGAGAGTTGGGAGCACTAGAAAATTTTGTTCAAACACTGGGTCTGTAGTTTTGGAATGATTTTATCTTCCTAGATTTCTATTTTTTCTTTGTGATGAGAGTCTGAGGCTTGCGGGCTTGTAATGAAGTAAATGGTGATGTGATGTTAAGTAAATTATAATTAAGTAGATTAGTAAATGGTGTATTCACAGTTATGTCTTTTGAAGAACCAACACAAAACTTATCTAATAATTTCAAATTCACTATTCCAGAAAATATATTATTCAGCAAAATCATGGACATTATTAGATAGATAGATAGATAGATAGATAGATAGATAGATAGATAGATAGATAGATAGATAGATAGATAGATAGATAGATAAATAAATGACTTTTATTTGTGCACTTTACAAGTAATAAAAGTGCTGTGGGCGAAGTTGAGGCATAAGATTGAGATGACAAGGTTAAGAGGAATGTAATGATTCAGCTTATCTCTATCTGATTGAACAGATACCTGCTACGGCTCGCGGCTATCACTTCCCTCATAAATTCATTTGAGTATCTATATAATCTGTCAAGTTATCGTAAGTTTATTAACTGTGGCTGAGTTTTGAGACTATTCCAGAAAATATATTATTCAGCAAAATCATGGACATTATTAGATTCAGATGACAAGATTAAGAGGAATGTAATGATTCATATCATTCTTTCTTTCTGGTGAGAGTCTGAGACTTGTAGGGTTGCAATGACGTAAATGGTGTTGCAATGATAAGTAAGTTACAATTAAGTAGATTAGTGAATGATGTATTCTCACTTATGTCTTTTGAATAATCAACACGAAACTAATCTAATAATAATAATAATAATAATTATTATTATTATTATTATTATTATTATTATTATTATTTTTATCATTATCCATGAAATTGAAGAGATTGAACCTGAATCGAACTACGGTTTAAGAAGAGTACTTCTATGACAGCAATGTGAACATGAACAAGAACATGAACAATTTGCTGTCATTCAAGCGGTCGTGGGTTCAAGTCCCGCTCCACCATCCGGCATTTATGTATAACCATTCACCTCATTAGTCACGCACAAGTCTCTGACTCATGTGGACATCATCGTCTTATTATTCATTAACAAAAAAATTGTGAAGAAACAGATACAGTAGAAAAAATTGATGATTGAGCTTCAAATGGACAAAGCTTGTGAACTCCCAATGTGCCTTGTATTTCAAACATCTAATAAATTTGGCAACTCTGCTGCATCATTTCACCAAACTGTGCAAATGTGCAATAAAAACAAATTGTACAAGCTGTAGCCTACAAGGCTGCATTATGACATCACATCCCAGATGCACTGCTCAGATTGTCTGACCAGTGTCCTTGATGTCCATTTATGTTGTTGGGGCAAGGAGAGGGAGGGTCGAGGGGTGTTTCAAAGTCAGAAGACCTTAATAATCGAGTGATGACCACCAGGGAAGGCGGTCTTTAGGTCGGTATATCGACTCGTTTATCGCGGCTTGCCCCGGATCATTTGATGGCTCGCGCTGGAGGTTGGTGATGGTGATCTTGTTAATTTCCAATATTGGTCCTGTCCACCACAGTGACGACCCTTTAGGGGGTCAAAAAGGGGGCGAAGGGTTCAAATTAACCCCCCACACCCCGTCGATTTTCTTCTTCATCCCTTTGACCGTTTTACAGGGGGTTCACACTGTACGCTATCACCGGAATAGCGTCCACACAGATTAGGGCCCCCCTCAGGAGGGGTCTCATGGTAAAGTGAGGGGGTTTTGAAGGTGAAGTGAGGGGGAGGGGTTGATGGTGATGTGAGGGGAGTATTTGGAGACAAAAGCGAGCGCTCTTTGTCGTCAGTGTTGTAGTTTCAAGGGTTGAAAAAACGTAGCGCGCGAAACAACGCAATTACTTCACGTTATTTTTCCGGTATTATTTCGTTCGTTCGTTCGTAAACCCCTTCGGGGGGCTCGGACAAAGTCTCCCGGTAAAAAAAAGGGGGACACATGATCGTAGTTGGTTCGCCTCTTTCAACGTCGCTAAGCCCCTAAACCCCCCCCCCCCCCTCTCGTCTATCAAAGTTTGGTGGAATGGTTGGGTAAATGCAAAGTCCGACTGTCGATAATCGCAAACACTTTTTATTCGATTCTTTGTCGATACTTTTCGTTTTCGATTTTCCTCCATCACTCTTTGTGTGGTGTCAGCTACTATCCACATCCACCTTCTCATCCTCATCCTTTCTCATTTCCTCTCTCACTCTTTCTTACTTCAGTAACACTCCGTTTTTCGAATTTTCTCTGTCGCCAGTATTTAAATACACTTTCACACTCTTTGTTTTCTATTTGATTTTATTTATTTCTTCTTCTTTTGCTCCCATTCTTTTCTCATTCATGAGGGAGTAAGCATTGTTCTAACTTCGTTTCCCATAAAATAATTTAAAATTTTGTATTTGATTTTGAAAATGTTTCCCAAATAATATGAGATTGTACAGATCACAGCTATAAAAAAAACCATGGCTAATAATATTTATACTATTAGATTTCTTGTTCCTTGTTGATATTAAAGTTTTATGGTAAATTCAAGGCCAAACGTTTTCGAATCGTAAAGATACATTTTGAAAGGCCTGTGAATAAATAATATTTTTACTCACATAGGCAAAACGCTTTCGAATCGTGGAGATTCATTTTTAAACCATCCTTATTGAAAATGAATATTGACTATTCGAAAACGTTTGGCCATGTGAGTAGAAATATTATTTATTCTAAATTAAAATTGACTGCAAGTCGTTGGATTTACCATAAAAACCTTTTTATTTGTTAATATTATTGAATATTGAAAAAATATAATGTTTGTATCATTTATGACAGATTATGTCATTTGCATTTGGCATTTAACCTACAAAATATGATGAAATTATTCAGCTTCCTCTAAATTTCTTAAATTGTATGGACCAGTGTTTGAATTGAATGTGGACGTTTCTGGCTGTAAGCTGTGAGTCTCTGTTGGTTGGGGGTGTGTGTGTATATCAAATGGATAAAGAAAAATAAATGAAGAAATTTTCGATAAATAAATAACAACTTAATTTGATAAATAAATAGATAAATGGATAAATAAATAATCTGATATCAAAACTGACACTGTATTCCAATTAAATATATGATTTTCACTTACTTTTACTAGAGATACTGGAGGGATGAATTTCACTTCTAACGAGAAACTACATCACTTCTATTCTCTTCAGAAGTGAAATGCATACCTCCAGTAAAAGTGAATGAAAATCATATATTTAATTGAAATACAGTGTCATTGTTGATATTAGATTGTTCATTAAGTATTTCGTCATATAAAACATTACAGATGGATGAATAAATTGTTAAATAGGTAAAAAAATGAATAAATAAATAATTAAGTGAATAGATAAATGAGTAAATAAATATCCATGAACGTGAACAAGCTCTGACAATGTTGAAGCTCATGAATATGAAAAGTAGTTGAGGTTTAATAAGAAAGTTTCCTTCTTGTACTGATAATAATAAAAAAAAATTAAAAAAAAGATTGAAAATGTATACAGTATAAAGTGAACGCTGCTTCTGTAGATGTGAAAAATATTCATGAATGATGTGACAAGTGAAATGATGATGTCACTCCTAATCATTGAATCCTTTTTTATTGAATCAACGTCTCTCTGTGAATGAAATACTGGGTATTAGAACCATGAATCTTTCTCAATAATTTGGAAGCAATAGGCATCAATGTCATGATTATATCCAAAACGACAGTTCTGACAAAATAAATATAAACTCTTTCTGAATCTGAACAGTTTTTGGTCCCTAAAGAATTACAGAGTCAAGGTGTCTGAGATGGGGAAATATTTAATTCAATAGAAGAGTGTTTGTGTAAGTTTAAATATGTCTGTGATGACGAAATTCTTGATGAACAATCTAATATCACATTGCATTTCTATTAAAATTATGAATTTTACTCACATATACAGAAGGTACTTGAGCTCCAGTATCACTGTATTTCTATTATTATTATTATTATTATTATTATTTATTTTTTTGAGGATGAAGCCCACATAGGTCTGAGACCTGTGCGTGGGTAATGAGTTGGATGATGATGATTGATGAGTTGGACCTACAGTTTTAGGTGGGTTCCGAAGCACCGGAAAGTGTTTTTACAGCAGAGAACATTATCTTTTTTGCTGGCCAATGTAATCGGTCACCGTCACAAACAGGACCTACGAGAAGCAGCCTATCTCTATCTGATTGAACAGATACCTGCTACGGCTCGCGGCTATCACTTCCCTCATAAATTCATTTGAATATCTATATAATCTGTCAAGTTATCGTAAGTTTATTAACTGTGGCTGAGTTTTGAGACAGAAGCTTGGGAGAGGATAGCATTCAAAGGCGATATTTATGTACAATAATAAGAGAATTATTTAGATTTTTTAATAAAAATAAATGGAAAAATCATAAAAAAGAATTATAGAATCTCTAAGGTTTGGAAAAAATTCATCAATCTCATGACAGATTATAATAGTACATTCACAATAATCTGGTGTATACCAGTCGATGACCACTTTATATTATGTGGAAGAGTACTTTTTTGGATGACTACTTTATATTATGATTGTATCACTCGGGGAGTGATAGCCGAGTGCCGTAGCAGGTATCTGTTCAATCAGAGATAAGCTACGAAATTCCTGGTCATCTTTGTAACGGTGACCGATTAGATTGGCCAGCAAAAAAGACTCTGTTCTCTGCTGTAAAATCACTTCCCGGTGGTTCGGAACCCACCTAAAACTGTAGGTCCAACTCATCAATCACCATCACCCAATTCATTACCCCACGCACAGGTCTCAGACCTATGTGGGCTTCATCCTCCGAAAAAAAGAGAACATTCCATTCATTCTGGAATAAGTAAATTTACAGTTATTCGATCAAATTCATGTATAATTACTTGATTATATCCATGGTGTACTTGTAGGTTTGATCAAATTTATGTTGTGCAATTTATTTTTCAGGGATGAAGCCTACATAGGTCAGTAACCTAGAGCTAGATGATGGTGATTGATGAGTTGGAACTACAGTTTTAGGTGGTTTCCGAACCACCGGGAAGTGATTTTACAGCAGAAAAATGTATTTTTTACCTTGTTTAATATGAAGCTCAATTAGACAATCCCTACTCCCCTAACAACAATATTTCAATTCATTTTCCTTCCCTTTCATAACAATAATAGGTATCACTATAAAATCTAAAAAATATAATTAGAATTTCATACAAAAATTGCCACTGTGAAAAAAATAAATTTTGTTTTGTCTTGAGTTCTTGCTCTTTCAAATGATGCTCATATATATCTAGCAACTGCATCTTATTCTAGCTATTATATTTGATTTATATTTTAATTTGATTTAGGGAAGTGATAGCCGCGAGCCGTAGCAGGTATCTGTTCAATCAGATAGATAAGCTGCGTTCTCGTAGGTCCTGTTTGTAACGGTGACCGATTAGATTGGCCAGCAATAAAGACAGTGTTCTCTGCTGAAAATCACTTCCCGGTGGTTCGGAACCCACCTAAAACTGTAGTTCCAACTCATCAATCACCATCATCCAACTCATTACCCACGCACAGGTCTCAGACCTATGTGGGCTTCATCCTCAAAAAAAAAAAAATTATTTTTGAAAGGTTTCAGTCAAATAATATAAATTGATATGTAACATATTCCAATTTTATATTCAAATGCATAGTTTTTCCTTTATCAAGGCAAGGGATGAACCTTATCAAGGCATGAACCTTATGCCACTTGACTTCCCCAGGAGTAATCGGTAGAAATCGCAGACAGTGTCAGTTCATTAATTTGTTTTTTACAGGTTTTATTAGCTTCTATTGGAGTTTGTTCTGTCTCCTAAATTATTTATTATAATTATTGTACTTTTTGTATTCAATAAATGTAACATGTGATTATATTGGTCATATTAATCACATATTGATATGATATTTTTCATTTCCTGCATTCGTGCCATGTTCACTTCCTTGTGAACAAATAATTAATCCTCTTTACAAATAATTTTCTCCTTGTTTGCTTTTTATGTATTGAAATAATTATAGACAGATTAGGTGGAATTCGTCTTCTACTCACAGGTTATTTTATGTGGTGAGTTAAAGTAGCCATGGAACCTAGCAGCATTAAATTATTTTATATCTAATTCTCATTTTATTCCAACTCTTGGCAAGTCCAAGTCATATTATAAAGGCTTGTTTCACCCATACCCATATCGGAGTCGTTTACCCGGCCGTAGAGACATTGTACCGGTTACTCAATGGCCATATGGACCGGTTACTCAATGTCGCTTATGTGTGAAAAAAAAATTTTTTTTCACACATAACATAACAATTTTGAAATTTCAATTTTAAATTCAACTGCTCAATTCAAAAGACAAGGTAGTCTTCTTTCCTTTTTTCTGTTTTTCTTTATTCTTTTCTTCTATTTTTGTAGATGGGTGAAATCTTCAGAAAGGCACCAGTCACACCCGCAGCCTGAGACTCATACTCAATAAAGACCCCGCCTACCTTCCCTAAAGCAGAAATCCTAAATGAAACCACTTACAGTATTAGCATTTCATCATGTCTGGGCTGTACTTTCTTATACCACTAACTAAATTAATTCATGATCCGTTACTGCTCTCTAGAAGCCAGTCATTCAGACATCCTCCATTTCAATATATGACTATTTGATATATGAGGTCATTTCAGTTAGGACTATTTCAATATATTTTATGTTGTCACACTTCTCCATCACATTTTCGAGCTCACCATGCTTTCTACAGATTAATGTGCCAATTCCTCATTTTCCAGCTCACCATGCTTTCTACTAATGTTTCAATTCCTCAATCTCAGATATCAGTCTCTCACTCTCACACTCTCTCTCTTTTTCATTCTCTCTTTCTCTCACTCTCTCTCTCTCTCTTAAAAGGTTGAGCGTAAGAATGGCCTTAATGGCCATTATTACCTCTATGTGTAATTCATCTCTCAGATCACTTTTTCTTTTTTTTTTAACAATAACATCATTTATTTCTGCTGTACAGTAACTTAAAATATACATTTGTTGTATTTATAATTTTTTCTATTCAGTCTATTCAACCATTATGTTCACTTTTTAAGAATCAATGTACATCACTTCAACTATGGGATTTGAGAGTTGCTAATATTAATAATACTTTTATCATTCATGTACATTGTAAATTTACACAAATAAAGCCATCTGAATCTGAATCTCTGAGAAGAAGCGCACATAGTTGAAAAGTGTGTGACATGCATCATCTTTCAGACAAGGAAGCCTCATGCTACTTGGCAGCGCCAGGGGTGAAGAATTAGAAAAAAATACTTATGATTTATTTTTCCAAAGTAGTTAAGTAGTAGAATTCAAGATTCGTCTCGCACTTTTTGTATATTTAGTTATATAGTTTTTGTATTGCACTATTACCAACTAAAAAAATTGTAGGTCTATTGTACTGGAATTAATAAACGAAAATGGTGAGTTTATGTTTTAGAATGAAAATTAGAAATTTGTTACAACCAACCTTTATGATAGGAGTGGCGCCACCACTGGGACTAACACTGTTGTTAGTGGCGAGGGCCAGATGCGGCCCATAGTTGAACGGCACAAACAGCATCGGAGTGGATTGCGCGTTTGCCGAATTGGCGGCGACAGTGGTGGCGGCAGCCAGTGTGGTGGCGGAGCCGGCCTCGCAGACACTAGAAGGGTGACCAGACTCGTCACCAGTGGTGACTCGACACCTGCAAGCCTCCGGCAACGGATAGGGCGCACTGCGGACGCTCGCCAGCCTGCCTCTGTGTCTGGTGGCGGCTGTGGTGTCTCTAATGCGCGGTGGTTGCTCTCCGGAACCACACTGTTGACAGCTTTTCGGCTTCCACACGGCACAAGGATAGACCCCGACCAGGCTGTAGCCTACCAGCACACCGGGGCCGTTTCCTGAGCCTCCCACCTCACCCACAGACCCTTCCTGCCCGGGAATCTTGACCAAATTTTAGTCCACTGCTGTCCCTACTAGATGCTACATGCACCTTAGCCACACAAAAAAATTATCAAGACTATCTGAAACACTGTAATAAGTGAATGCAGTAGCAAACACTGAAAGTATGAACACTGAAGAAAGTGAATCAAACACTATATCAATCACTGCAATGAGTATCAAACTGTATCAACCCCGTTCAGGAGAGAATAAAACAGTATGAAACACTGTAAAACGTCAATCAAACTCCTACAGGAGACAATATAACAGTAAATTATAACAGTATGAAACAATGTAAAAAGTGGATAGAATACTTTATCAACCCCCTAAGGGAGAGAATAAATCAGTAAATTAGAGTAGTTCGAAACACTGTATCAATACAGTGTGAAACACTATGATAAGTCAATGTAGTATCAAACACTGTATCTACCCCCTACAGGAGAAAACAAAAATACACAAAGATAGTGGTGAAAGATAAGACGAAATCAACAACCAAAAATCATGTCAAGAATCACCAGACGTCACGTGCTTACATCCACAACACCAATTTCACTTCCACACAAAAACAGGAGGAGATGATTGCACGGAAGATATTTGTCACGTGGTGTATAATTAGTAGAATAATGTCACGGTGATGAAAAAATGTCACGCAGGAAGATAACCGCGAGAGACGTTCTCGTCGAAGGGGAGGATCACATACACGAGATTAATGTCACGATTGGAAATAGTTGTTACGTAGATTGATGTTGAGAGTGATGAAAAAATGTCACTGTCTGTGTTCCTGGAGGGAGATACCCGCGGAAGACGTTCTCGTCGATGGGGAGGATCACGTACGCGAACTGCCAAGGGTAATGCAGGCACTGCTCGGCTTGTGTTGCGACTGTACAATAAATAAAGCCGGCTCTGTGACTACGACGGGAACGATACAGGGGGATGATTGGGGGATAGGGGAGACCAGGACAAAGCGGGGAAAGGGGCTCAAAGCAAGCAACAGACGAGAGACCGGCGAGGCGCAGGATCCCTACTCTGTCTGCCTGCTCCTGCCTTGCAATCAATGAAAATATAAACCAGAGCTCGCTCCAGCTCACTACAACACACAACAACCTACCCTTTTTCACCCCTCCACACCTTCCCCATCACGGACAACCCTGCACAACCCCCCTCTCGTCATAGCCCCCCAAACGGGGGGGCACATCTCGCGGCGCGGCGCGTTTCGTTTTCTAAAAACAGCAGCAGCGTCCGGGTCTCTTCATACTTGCGACTTTACTGCGATTCTGCTACACATTTGTAGTGAAGAACACACACAAAAACAAATTGAAAGTGGAAATACAGTGATGAGGACACACACCCACACACACACACACACACACACACACACACTGACAAAACGAATCTGCTACATACACTTTCTCAGTGGAATACTCACACAAAAACACATAGAAAATGAAAATAAAGTAGTGAAAACACACGCACACACACACACGCGCAAAACGAGTGAAAATATTGCCCGCAGGCCCATTCCTCAAACCCCTCCAGCGATACTTTAATAACATGCGTGAATAAAATTGTGTTCTTCCCTCCTCGCCATAACCGAACATTCCGTACATAACTCTCTAAATCATCAACAATCAACTTGAGATGCCAAATATGTTTTAATATACTGTTAATATTAAGAGGGTTAGGAAGTTGTGTGTAGGTAGACAATTTTGTTTCGTTTATTACTGTTTGGGAGTTGAGTTTGCATCAGAGGTGAACGATTCAAGTTCAGTTTGTAGCATGTTATGACTGTTATGTTATCAGTTAAATAGTTCAATTATAAATTCAGTATGTAGCTTTTTATGGAATATGCATGTATTTAATGGTTAGTGGTGGTATGAAAAATATAAACAATATGTGATAAAATATTCTTTTGATGGTTTTGATCAATTATTTATATAATTGGTTTTGTTTTTCTAAATATTCACTTTCCATGGAGAACAAGAAAAACCATTGTTCATTAAATATTAAAATTTTTTCTAAATCTTGATTTTTCCTCTACCACTTATATGTTATTCATATTATAAAATATTCGACAATTCTTTACCAGAATATTAGTTTCCATGAATGATTAATTGCATTTCCAAAATTGTTTAAACTGAAGCTATTTAGTTTATCAATAATCATAAGTAATAATATTTATAATTTAATTATTTATAAGTATATAATATAATTTCATGTAGCCGCTTATTCCTATTACATTTGCTCACTTACAGTGGAGAATTCATTAATTTTAAAAATTTCACTTTTTAGGTGAAAAGGGCGCTGAAAACAATTTCTAATTTCCGTTTTTTTTTGCTCGAAACAAAACTCAACTAACTCAAAATCTGTTTATTTCCAAAACAAGTATACAATTTTTCTTATCTCACATTATTACATCACAACATATATATTGCTACTTATTATATTATTGAAATTTTCCTACCTGTGCGTAGGCACGATTTGATAATATAAAAAACATGATAATACATTTTGGTAATGTGATAATTTTTTAAGCTAATGAATAATACATTGAAAATAGAAAATAGAATAATGGTTCTTTATTACTCTCACAATTCATTCATAACTGATGCTCCAATAATTTGAAAACTACTCAATATATTTCATTGCAAAATCTTTCAAAATAACTTCGGCCGAATGGTTTTTATCACTTCAGGAAATCTTAAAGCAAGATAATAGTGGGAATCGAAAGAATTATCAGGTATTATTACTGAGAATAATCATATTCCTTGTATAATCACTCCAACAACAAAAACACGAAGTAAAACACACTAGCGATTTCCCTCTTACTCATATTTCGCAAGTAAAACTCAGCAGAAGATGAGTGAGAGCCATATGACATACAAAAGAAGCAGCTATTCTTCATCATTTCTCCATCTCTCTCCTTTGTGTTATCCCTGTCTCCATCTTTCTCACTCTCTCCAAGATGGATTCGCAACCATCGGCTTTGTTTCCGTAACATTATATTATAACAAGATGCTGCCAAATTTGAAATTCAGAATAAAGTTGTCTTTGTCGTGCTATTCATTGGAAAAATGAATTCAACCAGCTCAGCGAGCACCAACTGCTGGGGAGCTCGGTTGCATGGCTCCCCTTCTTTTTGGGAACACTCTTTATAAGCCATATAAAGTACGAAGGGAGACTCAGTCTCATCAGGCATCTTCTCGGAATTTTGTTTTCTCTTTTGCGAGAAAGGCCTCCTTCAGCCTTCTCCTGAGACATGAGTAAAGCGATGCCATCAATATCTTCATATCTGACGGATAACACACCACTGCCTTCTTTATTCGTTCTCCACAATTCACTTGTACCTTATAAAAGTGATAGAGCCTCATTGGATAAGTGTTTTACACTAGTAATCTTTTTTCTAATTTTATTGGTCATTCGACACTTGTCATTGTATATCTATATTATATTATTGTATACAGTATTATCATACTATATTGGGTTCTTCTATCAACTTTACTGATTTCAAATCCTAGAAGTACTCAATTCAACTCTTTTAATAGTATATCCTCATTCATTTTAGTCATTTAAATGCCTTACAGGTAGGCGTGCTTCTCAAGCCATGTCTGAGTAAGCATTCCAATAATGCGAAATAGCCATCGCACATGATTCTATAAGACTTATTATTGTTAACAAGATGCTGCCGAATTTAAAATTCAGAATAAAGTTGTCTTTGTCGTGCTATTCATTAGAAAAATGAATTCAACCAGCACTTAGTGTTCACATTCACTACAAAAATACTCCATTATTATTTGTGTCTAAAGTTTCGACTCTATTTACTTGGTACTTTACACAAATTTACTCGATACTATCAGAACAAAATAAATATGATACTACACAGATTTACTTAACACTTTACACAAATACACTTGATTCTTCCCGCAAATTTACTTGGACTTTGATTTGAACCTATTGACAGTTCAGTTTTTTAAAAGTAGGTTATTACCCTGTTGTTAGCTCCACAATAATGCGAAATGGCCACCACACACATTGTTCTATAAATAGGTGTTCACATCCACCACAAAATATTCCATTATTAATTATTAGTCCTATGTTTGAGGTTTTAACACTATTCACTTTGTACTTCACACAAATCTACTTGATAATAATCAATAATAGAAATTGTCACAGCTAAATTTATTAAAAATAGTGAGATACTAGTTTAGGATGTTACTCCATTATCAATCACAAACAAACTAAAACTAAAGTACAGAGCAGCGTAATTAATATATACTACTGAACACGGAATGATACTATTGGCTAAGGTATTGGCTGACCTCCATTGACGGTTTGTGATTGGCTGACCTTCATTGACGGTTTGTGATTGGCTGAAGGCCATTACAGGTCACGCCCTCTGGTGGGAGGAGCAACAATCAACAATCAAATCAAGAGCTAAATACCGTGAACATCTAGAAAGTAACAAAGAAGAACATAACTCAAGTAAATTAGGATAGAATTAAATCATTTTAACTTAGAAAATTTGAACTCACTGAAATGCAGTCAAGGTCAACCTAGAAAGACACGAAAGTGCTGTTATTAAAATGTAGGTCGGAATTAAGATGAACCAAGTTAGTTGTATTGAATTGGTAGAAATAAATTTGATCATTTAACGATTTCAATATTAGTTTAAACCTCCACATTATATACTGCACTTAACTATGAGCTGTAAACTATACAGTATAAAGTATATACTGCACTTTCAGGTGTCTCATCAATTTGAGGCTATCAGTTTTAATATTGGAAACTATCAAAAATTTAAAGAAACTAGTACGAAAAGAAACTGTAGAAAACATTGGACAAACTATCATATTTCACATTGAAATTGGTAAACTGAATTCGTACTGGAGCAGTTACTAACTTTATTGCTTAAATTTAAAAAAAAATTAATGAAAACACAGGCATGGATACTTTTTGTGAAATATAGAGAAGAATAGACTGTGTAGAATAAAAAATGTTGGATGAATCTACCTTACCGTCACTCACTGTTCCGACCAAATTTAATAAACATTTGAAGAAAAAACGATTTTATTCTGTAGGGAAACAGCTCATACAGAATAATACAAATTTAGGGAAGTGATAGCCGAGTGCCGTTGCAGGTATCTGTTCAATCAGATATAAGCTATGAAACTCCCAGGCGCTCTTTGTAAGGTTGGCAGATTGGATTAGCCAAAAAAACGACTGTGTTCTTTGCTCACTTCCCAGTGATTCGGAACCCACCTAAAACTGTAGGTCCAACTTATCACTCACCATCATCCAATTCATTACCCATGCACAGGTCTCAGATCTATGTGGGCTTCATCCTCCGAAAAAAAATATTTTTTCCAATTCACTAGAACTGGGAGAGGACATGCCTCAAAGCGTATCTCAAAGCAGTGCCCCAAAAAATGGTCAACTTTTATCAGCTGTTCCTTTTTGTGTCCTTCAGCGAGGCCCGATGTACTCTTATTTTTTTTTTCTTATTATGAGGAGACTAATACCTCCTGAAAACTTGATATCTCTATACCGTATAGTTTTTGCTCTGAAGTTTTATGCGTACAGTCAGACGGACGGACGGACGGATGGACGGTATAATGTTCTCCCCTTATGTACTTCGTAAAGTGAGAGATAAAATGATGCCTAATTTCTGAATAAATTATCTATCAGCTTCAAATTGTACCAGCGACAAGATAATGGTGTATCGTTAGACACGAATCCTGACTTTCTTTAAATTCCTGACTTCCCACTTTTCCATGCTGCTACTCTATGGGGACCCGAATCTCGTCTGTCAGTGTTCACGACATCAACATCACCTTAAAAAAACGCCTGTTAGTCTAGAGAGAGTACTATGATCAAATACGAAAAGTACACGTGGCTATATAGAGTACATCATTTCACGGTCGTGATCATGAGAGTAACGGCCTTGTATGCCGCGCGAGTTGCGAGGAAAAGATAAGAAAATGATGTAAAAGAGGAAGGAGAAAAAAGGACAGAGATTGTGAAGAGGTTGCCATTCCCCATTCGTGCGCGCCTGTTCTCAATTCCCATTTAAATTTGAAATTCCAAAAACACTCTCAGCCCACTACAGACATACGATAAAATATAAACCCGTGCGCATACCGTACAAATACTGTACCATGCAGGCCGCCTTTCGCTTCTTATTTATATTCGTTCCCCTCTTGTTCCACTCCTTGTCACATTACCCACCCTTTTTCTTCTCCTTCTTATTCTCCTCCTTCTCCTTCTTCTGCTAACATTCCTTTTCGTTCCACTTTCGCAATCATACGCCATTTATGTAGATGAGTGTAGCCTACCAGTCTACCTTCCGTGGAATTCATGTATTCAGATGGAAATGATGATGTATTGAAAAAGTATGTTTTCAAGCGGCTCAAACTTTAGCGACGCCGGGAATTTCAAAATGGCTTCGTTTAGCTGAGAAATTCCGACACGTTGAAATCTCAACTGTTGATAAGTACTGGGTGAAATCTCATCTTGAAGTTGAATTCTCAACTAAATAAACTGTTGATAAGACTCCACGTCGGTGAGCAAGTTTTTACTTTTGTCGGCGAGTAGCACAAATCTATAATAATATTGTATTTCTTTTTGTGTGTGAAATTGTAATAATATTATTGTATATTATTTGTATTCGTTTTTTGTGCAATAAACGATTTGATTTGAATTCGTCTGATAATGAATATGTTGCTGCATATTTGGTATTTTATCTCAATAATTGATGACGGAATCTATCCAATGTAATAATAATTGCATGAATGAATGTGATTTGAACTTTTTTCCTTTTTTTTCGGTGATGCCTACATAAGTCATAAGACTTGTGCGTGGGTAATGAGGTGAATGGGTGAATGATGAGAAACAACAATGGCTGAATGAGACTCGAACACAAGGCTGCAGGAAACGAAATCAGCAAGAGCCTCATCTTATCTCAGAAAAGCGCTCCAACGAACTGCACTACCACAGCAGCCTATACTAGAGATAGGATTGTCGAATAATTAATTAAGTTTTTAAAAAGATAAATTTTATTGCTGACCCGACGGACATAGCCCCGTCGTTCAGTGAAGAGAGACTGGAACGGACTAAGCACGGCGCGCAGGCCGTGAGAACTTTTATTAACTATGATAATGCTGATTTAGCACTACTACAATAATACACCTATAACTCCTCCACCCCAAAATTTTTCATCGTCCTCGATGTTTGACCTTAAGGTTTAGGTATAGCATAAATCAAAGTAGTGGGGGCTTGCGGAGAACTAGACGGCAAAGATACATTACAATTAGGCTTTAAAATTCGACAATAATAAAATAACAAAATTACAACTAAAATAATTATTAAAATAACAAATAATAAGAAATACAAATGTTGAGTACTAACTTCATTAAACATTGATAAATCATTTAAATTGGAATTCTGCTTTTCAAAAAAGGATACATTTTTCAAATTATTTATATCGTTTGAAATCATTTCAATTTTCTCAGGAATATTCGTGAGCTTGAAAGATTTTGAAGTTTTGAAAGTGGATGGAAGACGTTGGTCTTTCATCTGGTCACCTTGCTTCAAATGAATGAGAAATGTTTTTGACGGATTTATTTTATCATCATTGATTCTGATATGGGATTGACCATATCCATAAATACAATTACAGACTTCATCATATCGAATGAATGGAGTCGGATTCGCAATAGTGAATCTTTGACAATTGGTCAAGTCATTATTTGCTAAAATATCTAGAATACAAGAGTCATTGACATAACGTCTAGTTTTACAGTAAGAGGCATCAGAGTCATGTAGACATTGGTCTAATACTATTAAGCCTGATTCAGATACGGAAACAATTTTCTCGCTGACACTTATACTATAACAATAATTGTCGAGAATTACAGGATATTCTATCATATAGAAGGTTTCAAACAATGCGCTTTTCTTTGGAACAGAAATAAAGTATGTTATGAAATTCTGTGAGATAGTACAATGAACTGAGCTGAGTTTCCATAATGTTTCAATATTGTCACTTGCAACATTACCACTGTGGGAACTTGTTATATTTTCAAAGTCTTTTATATGAATAATAGAGTAATGAATTTTAGAATTGTAGCAAAATTCAATACTATCTAACAATGTGTTCACTTTTATTTCCATTAATTCAAGATTAAGATTAATAAGAAATACAGCTAGGATTTGATTCAATACAGTAGATTGCAATAAAGTTACATTCTTAATAATTTCATTATTACTATTAATTACTTTCAAATCATCATTAAACTTATCAACTAATTTATTATTTACAACGATGCTTTTCCTTTCATTTTCAATAAGTACTTGTTCATTTGATTCTAATCTATCAATTATCTTATCATAGTGTTTTTTATCATCTGCGTCCATGTTACCAGTTATCCATGATATAGCATTTCCTAATCCATTAAAGAGTCCTCTCTTTTTACGAGATGATGAAGACTTTGGAAACAATAGACTTAATTTTTCAACGAGATTATCACGCAATTGCATGAAAGGAATGATAAGTTTTTTCAATTGATAAGATGACACATTTTGTAATCTATCTATAGAGTCGGATAGATTATCGATCTCTGTCTTAATACTAGTTATATTAGAGTAATGTAAAAAGGTAAAAGTATCATTTATATACATATGTCGTTCAATTTCCACTGGTATTATTCCGGCGGTGTTAGTCAGATCCACTAGTTCGTACGCTTGGACCAGGGGTAGGAGAGGGATTAGTACCAGAAGCCATATTATCATCTGTAACAATTCGTTTCATTTTTATTTTTCTAGGTCGTTTCAACCTATTGGGATGCAACTTAAGGGTTCTCCTGCGAGATTGATAAATATTTTTACCAATTTCTTTCGCTTCAAAATATTTAGGGAGATATTTTTTATTTTGAATGCTCCTCACAAATCTAACGTCATCTGGGTATTTTGGTGGTTCCTCTCGATTTTTGTTCAATTTTTCAGTTCTCTGTTGCTTTTCTTTGTCTGTTTTATTTTTCACTAAGCCTCGAAAAGTTTCTAACTCTTGGAAATATCTATCGGCTAATTCTTCTGTTATTTGGACAGGAGTTTTTTCTAATGAATTAAAATGTTTAAATTTACCAAAGGTCAATTCTAAAGGAGTCATTTGATGGGTTGAGTTCAGAGAATTATTATAAGTTATCAGAGCAAGATCTAATTTTTCTTTAAAGGTTGCTTGTGGCATTTCAGTTCCAAGTCCAGTGAGTAATTCGACAAGTGTAGAGTGTGCTCGTTCTATTGAGCCTTGACTATCAGGGTGTCCTGCAGAAGTATAATGTGGTGTTATTTCATATAATGCTAGTAATTGTCTAACTAGAGCATTGTCAAATTCTTTTCCTCCATCCATGGAGATGGTTTCTGGAATAGGATATTTTGAAATATATTCTTTTAAGGCTTTGGTTATTGACGGGCCATTGACACTGTCAATTATGAAAGCTTGGAAAAACTTAGAAAATAAATCAATTGTTGTTACAACTTTATTGGATTCAAATGAAAATACATCTACTTGGATTTTTTCAAAAGGTCTCAATGGTGTTGGTGTTACTTGATATTGAATTTTAACAGGTCTACGATCGTATTTAGTGCGAAGACATGTCGGACAATTATTTACATAATTAGTTACATCACGGTGCATTGTGGGCCAATAGTAATTTCGTCTTAATTTTAGATAATTTTCGTTTATTCCTCTGTGGAATGTTTTTCCTTCGTGATAGGTAGAAACTAATAGTTTTTGTTCCTCAGAGTCTGTAACGTCTGACAATTTAGTTTGATATATTTTGAATCTGGTTGTTGGGCTTACTTCTTTTAATTTTTCGACCAAGAAATTAAGTAAACTGTCTGCTGTGGGTTGGAACTTTTTATTAGGAATTTCAAATATTATTCCATAAGTGAGATCAGGTTGGAAGTATGTTTTTAATTTTTCCATATTAATTGAAATATCGTTTTTCGATGAAACAGTAATGTTGACTCGATTTTTATTGAAAACTTTCATAAATTGAATACTAAATTTTCCACGCTTTAAAACAATTTGGTATTTTTCTTTATTGATTGGTGAATTATCACTCACTATAGCAGCTCTATCGTCGGAGGATTCTTGTGAGTGAATCGTTACTAATGAGTCATTGTCATCATTATTTTGTGGAAGATTTATTTCTTCGTTATCTTGATTATCTTGATTTGGGAAAAATTCTGCTAGTACTCTATCCAAGTCTATTGGTTCATCAAGAGAGTTTGCTGGAGAATTTAAAGGAACTATGTCTTGGGAATCAAGTTCAGTTAAGGTGTTAAAATCTACTATCTCATTATTTAAAACTTCAGAAACGTTAACAGGATTTCGGGATAATGCGTCAGCGACAACATTAGATTTTCCTTTCAAATATTTCACTGTGAAGTCATATTCTTTGAGGAGTAATTTCCATCTCAAAAGTTTAGAATTTGGTTCTTTCAAATTTCTGAGCCATACAAGGGGTTTATGATCAGTTTTGACTATGAATTTCCTACCATATAAGTAAGGACGAAAATGTTTTATGCTCCATACTATGCTTAGAAGTTCTTTTTCTATAGTAGGTAAATTACATTCAGCTCTGTTGAGTGTGCGAGATGCATACGATACAGGAAGTTCGGTACCGTTTATTGTTTGAGATAAAACGCTACCTATAGCATAATTAGAGGCATCGGTTGTTAAAGTAAAAGTTTTATCAAAATTAGGAAACGTCAATATAGGAGAATTACAAAGGGCTTGCTTTAAATTATTGAACGATTTTTTATATTCAGAATTATTAATATCAATTTTTTCATCTTTTCTCAATGCTCTGGTAAGTGGTTGGGCGATTTTTGCGTAGTTCTTAATTAGTTTTCTGTAAAAACCAGTCATACCAAGAAATTGTTTAATTTCTTTGACAGTCTCAGGAATTGGAAATTTTGAAACAGCTTCGATTTTAGCGGGATTAGGACGAATTCCGTCTTTAGATACAATGTGTCCTAAAAATAATAATTCCATATTACAAAAATTTGTTTTGTCTAATTGAATTTTCAACTGGTATTGTCTTAATTTTTTGAATACTCGTCTTAAGTCTTTAAGGTGTTCTTCGAATGAGTCTGAAAATACGATTATGTCGTCCATGTAGACTAGAGCGTTTGGTGTGTCACAAAAAATTATATTCATAGCGCGCATAAAGCTAGGAGGACCGTTCTTCAATCCGAATGGCATCCTAACAAATTCATAATGTCCTTCTTCTGTGCTGAAAGCAGTTTTGGGAATATCAGCTTCTTCAACTTCAAGTTGATGGAAGCCAGACGCTAAGTCCAAACTAGAGAAATAAGTTGCTCTACCAATTTTTCCAAAAAGATCTTCTATGTTTGGAAGGGGAAATTTGTCACTCTTTGTCTTCTCATTTAATTTTCTGTAGTCCAAGACAAGACGCACTTTGCGTTTACCAGAAGAATCTAATTTTTTTGGTACTACCCAAAGAGGGGAATTATAAGGTGAGTTGGATGGTCTGATGATTTTTCCATCTAGTAATTTTTGAACTTCAATTTTAATGTCATTTCTGAAAGCTACAGGATATCGATAATTTTTTGTATAAACAGGAGAGTCATCAGTTGTTTCAATTTTGTGTTTTAACAAATGAGTGGCAGTTAGTAAAGTATTTTCGAGTTTTAAGATATCTTGGAATTCATGAACTAAATTGACAATTTCTGCTTTGTCACTTGGATCTATATGGTCCAGACGAATAATATCTGAAATTTCTTCATGAGTTAGTGAATTATCAGAGGGAGAATGATCAATTAATTCACACTCTTCTATTTCAAGACATTCAATATTTACTTCTTTGTCAATATCGGAAAAGTATTCTAATTCGCAAAAATTTTTATCAATAATATTTACAAGAATTTCATTAAGTTCTAAGATAGGTATTTTTGTTATGCCTAATTGAGAATCTGATCTATTTATTAAAGGTAGTCTAAGATTATTAATACCTTTTCGTATTTTAACAGGAGTTAGGCCATTCAAGTTCAATGTCTTATCAGTAGTAATCATACAATTTGTTTGGAAATCAATCTGAGCTCCCATTTTACTTAGAGTCTCATGTCCTAATAAAATATCGTAATTTGAACTGAAATCATGTACAAAAAATAATTCTTTACTTAAATTAGCATGCACAGAACTTAAATCTAAAACAGCACGTAAAGAGCCAGTTGTTTCGCCAGCAGGTGTTTTGATTTTAAATTCGTAATCTTCAACATTAATACATGGAAATGTGTTATTATCAGTTCTAACAAAATTATATTTCGATCCTGTGTCAATTAGAATTTTGCAATCGTTTACAAGTAAAAATGGTAATTCGTGAGCATTACAATAATTCATTTCGATTACCTCGGATTCATTTTGCCTCTGCCTAATTCTAAAAAATGATCAAAAGCTTCAGCTAATTTGTCAACTTTTGCAGCATGTGCTTGGAAGTTTGAATCTGAAACTTCAGTTGATTCGGTCATTGGTTCAGTTAAATGAACATGATTAGGCTTATGTAAATTTGAAACAGTTCGCATTGATACATCGCTATTATTACGATTTTGATTATTTTGTGGTCTATTTTGTTGATTAAAATTTCGTGATTGAAAATGTTGAGGTTTTTGATTGAAACCTTGAGATTGAAAGGGCATAAATTGACGTTGCTGGTTATTTTGATGATTATGTTGTTGAAAAAATGGTTGTTTGAATGGTTGATTGCTTTGATTATTATAAGGCGATTTGTTGGCTTGATTATGTTGAACATTGTGATTAGCTTTTTCATTTGAACTATTTTTAAAATGCATTTTTGACACATCGGTAGTAAAATTCAAATGTTTAAGAACAGCATTACTTTCACTTATAATAGCTTGTCTAGCTTCATTCAAATTCTTAATTCTAAGTGTTTGAAGATGCGCTCCCAATTGATAAGGAAGTCCTTCTACTAGAACGTTGATCACTTGCTTATCTAACTGGCTGGTGACGAATTCTAAAAATTCACCTTGCACTCCATCCAGTCTATGCCTACATATGATGGTGGTACGTTTTTCTTCTAACATATTCACAAATGAAAGAGGGTGTTGTCTATGATTCGGTTTCAGAGTTAAAAGTTCACTTGTTAGTTGATGCACTGATCAATTATCAGCAAAGTTATTTTTCAGGGCAGTAATTACATCCTTCACTGTCTTACATGAGCTGTTGATTACAACTATTTTAGCCATGTCATGCAGTCTTTTCTTAATTTGATATAATAAACGAAAATGATTTGCTCCAGCCTCAACAATATTGTTGGTGCAGTAGCCATCAAAAAGAGTCTCTACAACTTCAAGAAACGAAATAAGTTCAATGGGGTTGCCATCGTAATCTGGAATGAGGTCGAGATCACATTTGGGAAGTAATTTTGATATTTGTTGTACCTGTTGCTGTTGTTGTGTTGGAACCTTGCCTTCGAGAGACATGATGGAGGATCCTGGATTTTCGTTTGGCTGTAGTCGAACGTCAGTCTCGTCTTCTTCTTCTTCTTCAGTGTTGTCTTCCTCTTCTTCTTCAATCAACTCTTTCAGAGTTGGTCTATGGTCCAATCGCAAAGAGTCCAAGTAGGAGCTATTTGAGCGTCTACTGGCCAGGTTGATGATGTGGAGAATAGCACTTTTTGATCGCGTTCGGAACTTCACTACTCCCGAAACTTACGATCGCGGATTCAATTTCGGAAACGAACGTAAAGAATTGAAATTCACCGAAAATTTCGAGATTTTGATCGCGGATTTTCGTCGCCCGTCCCTGTTCGGGCGCCAGATAGGATTGTCGAATAATTAATTAAGTTTTTAAAAAGATAAATTTTATTGCTGACCCGACGGACATAGCCCCGTCGTTCAGTGAAGAGAGACTGGAACGGACTAAGCACGGCGCGCAGGCCGTGAGAACTTTTATTAACTATGATAATGCTGATTTAGCACTACTACAATAATACACCTATAACTTAGGTAAAAAAAATAACTACATTTTTGTAAATTAGAGGTCTTGTGAACTCTTCCCAACATAATCAATTTATATAACAGAGATCCTATTGAGAATTTTTGTAAATATTTTAGCTTGTGTGGCTTTATGTTTGAAGTCATTGAAGATTAAATACCTTTGTACTAAGTAATTTATATTGAGTCAGATTCTTGTTGATGAAGAGGCGAACACGTTATAAGAAGATTATAGATGTCTCATAACGATGTTAAAAGAAATGTTAAGAGTAGGATAGATGTGCCCTAAACTCGAATGAATAAGATATTTTTACTAATCCTAGTCATTTATGCTTGAAAATTTTCAATAAGCTCCCTTAATTGGCTATTAATATACCACTTTCCACATTCAAACTTAATTTAAAGTCTTTTATTGAGCCATCATCCATATTTAATTTTATTTTTTACAGTGGCTTAAGGACATAGCATTCCATGACAGTAGTGAATATATCAGTTACAATATGTCTGGTTGGACAGTCTAAAAGGTTTTATTTTATTTTTGTTTCAATGACGAAGCCTATTGTACGAACATGTATTTAATGGCGAATGAATATTCTTATTCTTAATCTTATTCTTATTTTTTTGTTTTTTGAAGATAACGTCTTGGAGATTTTAGTTGCAATACCGTATAAGACAAGTCAGATTAACAATTATACAATCTTATACACTAGTTACCATAATTACTGTATCAATCAGTTGACGAGAGGCTTAATTTTGATGCGAAAGAAGACTCTTGTACACTATAAAAAGCTTCATAAAATAAATATATTTCAGTTTTCAAATATTTCTCTATTTTCAAGACTGTTTTCAAAACTGCGGTAGCTTGTTGTAGAGTTTCCTATCAATAGTACTAGGTTTTTGTTTGAATAATCTACTATTTTGACTCACCAAGTGATAATTTCCTCGCCTTTAATGACCGGATCCTCAAACTGCCTCCTTCAGTAGTGAGTAGCTATTTTTAGTTATTATTTATAAAAATGTCTGTGATAAATTATGATTCTTTTTCTTGTAAATTTCACTCCAATTTGGTTGCTTCCCAAACGGCTCTGTGAAAATAATGATGGCTTGGACGCATC
This sequence comes from Conomelus anceps, assembly GCA_948455865.1. NCBI lineage: Eukaryota > Metazoa > Arthropoda > Insecta > Hemiptera > Delphacidae > Conomelus > Conomelus anceps. The sequence continues at coordinate 2,917,851 of OX418219.1, forward strand.
AACCCAGTCGTTGAATGTAGCCTTTTTTGCATCTAAGATGAACAAAACTTGATACATCTCAAGCCACAATAAGGCAGAGTAGTATTATATATGCAATAAATTCATAAAATAAGTGGATTCATAAATATTATAAATAGAAAATTGCTCCCATAATATTGATAACGTAATGAGTTTGAGATTCCGTAGATTTTAAATGAAAACTCCCACTGCTTCAAGAGAAATTTTGAAAAACATTGTCACGATTCGCAAATATTCATAGATTACAAACAGTTATAAATATAAATCAATCTTGAACATCAGAAAAATACGTCATGTAGATAGGCCTACATCATCTATCAAACTATCAGAATTAAAATTTACTTTTCGAATTTCATCTAGGGTCGCTATCATTTTTATTTCATTTTCGATACTACTTAATATTGATTTTTGTACCTAATTCACCGAATTTACACGTTCAAAAAATTTTCGGTTTAAGACTATTATTCAATTTTAATTTTCAGACTATTAAAACTGCATTTAAACTGAATAATGAGACTTGAAGCTGTCACAACCACATTGAAGTGTTGTTGTGAGAACTTTAGTCTTGTAATGTCCTATTTTGGTCAATCAGGTGAGTTGAACAAGATAATAACTCCTCTGATTAGACGTATCAGATAATTATATCTGATCGGAAAGCTGAACCAAATTTAATGTACAATATGATGATTATTTAATTTAAGAAGAAGAAAGTAATATTTCTGGTTTGTCTAGCTTTGGATAAACAAGTTAGCTTTTAGAGTTCTTTATACAGGTTTGAAGTGAAATGTGAATGAGCTTGAAAATAAAACTCAATTTGAAAATTAAGATTAATATCTTTTAATAATTTATTTTTAGCTTAAATGTATTTGTGGATGTCATTGTATCATTTGGTAAAATAAATAAATATATATTTGAATAATCCCTCTGCGAGACGCTACAGTCTTACTATTCATTATGAATATCTTCCACAATATCACTATGTGAATGAGCTTGAAAATAAAACTCAATTTGAAAATTAAGATTAATATCTTTTAATAATTTATTTTTAGCTTAAATGTATTTGTGGATGTCATTGTATCATTTGGTAAAATAAATAAATATATATTTGAATAATCCCTCTGCGAGACGCTATAGTCTTACTATTCATTATGAATATCTTCCACAATATCACTACAAAGAATAGTGCCCGATAAACAAATATTTTACCAAATTTACTAGAAATATCCACGAAATATGTTCATAGTCAGATTAAGTTCGACCAGCCAAGTTGAACTTGGCCGCAGATTTCATTAGCGAACTTGAATTTTGTTCGCGGTTGAAGTCTTGGATGTCGGTTAGCCAAGATGGTGGATCAGCTGAGAGCTAGACAGAGACAGGAGAAGGAGTGAGTGATATGAGTTGGTGAGTGAGAGATAGCGTATTAGTTGAGAGCTAAACAGAGACGGGAGAGAGAGTCATGAGATAGTAGGAGTGAGAGTGATATGAGTTGGTGAGAGAGAGCTAAACAAGATAGCGTATTAGCTGAGAGCTAAACAGAGACGGGAGAGAGATCCATGAGTTAGTAACAGAGTGAGTGAGTGAGTAAGTGATCGAGCATCGTCTTACGAGCGTCTCACTCAGCGAGAACTTGCTTTATCGCTGGATCACTCGGATGGAATAGCTGAGGCGAATCGATCAATTATTCACTAGATGCCAGAGCGGTGAGGCACGCTGAGACCTCAGTGAGGGTGCGAGTGAGGAGACTCACTCCTCAGTGAATGTGAAATGTGCAAAGAGTGAGGATGGTGGGGGGGGGGGGGGGGGGGGAGGTCCCACTTTGACGCAACACAGGGCTTATAATCATTATAAATTTTGATGACAGCCCCGTGCTAGTGCAACACTCTACCACTCCAACAACCATGTCTCCGTCAAACTAATTAACAATCAATTGGTTGGTCGGTTCTGGGGTCTCCCCTACCCCTCCCCAGAACACCCCCCCTAACCCATCGTGACCCAACAATCGTCGTCAACTTTGGGGTCTTGCAACAACGCATTTTAATTTCCTACTCGACCCCCCCCCCCCCGTCCTTTTGCAACCACCCACCCATCAGGCCTGATTCTCACCGCAGCTTGGAATATTTATTAGCGGAAACTTCCCCTTCCCCTCACCACTATATCCCCCCATCTCCCGCTAACCAACCTAACCTACAAGACGAAAGGTGAACGATAAAAAAGGAGAAGAAAAAACATTCGTTTTCCCTTTTTTCAGTTTCGTTTAGCCGTCACCAACGATTCTTTTCCAGCTTTTCCCTTCTAGATTTCTGTGACAATATGTCATTTTCCCACAACTATGCTTTCTCCGATCTGCTTGCGAGAGAAAGCGAGAGGTCGACACTCTTGAATATTATCTTCTTCTTTTTCTTCTTCTCCTCTTTCCCCTTCACCGCCTTCTTCTTGCCTCAAGGAAATGAATATCAAGATTATCGCTCGTTGGTATTTCTTTTGCAATTGAATTCCAGGCAAATGGGGAAAATTTTTGAAGGATTAGTTATGAATATCAGGGACTTGAATCTGTTTTCTCCAATGGAATCATATAATACATCATCCTTTGAACATGGGGTTACCGAATGTAGCTTTTTTTTCAGTTATATTTATTTAGCTCAACTGGGGTTGTGAAGTATGATTTTCATTTCTTTGTGTTGAAATTGTTTCATTCTCTGTATCATCATTTCAATATGGGTTTTCAAGGTGTGAAATTTATTCGCAGTTATTTCGTCCAGTATAATTGAATTTATAAATTACAATCTAGAATTTAATATTGTATTTGTATCAAACTAAATTTTGAATTAAATGAAATGGATTATTACCACATTTTTCAAATTATTTTTTGATTACATAAAGTATATTTCTGCCTACCCAAATACTGTTTTAAATTCATCCTCTCACAATTAATAATAATGATAATCTTTATTTCCGCAAATACAAACAAGCAAAAAAAAAAAAAAAAAAAAAAAAATACACAGGAAAAAAAATTATACCATTCAGTTCATCAAGAGACACACGTTCTCTTACACATCATAAATAAAAAATAAAAATATAGATATACTTTTGTCAACTCACTGCCAGCGCACAAACATTATGCTTATGCTACATTTCATCTCATGCAAGAGAGGGTCACCGTATACTGTATGTTACACTAATATTTATAACTATTGTATTCATTATTTGTAGGTCTCTTTGGGAATAAAGAAAAGTTTAATTTGAATGCAATGTTAGCATGGAGAGAAATTGTTTTTAAATGATTGACAAAACAACTTACATGGACCAGAGAAATCTATATTAAGTTTAAATTTGTAATGCAAGCAAATTGCAAGACAATTCAGAGAAATCTTATGGTAAATGGAATTTTATAATCTGGTTGTTGAACCATGTAATTGAAAGTAACAAATTTATGGGAAATATAATTCAAATCTCTAACAGAATTCACAAATCTCGAGCAAGAGATTTAAATACCTAAAATACATTGACACATTGATAAATAAATGTATGTACTTGATGATAAGTATGCAGCATACAATCTTAGGTTACACGATCCTGTTTAAATGATTCCGTTTGATTGTTTACTTACTTATTTCTGTGGAACGTTACTCCACGAATCTTTACTTTAAAAACCAATGTTGTTGATCAACATGTGTCCTTCTTTCCTGTTTATCCGCACACCACATAAGCAAAGTGCCTTGCGTCTTTCAAATTAAACATTCCAGTTGAGTTAATCATGTTTGGTTAAACCTTTAATTTTTATTTGGGAGTCGTAGCTACCTGGTTGGCACCAAATAAACAACACTTTTCGTCGAAATACCCACCTAATATTTTATTCCCTTCAGTCAAACTGAGACGGAATTTGCACAGTCATGCTCATGAATAAACTAAACTGCCTCAAAATAAATACTGATGAACCACTCCTGAACTCTTCAAATATACTCGTCGAATCTGTACCTCTAAGGATGTTCAGTGGACTGTAGAATGAATGAGTGTTGTGTTTTTTTCAAGACTTTTCTCAATGTAGTATTCACTAAATCACTTCCCGGTGGTTCGGAACCCACCTAAAACTGTAGGTCCAACTCATAAATCACCATCATCCAACTCATTACACACGCACAGGTCTCAGACCTATGTGGGCTTCATCCTAAAAAAAAAAATAGGTCAGTTATATTTCCAGGCCTTCTTGTTTATGTGTTTTGTGATGTTTTTTGAAATGAAATTAATAGTAGCTTATGCAAAAATTGCACTTATCTTCGCTGTCAACTTGGTGCTTACAAAAAATAATTCCCTCAATTTCTTTCCACTATACTATATTTTCTGTCCACCTATCTGTTCTATGAAATTCTCCTCATACAATTAGGTGTTATTTTGCATCACGTCTAATGATCACTCAAGTTGCAAATGATATTATAATAAATGAAGTCATGACACCAGAACATTCCAACCTCATTTTCTCAATCTTTTCTCCTCATTTCACTCATTTAAATGAGCAAGGCACTCAATTTCACACTTCATATTTTTCCACTCAACAGCACCTCACTCATTTCCACTAATGAACTTCTTGCCAGGTTTTCCTCTTCAGTCTCCTCACTGTAGGAGCTGTAGGGCTTCAACAATGTTGGAGTTGAGTACACCGTCATGAGTATTTTCAGCTTTTGTAATTTATGTCCTTCATACTTTCCAAATATATGCATCTATTGAAATATAAGTTTTGATACAGTAATGTATCATTTATTTTATTATATTAATTTATTTTATTTATCATTATAATATCCCTCCTGCCTTTTTTGGGAGCTCTGAATAACGTCGATGTGGATAACTCATTCTCATCCTTAATATACATAACAGGGTGATCTTAATACATCATAGGTGTTACTTTTTGTGAGTTGATTGCTTCGGAGATGAATAGACTATATCTATAGATATAATATCTATAAATTCATAATACATCCAATATATATAATAATTTTATATATCTGTATATGGTCGAAGGCTCAGTGGAAGGATAGAGTGTGCTGGTTGCCCAAGTGACCCCTTCTCCAGTGTATTTTCTATACTGGAGAAATCGACTGGAAGAGTTGACTGAAGCCCGGCCACTGGAACTGGTTTCTCGTAGTTGGCTTATAACATATGATATGAGTCTCTGAATTAGAATACCAACTACAAAAATATTGAAAATATTGAAAATAATCTTTCAAAAAGATTTTTATTGATTCATGGAAAATATTTACGGAAAAATGCAGCAGCATAGTTTCTCATATTAAAAAAAAAAACAAAAAAAACACTTTGGAATGATCTTATCCGTATCATCAGAAACAGTAGGTTTAACATGTTCCCCAAATCATGACTCAAACGGCGAGATGTATCAATAAGGATAAGCCCACCATAAGCCCACCATATTGGCATTTTCGCTTATTATTATAATTATTAGTATTACTGTATTATTATTTTGTTCATTTAATCAGCTATGATCTTGAAGGCATTCATGACGTGTTCATTAGATATTAGCTTTATCTCATTATTCTTAAATCTGAACCCTATTATTTTCTTTGTTCCTTGTAACTTTTCTTTCTTTCTTCCCAAATTGTTTAGTCCTTAATTATAATTCAGTGTCAATAATAAAAACTATTATCATTATTATTATTATTATTTTTATTATTATTATTATTATTATTATTATTATTATTATCGTCATCATCATCATCATCATCATCATCATGATTATCAATATGATTATTATTTTATTTTTTAATAATTTTTTCATTATCATTATCATCATCATCATCGTATTTGATCATTATGCAGGATGTTCTTGATTGAGTGCATTATGAAGTCATTGAATTTTCACTGGTACATGGTCGCTAATGTGATCAAAAAAGGGCAAAAATAACTATTTCTATCAAACAATGATTAGCACTGTACCAAGAACCAATATTCCAAATATTAAAGATTGTTTCCACGCGCCATCGTTGTTTTTCATAATGTCAAGTTTTTAAGGCTGATAGTATCAACAAGCATCGGACATAACGATTGGAGAGAAGAGAAACGTCCTTGATCTTTCAAAATTGATATTAAAAAGCCGGCAAAACGGGTATCAGCTGTGCTCTAATTATGTTTTCCAAGCGCACAGCCGGAGAATTAATTACAGTTATGGGAGGAGGGGGAACGAGGGGGGAGCCGTTGAGCGTAGCCTGTATCCCCCAGTGGAGTCGTAAAGCTCATATCCCAGAAGTGCCATTCTCTTTCACTTCCTCCTCCTCCAATATTCCTCCACGTTCTTCTCCTTCCCCTTTTTTCTTCATCTTTTCCTTCACCACCTTCTCTTCCTCCTTTCTCAATCTTTTCCTTCCTCGTTCTCTTCTTCTTTTTCTTCATTCTCCTTTTTACTCTTCCTACATCTCCTTCTCCATCCTCTCATTTTTCTTTGTATTTTTCTCCCTCCTGAATTTCCCCTTCTCCTTTTTACACCATGTTTTCTTCTTCTTCTTCTTCTCATTTTCCTTCATTTCCTTCCTCCATCTTCCTCTTCACGTTCTACTTCACCATTCTTCTTCTTGTTTTTCTTTCTTATTATTATGCTTTTCTTATTATCCTCTTTCTTCATCTTTTTTCTTTCTATTCTTATTCTTCTTAGCATTTCCTTCTCCTCTTTCCTCTTCTCCACCTCCTTATTCATCTCCATCTTTCCCCCTCCAAAACTTCTTTCTCCATCTTCTCCTCCTTCTAGGGTTTTCTTCCATATTCATCTTCTCTCTCTCCTTCTTCTTGGTCTCCATCTTTTCAGCCATCCTCATCTTTCTCATCCCTTTCTTTTTCTCGTCTCCTTCTCCTTCCATCTTCTTTTTTACCTTTTTCTTTTTCTTCTCCTTCTTCTTCCAATTTTCATCCATTTTCTTCTTTTTCTTCAATTTTCTCCTTCTTCTTTCTCCAACTTTTCCACCACTTCTCTCTCCTTTCTATACATCTTCTCCAATTTTCTCCTTTTTCTTTCACACCTTCTACTCCTGCCACTTCTACTTCTTTGTGTTCATCTTCTTCTTTTCCATCTCTTCCTCCTCATCCTCCTCCTTCTACTCACCCTCTTCCTCCTTATCCTCCTCCTTATTTTCCTCCTTATCCTCCTCCTTATTCTCCTTCTTATCCACTTCCTCCTCCATATCCTCCTCTTTCTCATTCTCCTCCTTCTTATCCAACTCCTTCTTATCCTCCTCCTTATCCTCCTCCTTATCCAACTCTTCCTTATCCTCATCCTCCTCCTCCTTATTCAAATCCTCCTTATTCTCCTCTTTCCCCTTTTCTTTCTTTGAGGCTCACAGGCATCTCAAATACTCAACCTCAGAAGAGATATACCTCAATTAGCACATTATTTCACCTAATTATTTTTCATCTCCAATTCTCTGATTTTATTCAGCTTATTTTATTTTCTGTGACTCAATCAAATCACAAAGGTAGTCAAGCTGTGAAAGTCTGATCCTATCAAAAGAGTAGCACATGTTTGGACAGAGCTTGAAACTTCGATGTGGAACCACTTCTCACGAGGTGTGGTAGTCAGTAGGCAAAAGCCTAAGTCGAGTAGGGGAAGGTGAGGTCAATATGTTAGTTGAAGCTTATCGATTGCTCGTTTTACAATCCATTGGATATGTTTCGTTGGATGGTTGGTTGGAGGGGGGGGGGGTGCGATAGTCAGGAGCGGAGGGGCAAGTGGAAGTGTCTGACCTCCCCTTCTGCCACATTCATATCAGCTGAACTTTTCTAGAGGGTTAGTTTAAGGAAGGGGGGGGGGAGTGGGACCCTCACTCGACTGGTCCAACGAGATAAAATTCCTCCCCCCCCCATCGTTACAGCAGCTAACGCTATTCTCGATTTCCACTTTGAAAACCGGCTTTCCTTTTCCTCGTGGAAAAAAGGGCGGAAAACTCGATGTGTGATGCTATCTCTCTCTCTCTCTCTCTCTCTCACACACACACACACACACACACACACACACACACACACACACACACACACACACACACATACACACACACACACACACACACACACACACACACACACACACATTCGAAATTGAATGGAACAACACAGGACACTAGTATTCACAGGTGTAATGTATCGATTTTCACACCTCGAAATTATTGGAAGATGAGTGAAAGTTTTAAAACATCGAAGTACCTGTTATAATGCATGCGGACTATGATATGTCCATGTATAACTTTTTTATCTTCTTATGACAATATATACCATTACAATGCATGCATTCTGTGATTCACTTATGCCAGCAGTTTTTCATCTCCAGCCGTATAAATATAAGTGAGGTGACATATCTATTTAGTATAATTGCTTTGTCTGATTACTAAAATGTATTATTGTCACAACTTTGTATTGTTTTTTGTATCGTTTGAGTGAATAAAAATAAATTTAAATTCTTGATTGAGGTGAAGTCAATTTTGTTCATCTGATACACAAAAAAGACTAATTAATTTATTGTGCTGCTTTCCAAATGACTGGTCAAATGATGGTTTGGACGCAGGAGGTAGAGCTCAGAGGTGTGCTGGATAGTATATAAACTCACCTATGTAGACACATCATGTTTAGTGATGAAAGTGGACTATCAAGCTTAGAGTTTCAGACATGGTTTCAGTAGGTTTGGCATACTGATATGAAACTGTAAGCTCAGTCAGGAAAGCAATCACAAACTACCTCACTCCTTGTTTGTGTGTTACGCTCTTTAGACTACAACACTATGTTGTCGTCGAAGAGTCACTTACAGTCATAGTCGGCTATGGCATTTAGAAAAAAATGATAATAGAATCAAGATTGTGTCTAAGTCAAATATTGTGATAAACAAATCATAATCCACTTTCCAATCATCGGGTTGTATTGTAATGTTGATCTTGACGTAGCAGGGGATCTATCCGAACAATTTTGAAACGCCAATTAAAAAAATAAGAAATTCTTTACTTAATCCAATTTTAGTTGAAAAACCCGAAAATTGGTCACTCTGTTGTATAACATGTCTTGTTATAACATAGAAACCCAAATTACTTTCTCTGTAGTGGTTAAGGTGATACTGTAAAAGATATCCGTAATGAATAATAAGACTTCAAGTTGTCACAAACACATTTATTAAAAACAGTGAGATACTACAGTAGATTCGCTTTTTACACCATTATCAATAAACAAAATAACTGAAACTAAAGTACAGACTAGCTTAATATATACTAAACACGTGCCACAAGTTCAAGACCGAAGAAAACGTTGAATTTCTGCATTGGAATGGCAAAGGCAGACAAATGAATATTTCAGAATCTTTAAAGATAACTAGGTTGATAAAAAAAAACATTCCAATACAAGTTTAAAGGATCAAATTTATTTAAAAAAAAATCAATACAACTAACTTGGTCTTACCTTAGTTATTCTAACCTACATTTAAAAAAAGTGCTCTCTTGTTTTCCTAAGTAAACCTTGACTGCATTTCAGTAAGCTTCAGTATTTAATTTTAAAATCTTTCAATTCTAGCCTTCTTGTGAATTGTTCTTGTTTGCTGCTTTCTATGTGTTTTGATGTTACAAGCTTTATTATCACTTACCCGGTGTTTCGGAACCCACCTAAAATAGTAGGTCCACCATGTTCCCCGTAACTTGGCTCAAACGGCGAGTTGGAACTACCCGTAAGGGTCTCCCCACCATTAAAAGCCATACGCTTATTATTATTATTATTATTATTATGTGTTTTGATGTTTATTCAGTGCTAAGTGAAATTATTACAGATAAAGATACTCCATTGAGTAACGTATGCCTCAATTTTACTTCATGCTCATAAATGTTCCATGAAAAAAGACAGATTTATGTGACATCATTTCACTGATTATGAATAATCACTCCGAGGAACTATGCTCCCAAAAGACATAATTATTTAGGTGTTTGAATCAAATTAAAGTTCTAAATTCCTCCCTGATAATATCATTTTTTTTTTGGGGGGGGGGGGGGCATTCGCAAATATTGAAGCATATACTACTAAAATACACCTATTTAGAAAAATTATAGCTCTAATCACTTCATGCCGTGTTCTAAGCCATTAAATAGTAGTAGGTTCATCACTGTATACATAAAACAATATGATATATGGGAAGTAGATACTATTGGGTCGTAACCTTGAAGGTAGCACATTTTCAAAAAGTTTTCATCACTCTCTTCTTCACAAAATTAACTGCATAAGTTGTTTAGTCGCTATGATAAGGTTAGGGTAAAGAAAAGAAAAGAAGAAGTAGTAGAAGAAAGAGAAAAACAGAGGAGATGATGGTGAAGAAGAAGGGGAAGTAAGAGAGGAGAAGAAAAAGAGAGGAGAGAAAAAAGAAAAAGACGGAGGTGAAGATGGTGAAGAAGAAAGCGTTATGATAAGGCGAAAGTGGAAGAGAAGGAGAAGAAACAGAAAAAGAATGAGGAAAAAGAAAGAGAAAATTGGTAGAAGAAGAAAAAGAAGGTTCCCTTACTGGAGCGAGTGAAGAGCCTACTACAGTAGCAGAAGCGAACTTCGGCAGCATTAGGCTTGAAATGTATCTTAAAAGGTTTTGTGAGCGGTAGGAGGTTTGTGGGTGTGGAGGGGGGGAAGGTGTGAGGGGGGTTGAGAAAAGGGGTCATTTAAAGGGTTGAGTTCCAAATGGGGGGTGACTTAGAGGGTAGAGGGGTGTAAAATAGGAGACGAACAAGAAGGGACACGCTCACTAAGCGTAGAAAAGGAACTAGGAGCTGGCGAGTTGTACCCAACTACTGAAGCTTCGGTTCCCTGGAACGCGGATTTTGACTAAATAGTCAGCGATGAGGGTCGCATACCCTACAATATTTGAACTTGATTTGCGTAAAAAATGTAGCTTATAATAATCTAATAAGATAATATATTCAATTGGTTATATAAATTTCGCTATTTTACTCATATATTTTTTTCCATACATAATCTGCGTTCAATAGTAAGTTGGAAGTTAACAAATCATTATTTCCAAAAGCTGCTATCGAAGTATAGTCGATAATAATCTCTATATATAAAAATGAATGTCTGTCTGTATGTATGTATGTATGTATGTGTGTTCCCTATAGACTCCAAAACTACTTGACAAATCGGCATGAAACTTTGGGAATATGTTGTGTGAATATTGGGGATGGTTTCTGACCATGAATTTCAATAGGGGAGCTAATAATTATTATTAATTAAACCATTTTATAGACCTAACCTACTGATTTTGCCAGCCAAACAGCTTAAAGGAACAGCTGATATAAGTCAACAGTTTTTAATCATATGGCAGGCCCCTTAGTGGCGTTATTTACGATGTCTTTGAACAGCAAAAGACTTTGCACTTTGCATGTAGGCTACCGTGCAGTTGGAGCCTTGCAATATGTAGGAAACATACGACTGGGTATGATGAAATGTAATTATGCCAGGTTGATGACATCTGTTAACCAATGCAGCTAGAAATTTGAAATGCAGCCTCAGCGGGAGGTGGCGAATAATAAAATAAAAAACCTAGCTTCTACCCTTATAGTCATAGGAGGTTTAAATTTTAAATGTTTCTTCATTCAGAGGTGGTGATTAAGAAAACAACGAAGCCTCTATGATCAGCTGGAAGAGCCCTAGAGCTGACTAACTTCTTTCCTAATTTTAAATGTAACCTCAGCGGGAGGTGGCGAATAATAAAATCAAGGAGAATTTTTATGAGAATGCAGCAACGCGCGTTGGGCCAGCTAGTATTATATAAAAATATACTCGACTAATTATAATGTAGCCTGCTATAATAATTATATTTTCTTTCCACCTCATTTCTACTGTATTTCAATTCAATTCAATTTATTCACATAATACACAATACAATAAAACAAAATATAGATATGAATTTCAATATGAAATAACATAACATTGAATAAGGAAGTAGGGCTAGACTGGTGAGAAATGTAAAGCCTTTACAACTGTGGTAACACCATGTAATAGGAAAGGTTTTAGGGAGGGGTATGGGAAGAGGGAATTGGAAGGAAAAGGAGTATTGTAGTCATCCAGTATCATATATCAGCAAGCAAGCACACAATCAGAAAAGCCTGTTTAAATTTTATTCACAAATCAAAAAAGTATATGCTCTTGTATCTAATAATTGTATCCAATAACTGTTATTTTCTGTAATGGCATTGGACAAATAAAAATCTATGCTGATATAAGTTCAATATGCATCTGAAAGGACTGAAAGAACCGCTCCCGCACATAGATGCTATAGTCTATGCGGGTTCTATTATTCATTGTAAGATCGTGATGTATTATAAATATGTATTATGTGAATAACTAGAAAAAAATTGCAAATTGGAATAATATCCATATATATTCCATCACGCATTATCTGTCTTAATGATAGTTTGGAAGTCAACATATCATTTCCAACAAAAATTCATCTTGATTTGTCCAGCGAGTAGGTGAAGACATCGGGGATGGTAACCTACAGCATTACAACAGTAAATAAATAAATAATAAATAAATAAATACTTTATTTCCAATCAATAATTAATTAAAACTATAAAACAATATAATATATATTAGCAAATTAAATGGGAATCTAATAACTATAGAACTGCAATTTTTGATAAATAATTTTTGGAAATTACCCTACTCAACTATGGTTTACCCATGTTCTAGAGTAGGGGGGGGGGGGGGGGGGTTAGTGCGGAATTATTAGGTAAGTGAGCTCACATGTTGTTTGAGATAATTATTTCCAAGTTTTGCCTTCCTGTATTTAATATCCATTTGTGGACTGCAGATTTGAATCTTGTTTCAGATGCTGTGCTCTTGATGTTTTCAGGAAGCAGGTTGTACAATTTGGGAGCTAAATGGTTGAAGTGTCTCTGGTATAAGGCTTTCCTTGCTACATTCGCAATAAGAAGGTGCCTGTTTCTTGTATTGTGGCTATGGTTTCTGTTTTCAAAGTTTGCTGTGTTCCTGTGTATTCTCTGGATTATTTCTTTAGAGTAGAGTTGTCTTGGATCCATCACACCAAACTCGTAGAATAGTTGGTCTGATGGGTAACGTGGCGGATTTCTTCTTATAACTTTTATGATGAGTTTCTGAACTTTTATGAGGGGGTCAATGTGGGTGTAGCTCGTTCCACCCCAACCCACGATTCCATAGGTTAGTAGAGATTGAACTATAGAAAAATAGACCATCCTCAGACACTTCGGATTGACTAGTGATCTCAGCATTTTGAATTTGTAAATTGTTCTCCTTAATTTTTTGCATAGCTCATCTATGTGTTTATCCCAGCGTAGAAAAGAATCCACTGTCACTCCAAGGTATTTCTGAAACTGTTTCCTGCAAACTGCGTATGAAGAATTATTCAAGCTGTTATTTATTATTAAATTATTCTCAGTTGGTTGTCCATGCTGTGTAGCGGAGAAGGTCAAAAAGTATGTCTTTCCATAGTTAAGTGTAAGAAGATTTTCATCAAGCCAGTGAGACACTTTTTTTAGACCGGTTTCAGCCTTCTTCCAAGTCACATCCCAAGACGCTCCAGAAAACAGAAGAACCGTGTCATCTGCAAAACTGGTTACTTCTCCATCAATTTGCATATCGCATAATGGGTTTATGTACAATAGGAATAAGACTGGTCCCAGAACCATTCCTTGTGGGACGCCACATTCCACTATCAGCTTGCTGCTTGTGTGCCCGTTTACCCTAACAGACTGTGTTCGATCTGTCAAATAGCTCCTAAATAAGTTCCATGGAAGTCCTCTAATACCATAGTTATAAAGTCTGGATAGTAGCATTTTATGCGAAACAGTATCAAAAGCCTTTTTTAAATCTAAAAATACTGCCAAAGGTTTCTCTTCTGTATTAATTTGTTCTGCTATTTGTGAGGTAAGATGTTGGATAGCATCACTTGTGCTGCAGCTGGATCTAAACCCATATTGGTTTGGGGATAGAATTTTATTTTTCTCAAGATAGCTTACAAGCCTTGATTTGATGCATTTCTCAACAATTTTTGCTATTGTGTTTAACAGTGAAATTGGTCGGTAGCAATTTATATCTTTTTTATCTCCAGTCTTGAAAATTGGACAAATAACTGCTTCTTTTAAGCATTGTGGAAAAACACCCTCTTCAAATATTCTATTTACAATTGCTGTTAAGGGTTTAGATAGACTAGCGCCATTCTGTTTGAAAAATTCCGGTCTCAAGGAGTCCGGGCCTGGTGCACTATTTGCTTTAAGATTTTTTATTATTTGCATTATCTCCTCATTGTCCACAGGTGTGAAGAATAAAGAGTGACAAGGTGTCCCATCAATGGCCGTGGAAACATCTCTGAGGTGCTGATTCCTATTTAAAATATCTTGTGCCAGTTTGGGTCCAATGCTCTTGAAGAATTTGTTGAAAGAATTTGCAATGTCCTCATCATTCTCTCCCATTTTCAATTCTCTACCATCAATATTAATTTGCTTGATTTGTGTTCTTGGTCGTTGCACTTCTGTTATTTCTCTTATTGCTTTCCAAGTCTGTTTTGAATCTTTCAAGTCTCCTAGCCTATCTGAATAATACTGTTTTTTTGCTCTTTCTATAACTGCAGTTAGTAAGTTCCTATATCTTCTGTAGTAAGCGCCTAGTTGAACATTGGCTATATTACTTCTGCTCTGCCGATGTAATTTATCTCTCTTTCTTATTGATGTTAAGATCCCATTTGTAATCCATGGCTTGATTCTCCTTCTTTTATGTGGGACTCTGCGAGTGTATTTGCACACCTCTCCATATCTCTCAATTTTTGCCACAAACTCGTTCAATGTGTTTTCAGCATTAACTTGTGAGTAGACGGAGATCCACGATTCCTGCAGCAGCAATGATGAGAGCTTCTCCTGATCAATGGTTTCATATTGGTGATCCCTTCTAGAACAATTTGATTCTTCAACTTCGGTTTTCACTCCCAAAATAGTTATGAAGTGATCTGTAATTGAATTTTGGAATATAATTGGCATCACCTCTTTCCTAAAGTTTACCAGCATGTGATCTAAACATGAAGCTGCACTATTTCCAATACGAGTAGGATGCTTTATACAGTGAACAAATCCATACTCGCTCAGTAAGTTCTCATATTCATCTAGCTGTCTATGTTTGTTTGGTTCCAAAATGTTTATGTTCAAATCACCTACAACCACATGAGAATGCTTGTCTGAGTTGGTTTCTTCAAATATATTTCTCAAGTTGTTCAGAAATTCTGTCAAGTCCGCATACGAAGGTGATCTGTATATGGCAGTAATGACAAATATGTTCCCACCAATTTCAAGGTGTAGGTTCAAACAGTTGGCTTGTTGCATTTGTGGCTCTTCTATCTCAGCATATATTTCGGACTTTACATATACCAATACTCCATCATTTTGTAGCAGATTATTCTCTGTTGAATAGGCGGTATAATTTTCTATGTTTCGTGGGATGACACCACATGAAATCCAGCATTCCGTCAAGACAATGACATCAAAATCTACTTGTAGGTCTTCTAATTGTATTAAAAATTCATCAATATTCTTATTGTAACTTCTGATATTAAAGCTGATTATTTTTAATTTGAATGGATTCAAACTACTTTTAACATGTATGGAGTCTAGAACTAAAAAATCTTCAATATCCACTAAATCTATTTCTTCTATTAGACTATTCATTAAGATAGGACTTTTTCTCTTCTCCTTTTGAGTTATTTCTATTCCACTTTACTAGCTCTTCTTCAGTCCTATTTCTCACTCTCTCGATAGTATCTGTTACCGCATCATTGTATCCTGCTGTTAGATATCTGAAGCTCTCCGTGTGTCTCGAAATCGCTACAATAACGTGTGGTACACTATTGTAAATCTTGTTGTCTCTAGTTTCAAGTCTTACTAGGACAACATCCTTAGATGTGAGCCCCTGCGCTTCATGGATTGTGTTAATTCTCTGTAGCTTATATTTTTTCATAACATCTGCCAGAGTTTTCTTTTCTTTTTGCGTAAATGTGAGAATCAGGGTATCTTCTTTCAGCTGATGAAATTCGCCATTCTTGAAAGTTGGGAGGATGGATTTGACTGTTTTGTTTTTTGTGTGGACTCCTGTATAGAAAGGCTCCAACGCAAAGCACACATCCACTGGACATCGCTTTGTTACTTTGATATATTCTTCAGGTTCACAAAAATCAGAAATTTTATTCCATTTTGTTTCTACAGGAGATCTCTCAATATATGGTATTTGGTTGGAGTCGCCAACTACTATAATTTCATTTGCACGGCTCAATTCCGCTATAAATCCTATATATCCTGCATGCATCATCAGCCCTTCATCTATAAATACTCTATCATACCTCTTATTTGAATGATTTATTATACAGTGGACATACGCTCAAGATGAAAAGCTTCATTTCCAGCGTGTTTCCACTTTCGTAGTGTTAGTTATAGGTTATCCGTTATCAACTTTTTGTCTGGATCAAGAACAAAGATGGCTTGTTGTTGGAAATTTTTATGCAAACAGGGATTTGTGTCGCTCGAGTCTATCCCGGCATGAGATCAAAGAATATTGTCTAGACTATCTGAAGGCCGTCTCAACCAACATCAAATTTTTTAAATTTTTTCTATTGCCATCGTATAAGCTCAAAAATTCCAATATATTATTAAATAAAAAACACATTTGATTGCTAAATTTAAAAAAGTGTGTCTCCCATATTCATCTTTTTGAAATTTTCTTCTATGAGCAATGCCAAGCTTTTTATCAGTTTATTAATTCCACAATTTTTACACCATCTCTGACCCGCGTATTTTTTCGCGTGACCGAATTGTCACACGCTCCTAACGCTTTCATTGCCGCGCGACAGAAAACGCGGTTCATAAAACCGGCCCTAGCTCTTGGGCAAGCAAGTGACTTGCATTGTTATATTTTAGCAGCGTAACGTGTCGTTGTGATGAATGTGAAGCATCCCAATGCGAAAATATGAGCGGAGTTTCTCCTTAGAGCATCCCCCACCCCACCATTCCACTCTCTGGAGACTGGAGATGACTGGAGACGCTCCAGGCGCGCACAAAATACGAGCGAGCTGGTAATTTTATCCAGGAGGCCGTTTCTGTAGCATACTACTTGTCTTCCGGAATAATTTACCCCCTTAGATCGTATTAAATTACCCTGACACCCCCTTGGACCACCTCTTACTGCTGCCTCGTACCCCCCAGACACCCCCCTTGGAACTCCCTCTAACTTCTCCTTACCACCGCTTCCATCAAAATCACACTGTCTTCAAATAAGCTTCCAGCTTCATTCAACTGGATTCCAACTGTTCTACAAAGGCAGACTATTCAAATAACCAATAATGTTAAATTTTTCTCAACAGCTAGGTGTCATCGACTTTGAGCTGTCAAGAGATCCATAGATAACCCGTGTATCCCTGTATTAAATATTAGATGGCAAAATATGTTTTTTCAGTTAATGAAACTTGGTTCACTAAAACATTCTATAAATCCTTGCATATCATTAACTGAAATAATTGTTTTATGACAAATAATTTCAGCGTTTTTGGCCGATTGCTTAATTCATTTCTAGTTTAGTTGGTTCTTTGCATGTTAATACTGCTCTGTGATAAATTATACTTCTTTTATCAAGCACGAAACAGAAAACCAATCGGCTTATATTAAAAGAGATTCTATCATTGAATAGTTTTGTATGAATTTACTAATCTTCAATGACAATACATGAATACATTACCATAATACATATGTACAATATATACTGTTAATTGCGGGTTTACAAAAGGCTAGGAGGACCGCGGGTTCACTTAATTCGAGGTGTAAACTTGAGAGGTTTAACATAAAAAAATGCGGGTTTACTTACGAGAGACACGTTGTCGAGGCGGCTCGTACTATGCAACTGCCTGGTTTCTATTCTCTCCCACAGTAAGACAGGTGAGAGGGGGGTGGGGGGTAGGAGGAAAGGAGTGGAATAACATCCAACGAAACTTGAAATTACTTGTAACTCACGATAAGCGAAACCGGACTTGAACTGTTCTTACCATACCGCCCACATAAGATGAACATAGTTCATTTTAAAAAACAGTTTTCGAGGTGAAGGCACGGTTGGTATACGTAAACACACATATCGAGGTGTAGCACTAAACAAAGTAAAAAAGAAGAAAACAAAGAGAACTATAATACAAACAGTATCTTCGAAGAACACTTTCAACGAAGATGTATTTACAATATTGAAGTGTATACTAATCGGTGGGGAGAGCTATCAAACGGTTTACAGCACGCTTGATAACTCCAGTAGGAGTGCGAAGTGTCACCACTCTAATCACTCCGTCAGTGCCAGGATGAACACTCTCAATCCTAGCCAACGGCCAGATCGAAGGAGGGGTATTTAAGTTTTGAATCAGCACTAACTGGCCTGATTTGACTTCTTTAGAGGACTTCTTCCATTTGTTTCTCTGAATCATTGTGTTTAGATAATCTCTCGACCATATTTTCCAAAAAGATTGAACGATCTGTCGAAGATATCTCCATCGCTGATTAAGCGAGATCTTATCGTCCAAGGGTAATTCAGGAACTTGTAATAGTGGACGAGCAGCAATGAAGTGACCAGGTGTGAGAAATGACGCATTTTCGGCGGGGTCCGGCGATAAATCAAGCAGGGGCCGACTATTCAGTATGGCTTCAACACGTGCGAAAATAGTTGAATACTCCTCCATGGTGAGGGGTGTTTCACCAATCTGATTTTTGATCAACGTTTTGGCTGATTTGATATTACTTTCCCACAATCCACCGAATGTAGGACTATTGGGTGGTGAGAAATGCCAGGTTATTTCTCTTTGAATAAGATTATCATTGATTTCATCTCGATGTTCACTTAGAAATTTGGAAACCTCATTTAAATGCCTTGAGGCGCCGACAAAGTTGAGACCATTATCGGAATAAATGTGAGAAGGAAGTCCTTTTCTTGAGACAAATCGATCTAGAGTAGCTAGGAATGCTGCAGTTGTGAGTTCAGTCACATACTCCAAGTGAACAGCTTTAACTGTGAGACAAATGAATAACGCTAGGTACCCTTTGTACTGCTTGGCGTTTCTAAGAGGACTGGATTTCGTGATGAAAGGGCCAGCCATGTCAACTCCAACATGCGTGAATGCATTAGATTGGTTAGTTCGACATTCGGGAAGATCAGCCATGATAGGTTGACAAGGTGTTGCTCTCATTCGAGTACATCTTATACAATGATTGATACAACTTCTTACGAGATTGCGCGCTGAAATTATCCAGTATTTTTGCGTTATTAACGAGTGAGTGGTACGTGGACCGACATGTAAATTCTCTGTGTGAAATTGCCGACAAATAAGTAAGCTGAGATGACAGTTTTTCGGGAGTAGAATAGGATGTTTCCTATTATAGTGGAGGTCTGATTTGTGAAGGCGACCGCCCACCCTAAGTATCCCACTTTCATCAAGAAATGGAGTTAACGAGGATAAACTCGGAGGTGCTGGTTTGCCCTGTGACAAGAGAGCAATCGCTTCATGCAAATAAAATTGTTGAGTGTCCTTCACAATCACTGATAGCGAACGACGACATTCGGCGACAGAAGGGGAGGATACAACAGAATCAAGATGTTGTGCTTTACGGCTTCGAAGATTGTAACCTTGACGTTTTGTTTTGCAGTTGTTAATAAACCGAAGACAGTATGCGAAAATTCGAACAATTTTGTGAAGATTGGAATGCTTCTCTACACACTTTAATACACAAGTTTTTTCTTCAGTTGTAGTGGTGAGAACTGACGATTGAGGTTTCAACTCACTTTTGTCTTCTACAAAATCCATCTTTGAAATAGGTTCCACATACGTTAACAAAGAGGCGTGTTGCGAACTTGAATTATTACAGCTGTTTGTTGGACCCATTATAATATATCCAAATACAGTGCTAAGAGCGCCAGGTGAATTATCAAACTTTAGAGTAATTCCCTGGGCCTGTGTACAAATCGTATCCAGAAATATATCAGTTCCAATAAGAACTTCTACCTCACTAGACTCATAGAACTTTTCATCTGCTAACTTCAAATTAGACAAGTGTGTGAATTGTTTCGCATCCAATGAAGTGATTGGCTGTTTACAGGTTATCGAATTCAGTACCAAGGCGTTAGTACTGACACTAAAATCTCTCTGAACTGGAGACGAAATTTTCAACTTGATTTCACCGTAACATTTAGTGGTAGTTGAGCCTATTCCTATCAGCTTTCGTTGAGAAACAGCTGGGTTTAGATTTAGTCTGTCAACTAAACCTTTTGTGATAGCGGTGATTTGAGAGGCTGAATCGAGAACCGCGCGAGCGATGTGAGGTTTATTGAAAGAATCAAAAACAATAATTCGAGCAGTTCCCAGAAGACAATCTGACGAATTTGAAATCGATAAACTCGTGTTACAAACCACTTCTGAGTCTTGTGTAGGGATTGGTTTAGACACATACCGAGGCGGTGTGCGTTCAGCGTTTTGTGACATATTCTCTAAATGCAATAACGTGTGATGTTTAATTGAATTACACTTTTTGCAATGGTTTTTCGACTTACAGAACGTACGCGCGTGACTACCTAAGCATTGAAAACACAGTTTCAGGGATTTCACAATATTGTAACGTTCATTGACATTCATATTGATTAATTTCGGACAACTATAAATGATATGATCGTTTGAATTGCAAACGTTACAACTCCTAGATGCAGGTCGATTGAGAGGCACAGAATCAGAGTTAGGTTTGTTTTGATTCGAACTGATGAACAAACTAGTGTTGTTCATTCTTTTACTTTCTTTACCAATAGAGTTCACAGTTTGAGTGGGGTTTACGAGTTCATAAGTGCGAGACTTTTTAATCAGAAACTGAATCAGTGCATTACTTTCGGGTATCTCATTGTTTGTTAACGAAGATTCAAACTCGAATCTTGTTTTCATGTCCAGTTTTCGTAATAATATTGATAATAAAAAGAAATCGAATGGATCTTTGAGATTCTGACCTTTCAAGGATTCAATAGCTGAAGAATTTGTCTCAACAAAGCTTCTTACTGAATTGTAATCAGGTTTTGATATTGACTGACAGTCAAGGATTTGTTCAACGAAATAATTGCACAAAATTCGAGGGTTTTGATATCGTTTTTGAAGCTGATGAAAAGCTAAGTTGTAACCAGACTCTGACAACGGTACATGACATATAGATTCTAGTGCAGAATCACTCAAACTTGATCGCAAATATTGGAACTTTTCAATCGCAGATAAACTTTCATTCTCGTGAATGAGACATTTGAAATTCGTAAAAAATTCATTCCATTTAGAAATTTTTCCATTGAATTTGATGAGCGAAATTCGCGGGAGTGAAATGTTTGACTTATTAGGAACGTTAGCTACACATTTCTGAGGTATTGACATTTGAATAAATCTCGGATAAAGTTCATCATATTTTTGTTGAATATCATTGAGGGATGTATCACTTGTATTGTGGATGATCGATAATTCAAAAATTTGTTCACTAATCTTTTCAAATTCATTGAAATGTTCTTGAATTTGGTTATGTAGAGTATCTGAAACTTCAGTTGGAACGCTTCTCAAAGTCAATTCCAACTTTTGGATTATTCTCATGCGTTTATTTACAAGTAGTTTGAACTGATTATTGTGATTCGAACTGTTCATAACTTCTGAACAACCAGGCGAAGGTGTATTTACGAGAGATTGATTGAGAGTTGCGTTTATAATTGATTGGTCAAGACCAGAATCATTAATGTTTCCGGAAGGAACTGTCTCTTTGTCTGACATTTTGAGATTATGTTTTAACTAAACGAAGAAACAGCTGAGCGAACGTACTGATTCCAAAGCGAAGAGCAGTTAGCGGTAACACCACGGAGGGAGGGGAGTAGGGAGGATTGAAGGAGAAGGATCCCCACTCACCTTACCTTCGATGAAATGACGTTCATTGATGGTGCCATGACATTGGAATTGCAGCTTGAAGTTGACGCATGCGCCGATGGGTGCTTGAGCGACGATAGATTGAACACGAAACGATGACCGAACTTGTTATACGCAAGCGCACAAAGTGACCACGAGAGAGAAAACTAAAGAAATTGACGCAACGCGATAAGAGATTGCAAGGAATTGCAGGTCGCAATAATTATTGAACCCAAGCCAGAATGGCTAATGGATAACGATTTTGCAAACTTAAATTCAAATCACTGGTTATTTATCCGGCACGGATCGGACCACATGTTAATTGCGGGTTTACAAAAGGCTAGGAGGACCGCGGGTTCACTTAATTCGAGGTGTAAACTTGAGAGGTTTAACATAAAAAAATGCGGGTTTACTTACGAGAGACACGTTGTCGAGGCGGCTCGTACTATGCAACTGCCTGGTTTCTATTCTCTCCCACAGTAAGACAGGTGAGAGGGGGGTGAGGGGTAGGAGGAAAGGAGTGGAATAACATCCAACGAAACTTGAAATTACTTGTAACTCACGATAAGCGAAACCAGACTTGAACTGTTCTTACCATATACGATAATACAATATGGACAATACATACATTATGACAATACATTAATCTTGAATTGTACATGATATTTTTTCCCTGAGACCTGTGCGTGAGTAATGAATTGGATGATGAAGTTGGACCTACAGTTTTGGGTGGGTTCCGAACCACCGCACCATGGGTTCCGAATGTAGAATCACCTATATTTCTTGGGATTGGGTGTCCGTGATTTGGAGCTGCTCGAAAATGCATAGTACAGAGTGATTAACATGTAAATAAACGTTTCCGTGAACAGTAGTTCCGTTTAATTAAGTATGATGATTTCTGCAAGATAGCATTTCATGTAGTACCGGAAACAAATCTAGACACAATTGCAATTGTTACTCGCTACATCAAGTCTGTAATATTGTTGGAGTTTACTGCTTTGTTAACAAGTCGTTTTCTACAGAGCAGTAATTCAAGCATGGAATTCATGCATTCATTATTGTGCTAATAATAATCATTGTTTGTAAATGTATTTGGTTTAATTTTTTTATTTTTTTTATTTCATCCTGGAGATACATATAATGCATATAGGATTCGTCCAATATTGTACAATCATACATTTCAACAACGAACCGATTAATTAGTTGACTTTAATAACCAGTTGATTACAGCCATTATGTAATCAACTTCAATTGAGAATAGACATCATATAAAATGGAAACTCTAGTATATATAAATACTACCCACATAATAATCACACAACCCACATATATAATTGTATCTTCATTTTCATCCTTCATATCATCATCATAAAACCCCCTTACCATTATCTATAAATTCCTGTATACTGTAAAATACCCCATTTATCAAGAAGCTATTCAATTTTGTCTTAAAAGTGGCCAGGTTTCAACAATTTTTTATGTCTAGTGGCAGCTTATGACGCTCACATTAGTCCGAGACTTGTGCGTGAGTAATGAGGTGAATGATTACACATAGATGCCAGACGAAGAAGCGGGATTCGAACCCACGACCGCTTAAACGACAGCAAGCTGAAGTTGCGACGCCCCAACTAACTGAGCTAAGCGGCCCATTATTTGCCGTTTGTGTATCATAGAAAAGAATCTATGAGGGAAGCTTAATAAAACAAAGTAAGTAGATCATTGAGTGTTTCCAGTATATTCTATTACATGGAATAAATTTCATGTCTTGAGTTTGTTCCGTTTTATAGGACGATTTATTTATCTATTTTTACTGATTATCTTTCACAAAAAAATGTGTGCAAGAAATGAAATGGTATAGAATAGAAGAGAAAAGCTTCATGAAAAGACTTATTAGTCAAAAACGTAAACAAGGTCAAGCTGGCGATTGACAAGGTCAAGATGGTGGTTAGAAACGACAAGATGACTGTTGACAAGGTCAAAATGGCGGTTGACAAGGTCAAAATGGCGATTGACAAGGTAAAGATGGCGGTTGACAAAATCAGCTCCATGGTTCAAAATTAAAACCTATCATTTTAGTTTACCTGGCAGAGTACCAATAAAGACAAATTAGCTCAACCAAATATTGAGCGCATAAAAAATCACTCTCACACATCACGATCTCATCAGACTAGCCTACTTATTCGGTCACAAGTGAAACTTTAAATGCTGCTAAGTGTTCCAAAGTCTTTCGGCTTTGATCAAGTTGAAGTCTTAAACTTTGCTGCTCATCTACTGTGCGATCAAGAAGTAGAGAAGAAGAAGAAAAAGAAGAAGGCGTGCGATCTTTCTTCCCAAAAAGATCAATGGGGGCGTCGCGACGCTTGTTTGCCAATACTCTTCAACGGTGACACCGACTAAAGCGTCTTCAATACACGCACGCAAACTGAAGAGTGACGCTCAAAGAACAACTAGAACACCGACAACAGCTCATTCGACATTCGAATGTTGCGGCTCTGCTCTATATAAGAGGGGGATTAGATTAGATTAGATTAGATTTCTTTATTCATGTAAGTTTACAAATTTCGCATAATATGATTAGTTAAGACAAAATTGTCAACATCACCTAGATACTATATATAGACTTGGATTATAATTTTTATAGTGCTAGAAATTATTTACAATGATGTTTGTATGTTATTAATGATATAAGCTCTAGTAATGACAATCTAAGTGATGCAATTACATGAAATGGCGAAGTTTGGACAAAGATTCGTCCATTCTTGACACTTAACCAGTATAAATAAAAATAATTATTCTATTTGCATTTAGTTGTTCTTATTTTTCAATATGAAAGCAGTTTATTATATAGATGGCAGGTATTAGTTAAATTGAGAACAGAGAATATAAATTTCAAATTGTTCAATGTTAATTGTGATAATGATAATGGTGGTGGATGATGAAAAGAGGAGATGGGGTGATTATTCAAAATAGTTGATTTTGTACAAGTTTTCTTAGAAGGATTGTGGTGAGTGATAAAACATGTTTTCAATAAGCTGTACAATACTGACGAAAATTATTTACAAAGTAGGTTAATGTTGTGATTTCATGCAGTTGCTCTAGGGTTGGACAGATGCAGCCATTTTCTCCATGAGATATTTCCTTAATGATGAAATAAAGCCCGCTCGACTCTCAATGCACCTGATGGAACTTGGAAGTGCATTCCAAGCACGACAAGCACTTACAATAAATGATTTTGTATAAATGGTAGTACGATGGTTGGGTATTCTTAGAGTATTATCCCCAGTTCTGGTATGTGAGACATCATTCCACCTGCCTTCAGACATAAATTTGAAATCATTTTTGAAGTAATTTGGTTTACCATATTTGAGAATATCTTTGACAAGTTTGACAATCCTGAATAACCTTTGATCAGTAAGTTTGAGAGTTGAGCTAGCAATGTGGGATTGAGTTATACGTTCATGCCGTTGAAGAGAGTAGACAAACCGTAAGCAATAGTTCTGACTGCGCTGCAGTCTATCATTAAGTGTGACTGTCATATCATTCATAACAGAATTACAATACATGAAATGTGGGAAGATAAGAGATTTAACCAGTAACAGTCTGACCCTCCTAGGTAGAATATCTTGCATTTTCTTCAAAGGATGCATAGCTGAAAAAACCTTTTTACATGTACTTATAACTTGCTCTGACCAGTCAAGTGTTGAATTCATGATTATTCCTAAGTTCCTAACTGAGCTACAATATGGTATTGCATTTCCATCAACAGTGATTTTATGAGTAAGGTTCAAGTCAATACTATTTATCAGGCGTGAATAGCCTATGATTATAGGTTGCGTTTTTACAGGATTGAGTTTAAGACCATTTTTTCTAGTCCATTCAACAATTTGATTGATATCCTCATTAATCCTGTCAACAGTGTCATTGATTCTTGAGATACAGCAACTGGAATAGATTTGAAGATCATCTGCATAAGTGTGGAAACTAGAAAACTTGATTACTGAGGAGAGGTCATTTGCATAGAGAGTGAAAAGGAGGGGGCCAAGAATAGAACCTTGAGGTACGCCATGTAATACACTTTTCCATTGTGATCTGTTATCACCATCTGTGACACATTGCTTCCTACCTGTGAGATAAGATTTAAACCATGTTTGAGCTTTGTGACTGAAACCAAGAAGAGCTAATTTACTGAGGAGAACCTCATGGTCGACAGTATCAAATGCTTTAGAGAAATCAAACAGACTCAAGATTGTACATTTCCTATGATCCATAGCTAACCTGATATCTTCAGTGACACGTAATAGAGCAGTTTCAGTTGAATGAGATTTTCGAAAACCAGATTGGAAGTTATGAAGCTTACTGTTTCTTTCAAGGAATTCGACCACCTGCCAATGAACCAGTCTTTCCAATACTTTGGATAATGCTGGAAGAATGCTAATAGGTCTGAAGTCTTCAGCTTTATTGGGGGAGGCAACTTTGTTCAAAGGACGAACTAGAGCATGCTTCCAATTTTTAGGGAAATTACCATTTTGAAGAGATTTATTGAAAATAAGAGTGATGACAGGTAAAATAGCAAATAATATTTTCTTGATGAATTTAATAGGAATTTCGTCTGCCCCAGTAGCATTGGTGTGAATAAGTTGAATTGCTTTAAGAGCATCTTGTTCTGTAATTGGATGAAAATGAATGGCTGTCTCATTGCGTTGCCTGGAGTGTGAAACAAAATGTTCATTAATATCATCCAAAGGGAGATCTAAGGGGAGAGGGAGAGAGAGAGAGAGAGAGAGAGAGAGAGAGAGAGAGTGATTGTTGGTGAGATTGTGATTGAAAAATCATTTCGTGAGTAAGTTCGCTCAGTAAGTAGAGTATATAAATATTCACATTTTGTGTGGTGTATGAAGGAATGAGATGGGAATAGAGGAATAGAAAAATATTAAGAAGATGAGGGTTGGATCAGAAGAAGAAGAAAGAGTAGAGAAGGAGGAGGTGAAGGAATAGGAGGAGGAGGAGGAGGAGGAGGAGGAGGAGGAGGAGGAGGATGAGGAGGAGGAGGAGGAGAAGGAGGAGGAGGAGGAAGAGGAGGAGAAGGAGGAGGAGGAGGAGGAGGAGGAGGAGATGATGAAGACAGAGAAATAAAAAAAATGAAGGAAGAGTAACCTATCGTGAAGGAGAATAATAATAAAAAGGAGAAGATGGTAGGAAAAGATGGAGGGAGAAGAATGAGAAGAAATGGAGGGGAACGTGGAGAAATAGAAGACGTGAGAAGAGTAAAAAGAAGAATGTGCAGAAGTAGAAAAGGATAGTGTGAGTAAGGATGAAGAAAATAAGGGGAAGTATAAGAAGAGGAGAGAAAGTAAGAGAAATAGGGAAAGAAAGTAAGAGAGAAAGTAAGAGAAATAAGGAAAAAGTAGATGACGTGAGAAGAACTAAGAAGAGTGGGGAAGAAGAATACTTGAGAAGAATGAGGAAAACAAGTAGAAAAGTAAAGCGTGAACAGAGAAGGAAAGGAGAAATTCTCGATAGGGAGAAGAATAAGTAGGGGAAAACGATCGAAAGAAAGTGAAAAGAATGAGGAAAGAGGAGAAAACGTAAGAAGAGTGAAAAGGAGATGTATAAAACGATAGTAAAAACAGAGAAGGAAAAAAGATAAAAAGGGAAAGAATATGACGAGAAAAAAGCCGGAAACCATAGAAAGATCCAAGAAGAATGAAGAGAAGGAGATTAGAATGTGAAAAACGGTGGTAAAAATAGAGAAGTAAGGAGAAAACTCGCGATAAGGGGAAGTAAAGGTAGAGTAAAAGGCGTCAGCAATCGAAAGAGAGTAAGAAGAATGGGGAAGGAGTAGAAGACGGATGAACAGTGAAAAGAAGGAGATGTGAAAGTTGAAAAAGGATGTTAAGAAAAGAGAAGGGAGGAAGAAACTCATGATAAGTGGAAGAAAAAGAAGAGGAAAAAGCCGAAGACAATCAAAAGAGAGTAAGACGAATATTGTCATGTATGGTGACATAAAATTGATGGAGTGAAATTATCAGAATAAGAACAAGGTCAACTATAACACAATAACCTTGATTACATTTATTCATCCAAAAATACACCAAAAAATATTGGATTTTTCTTTTTTTTAATTAAATTAAATCTACATTTTTATGAAAATTTATCAGAGGAGGTTAACTGGTGAAATAGCATCGGCTTTCTGATTTTAAAGTTCTTTGAATTTTAGTTTTAAAATCTTTATGGATATGACCTGATTTGATGGATTTCCGGAGGTAGGCGGTAGGGAACTGCCGTGGGGTTTTTTCTGATGTGCCCTGGAAGTGTTCTGAGCTCCTGCACAGATGAAATCGTAGGCGATGTGAGAGCGCGTCGATCTACACGTATGGACTCGGGACGGTCGATGCGGTCCTGGATTCAGTAACTGATGTGGCTGCTTGTACGGCCCGTGCTCGAGCCAGTGCGGGTGATGGATCTCGAACGTCGAATGACGGTTTACAGTTCGCCACCGGGTGTTGTTTGGCGGTGAACTCGTTCAGCCGACCTAATCTGGAACGTTTTTTGGCAGCTTAGGTGTGGCAAGACCAACAGTAAAATTTTACAATAAATAAAATTTAAATTTCGACGCACTTCAGTAGTCACCTCTACGATTTTCTTCAAATCATCAGGAATTTAAAGTCTTTCAAACTGCACTTCAGTCTTCAAGAAACTTATAGATAAGGCCTCTTTCACAAAATAAGAATCTATTCGTTTTTGACTCAATCTATTCAACTGCCGGTTTATAGTGATTTTGAGATATGATTGTCCTAAATTTATTCATAAATTGGATTCTAGTTAAATTTCTTTAAATACAGTATAAAAAATTTGATTTGATAAAAAGTTCAGTCTAAATTGGAATTTGAAAATTATGTTCACAATCCTTTTCAATAATTTAGAAATTGAAATAAGTAGGCCCTAATGACTTTCAATAAAGTGAACGTTTTGACTCACCGGATACAAAAATCACAAATAACACATACAACAGACGTGGATTTCTCCTGAAAGCTCGGAATTTGACTGCTTCGATTTGCATCAGCCTCGACGCTTTTATACCTGTGGGTTGATAATCTGCAGATCAAGACGTCTACGTCACGAAATCAGTCAAATTAATTCCGAAATTTCTTTACAAAATTGAAGGATCCACACTAAAAATCCTAAAACTTAAATATAATCGCACAGAGACTTACATAAAAGCTGTGACTGATTTATTTCAATTAATAGGAGATAGTTTTTCTACACTTACTAGCATTCTTTTGACTAACTCTACATGTTTGATACAATTTTTTACAAAGTGACTTTTTTGACGAATTTGAACTTCAAAATTACAGGTAATATTCTACAAAATTTGCTCTTTCTGGCTCTAAATTTTGTTTTTCATAAAATTCAGTCGTTTTTTAAATATCCGTGTTTGAAAGTTGAGTTTTTAGCACGTGTTCGTGAAAGTTCTATGTGTTAATTTTATTAAATTTCAGAGTTAAAATATGATTTATAGACTTTATCTTATTACAAAATGATATATTAAAACTAATATTATGAGAAGTTTCAGTTTTACTATAATTAATAAGTTTTTGACAAACATGCTGGTCTGAAGGTTAGTTTAGGCTAGATCTTCATAATGGTACAGTATTATTCTATTTCTTAATAAATATTTGATTCTGTTTTTTGTGTCTTGATCCCCCTTAAAATACTCAATTCTGCTAAAATATTGAACCAGGCGTGACAATATGAAAGACGTAGAAGATGTCAGAAAAGTAAAGAGAAGGAGATGTGGAAGTGGAAAACGATAGTGTGAACAGTGAAGGAAAGGGGAAATACTCGATAAGGAGAGGAAAAAGCCTCGTATATGCGGCGAGCGAAACGTTATTTCCAGGCAAGTATAATTGAAGGGGAAGAATTTCCCCCAGTCGTGGAACTAGGGACGCAAAGAAAGTGAAAAGAATGAGGAAAGAGGAGAAAACGTAAGAAGAGTGAAAAGGAGATGTATAAAACGATAGTAAAAACAGAGAAGGAAAAAAGATAAAAAGGGAAAGAATATGACAAGAAAAAAGCCGGAAACCATAGAAAGATCCAAGAAGAATGAAGAGAAGGAGATTAGAATGTGAAAAACGGTGGTAAAAATAGAGAAGTAAGGAGAAAACTCGCGATAAGGGGAAGTAAAGGTAGAGTAAAAGGCGTCAGCAATCGAAAGAGAGTAAGAAGAATGGGGAAGGAGTAGAAGACGGATGAACAGTGAAAAGAAGGAGATGTGAAAGTTGAAAAAGGATGTTAAGAGAAGAGAAAAAAAGAAGAAACTCATGATAAGGTATGAAAAAAGAAGTGGAAAAGGGCGAAAACGATCGAAAGAAAGTAAGACGAATGAGGAAGAAGTAGAAGATGTCAGAAGAGTGAAGAGAAGGAAATGTGGAAGTGGAAAACGATAGTGTGAACAGTGAAGGAAAGGGGAAATACTCGATAAGGAGAGGAAAAAGCCTCGTATATGCGGCGAGCGAAACGTTATTTCCAGGCAAGTATAATTGAAGGGGAAGAATTTCCCCCAGTCGTGGAACTAGGGACCAGGGACACCATTCCCTGTCGTAGGCAGCCCACCGGGTGACAAGGCGCCCCCAAACCCTATCAAGACAGCGTGAAATGTTTTCACTTATTTTATACTCGCTCCCTTCGTGAGTGGATGTTGTATGAAGTATCGACATCCTTTTCTCATGCATTCATCGCTCCATCTTCCATCCTCGTTTCTCAGTTGAAATCCTCTCTGGAAGCATGTCGAAGCATGATGACGACTCTTGTGAATGGAAAGAGGCACAAATCGTCTTTGTTAAATGGTAATTGTCACCTTGGAAGGCAGGCGAAGTGAATTTCTGCGCTGAACTTCACCCCTACTCACACACGAACCTATTACTTATCTTGCTCTCCCTCGCATTCTCCTCCATTTCCTTCTCTTCCTCTCTCTTCCTCCGCAATCCTCTTTGGAACAGTGACATTATGAGACACGGGTCGCATTATTCACTATCTGTGGCCAACCACCACTCCCTCTCCTCCTAGCCCAACCTAACCTCAAACCTTCGACGTCTTACAGCTGTGATTCCACCGCAGTTATAAGTTAATCATGGCTGCTCACTACTACTTCCACGGCATGAATTATTGCTCAACGAAATACGGCAGCAGACTAGTGGTATGAATTTTTCGTATCATATTAATAATGTGAAGAAGTGTATTTTTGGAAAGGATATGGTGTCTGAAGTTCAAGGTAAACTATGGCTGTAGTAGTTTTGATTTATTTAAAAAAGATACATTGATTTTTTTGGAGTATTTCTTTCCATGCCAAACCACATTAGTTTGGAAAGAGTGGTGTGTATTTTTCAATTGGATGTTCAAGTTGAACTATGGCTGTAGATTTGTTATTTATTTTAAAAAATGAGCTCCATTGATTCTTATAGAGTGATCTTTCATGCCAGACCACATTATTTAGAAAGAGTGGTGTGTATTTTTCAATGAGGTGTTCAACTTCAAGTTAAAGTTGAACTATTGCTGTAGGTTTGTTATTTATTTAAAAAAATGAACTCCATTGATTTTCATAGAGTGATTTTTTATGCCAGAGCAAATTAGTTTGGAAAGAGTGGTGCGTATTTTTCAATGAGGTGTTCAACTTCAAGTTAAAGTAGAACTATTGCTGTAGATTTATGGTTTATTAAAAAAAAAATGAGCGCCATTGATTCTTATAGAGTGATCTTTCATGCCAGACCACATTATTTAGAAAGAGTGGTGTGTATTTTTCAACGAGGTGTTCAACTTCAAGTTAAAGTTGAACTATTGCTGTAGATTTACGATTTATTAAAAAAAAAATGAGCTCCATTGATTCTTATAGAGTGATCTTTCATGCCACACCACATTATTTAGAAAGAGTGGTGTGTATTTTTCAATGAGGTGTTCAACTTCAAGTTAAAGTTGAACTATTGCTGTAGGTTTGTTATTTATTTTCAAAAATGAACTCCATTGATTTTCATAGAGTGATTTTTTATGCCAGAGCAAATTAGTTTGGAAAGAGTGGTGCGTATTTTTCAATGAGGTATTCAACTTCAAGTTGCTGTGAATGTAAGATTTATTTAAAAAAATGAGCACATTAGTTTGGAAAGAATGGTGTGTATTTTTCAATGGGATGTTCAAATTGAAATATGGCTGCAGATTTGTGATTTGTTTAAAAAAAATGAACTTCATTGATTTTTATGGATTATTTCTTTTTCATGACAGACCACATTAGTTTGAAAAGAGACGTGTGTATTTTTGAATGGGATGAGGAAACTGGAGTTCAAGGTAAACTTTGGCTGTAGTATTTGTGATTTATTATATAAATGAAAAAAAGAATTCCATTGATTGAGACCACATTTGTTTAGAAACAGTGGTGTATATTTTTTAACGGGATGTGGTGTCCGAAATTCAAGGTAAATTATTAACGTTGTGGTGCTTATGATTTATTCATGAAAATTAATTTCATTGATTTTTATGGAGTGATCTTTTTCATGCTAGACCACATTAGTTTAGAAAGAGTGCTGCGCATTTCGTAATGGGATGTGGTGTCTGAAGTTCAAGTTAAATATTATGGTTGTGGTGTTTGTGATTTATCTGAAAAATTTAACACTATTGATTTTCGTTGAGTTTGCACAACTATTCAAAATTACTATGTAGTTTTATATAAAGCCATCAAGTTTCCTTATTTAATTGGATTCTAGAATGTTTAATAATTAATTCTAGATAATAATTAGATTCTAGAATGTTTAATAATTTAATTCTAGAATTCTAGAATCTTTAATAGCCCATATAATTAACATAATAATATAAATAAGCCAATTTAATCCAATAGTTTTCTATCACTCCACATCTCATTTTTCTTCTTAGTGTTACTGGAAGTAAATAATTGATAAGTGATTGCAAATAAATAAAGAGATACTTCTACAATATACAACTTCGACAATTCGGATACTTCGATCGTTCTCATCTTGCCGATCCGTTATTTATAGCCTAAGCTGTTTTATATGTGTTTGCTAATTTTGTGCGCTCTCAACTCCCATTGGTTGTCAAGTGAGCGTGTCAGTTCTGAGTCAATAGCCAATCACATCGAAGAAAAGTTGAAACTATATTAGAGGCATCCATTTTTTTATGCTGATGATGCCCACATGAGTCCGAGACTTGTGCGTGGGCAATGAGGTGAATGACTACACATAAATGCCTGACGGTGGAGTGGGATTCGAACCCACGACCGCTTAGACGACAGCAAGCTGAAGTATTTTTTTTTTTATCTAATGTCGGCCATTTTCTTTAACAATTGCGCAGATGACCATTGCATTTCAGCAATGGACAAAATGGATAACAGGGGACATTTGA
This sequence comes from Conomelus anceps, assembly GCA_948455865.1. Taxonomy (NCBI): domain Eukaryota; kingdom Metazoa; phylum Arthropoda; class Insecta; order Hemiptera; family Delphacidae; genus Conomelus; species Conomelus anceps. Next base: position 2,951,224 of record OX418219.1, read on the forward strand.
GCACAGACTTAATGTTCTTGGTTTAAAACTATGACCGAAAAAACTCAGTTGATTTACTTTTTAAAATTGTTGATCAACTAATGTTGGGTTATTTCTGTTGATAACAGCTCAATCAATAATTATTATCAAACAAAAACTGAAGTAATTCTAATTTGTTATTTGAAAAAAAGCAAGACGTTTTTGCTCTGAAATAACCTGTTACCAGGCAAGTAGCTCCAATGCATTTTATTGTGAACTGTCCTTAAAAGTCTGTTGCAGTAATATACTAACAAAAATGCAACAAATTTGAACAATTTATCAATTTTATTAACAATAACAGTAGCAACTATCATTTAAATCGCGTCTACTCAAATTGCAAGATAATTTATTGTAGCCTATTAGTTTTGAATAAAATGTCAAGTCCCAGTTTCGGGAATCCAGTAAAGTGAAAGTACTCCATAAATCGATACTTCGATAGTCATGGTTAGTAGTTGTTGATTTACGAACGAACCCCAATTCGATTGTTACCAGATATCGATTCATCGATAGTCATTGTTAGTAGTTGCTGATCTACTAATGAACCTAAAATTTTTCACCACTGTTACAATAGAATCTTTCCCTCGTTAATGAAATCGAGTCCGGAAAAATTCTATAAGTGCTACCACAAATCAGGGAGGCCAATTATTTCGGCTCCCCTTCCCCCCTCAACCGCTCGCCATGATGAGATTTCAATTTTCATCCCAACTAATTACTGTCGGCTGTTGATATGGGTACCACGGAGGGGGTTTGAGGTTAGAGGTTCTGGGGGTTTTGAAGGGGCTTGAGTGGTGTTGGAGGGGGTTTTATGAGGTTTAGGGGGGGGGGAAAGGGGAGGAGGGCTACAGCTTGAGCAACAAGCTGTCCGACAACAGATGTGATGACGACAACTCAAAAGCGAGTAATATGTCAGTCGATATGTCATTTGTTTACAGTAGACTAATATGATCTATCAGAATTGTGTGTATGTGTGAAAATCGGCGAGATTAATAGGGTTACAGTGCTCAACTAAATGAATAAATGCATTTTGTATTAGTCATAAATACATTTTTTACATGATGTATTCATACATCTGGATAGATTCTTCTACGAATGAAATTTTGCATCCCAAGGTTACAAAGAACCTGTGTGAAATGCTACACATAAACTTGGAACTTTAAAAGTGGAAACTCCAGAAGGACAGGAGGCTTGTAAATATAAAAGGACCTAATAGTAAATTATATTATCGATGAAAACAGATATATAATATAATAAAAATAGAAATTAACACAATGATAAAATTATTATGATCATTATACACAAATTACATTGCTGTTCAAATTTTAGATAACTAACACACTGCATTAATAAAAAAAACGTAATAAAATAAATAATTGTACATAATGAAAGATGATAATAATAAATTAAACAGGGAAGCCATCTTAAAATATACTAAGATTTTTATGAACAAGTATATAAAGCTTTATTTAACCTTTTTATACATCTTTCGTTTTTGATTATTTCCAAGGTAGTTGAAATACAATAAATTATGTAATTTTGGTGCAAGAAACGTGAAGCATTTTTTGTAGCTTCGTTTGGTCTTGGCACATAAGCGTTTAGACAATTTATAATGATGCAGCGATTAAATGGTCAAATATATTTTAACCAATTCACTACAACTAACTTGGTGTTATCATAATTCTGGCATACTTACTGCCATTCCTACTTTCCTAACCTCATGATTGTCAGGTTCTATAGACTGGTGACTATTATTATATCCTATCATTGTAATATGTCAGTTTTATATTTAAATTGTGATGAATATAATACAAGTATGAATATAATAAGTTGTCGAAATTCATTCGTTCACGTACATCGTGTTGGAGCACATTATTAAAATCGATTTTGATGGTAGAAAATATCAGTTACCTTGTTATAAATTTTTACATACCTTCCATTGAACTGTTTCATTCTCCAACACTGGAACTTGTGCTGCATCGAATATCCTTGCACTCTCTGTTTAGAGTTAGAACTTAATTGATAGGCCTTATCCGAGACAAAAGATCCATCAATATCTTCTGAAAGCCAACGATAACTGCTATTAAATTACAAGTCCTCCTTTCTCAGCCACTAACTGATAATATAAGCAGCATAAATTCACAAAGGGTACACTCGAGCTACTCTTCTAACTTACTCTACTCTTACTTAACTTCAAATCTCCCCCCCTTCCATTCCTATGCTGTACATCCCCCAGCTCTCTTACTCCTCACTTCTACTCTTCTGACACCTCTTCCCTCTCCCTCTTTCTCTATTGTTCCTGTTTTACTTCTTTGTATTTTACGTCTAGCGCTGCAAACATCAGCAAACTAATACGCTAGTAATCATTAGAGGGAAAGAGCGAACGAACGAAGGAGAAAGAGAAAGAGAAGATGATTTTGGAGAAGGAGAAGGTGGAGACGTAGGAGTAGGGGGCATAAAAAGAGGAGGGGGAGGAGGAGGAGGAGGAGGAGAAGGAGTAGGAGGAGGAGAAGGAGTAGGAGGAGGAGAAGGAGTAGGAGGAGGAGAAGGAGTAGGAGAACGTGGAGGAGAATGGAAGGAGTGGAAGGAGGTGATGACGGAGGAGGAAGAGGAGGAGGAGAAAAAAGAGGATGAGGAGGAGGAGGAGGTTTAAGAGGAGGAGAAGGAGTAGGAGCGGAAGGAGGAAAGGGGGGAAGGAGGTAGAAGAAGAAGAGGAGGAAGAGGTAGGAGGTGGAAGAGGAAGAAGAGGAGGAGGAGAAGAACGAGAAGGAGGAGGAGGTGGAAAAGAAAGAAGGGTGGAAAGAGGGGGCTAAAGATTAAAACATTGAAAGAAGTGGAAAAAGAAGCAGTAGATGATGAAAGTGGTCGAATATGGAGAAGAAAGATAGGGAATGAAAGGAGGAAAAGAGACCGGATAATATTGTTGAAGGAAAAGGAAGAAAGAGCTGAAAAGAGGTGAAGAATAAGAGGAGATCAAAAAAGAAATGAAAAGAGGAGGTGGAGATAATGTCATGATAGAGAAGTAGAAGAACGTGGGGAAAGTGGAAGAATACGACGAAGAAGGGAGGGAAGTGAAAGGTAGAGAAGGAGAGAATGATTGGAATTATGATGAGGAAGTGGAGAGGAAAAGAAAAAGGAGAGGAGAGCAGAAAAAAGAAGGTTAAGGTGAGATGAAAGAAGAAGGTGGTAAAGCAAAAGGAGAAGAATTGAAAAAAAGGAGTAGAAAATAAAACGATGTAGAAGGCAGAAAATGAGGAAGTAGAGGGAAGCGAAAAAAAATAGATTATAAGAATAATATTTTTGAAGGGAAAGAGATAAGAGCTGGAAGAGGAGTAGAATAAGAAGAGATCGAATGAAGAAAATCTGAATGAAGGAGTAGAAGAACGAGATGATTGAGTTGAACAAATTGGAGAGAGAGGAGAACATAAATAGTGTGAGAAGAGGTGAGAATGAAGGAGAGGAAAAAATGAAGATGTCGAACGTCAAATGGAGAGTAAGGGAGAAGAGGAGAAGAGGAAGAAGAAAATGAAAAAAGAACAAAATGAAGGAAGACGGAGGAAAAGGTGAAGAGACAAAAGAGAAAAAAAGAAGAAGACAAAAGAGATAGTGGAAGAAGATTGATTGATTGATCAAATGTCTTTATCAAGAGCGGAGTTAGGGCTCAGGGTCCTCTCTACCATTCAACCCTTGAAAAAAAAGGAAAGAAAAAGATATAGAAGAAGATGAGCGAGGAATATGAAGAGGAAATAGAGAAGAATTCTATCTTTAGATGAAGAGTGGTGAAAAGAGGAGAAGAACAAGAGCAAAATGAAAAAGGAACAAAATGAAGAAAAATGGAGGAAAGGTAGAGAGAAAAAAATAGAAGACAAAACAAAAAGTGGTGGGACAAAAAAAAGGAAAAGAAGAAAGCAAGAGAAAAGAGTGTAAAAATATATGGGGAGTGGAGAAGAGGAAAAAATGAAGAAGCCGAATGACAAATGGATAGTAAAGAAAAGAGAAAATAGAATGATAAAGGAACAAAATGAGGAAAAGGCAATGAATAAAAATAAAAGATTAGAACAACACAAAAAAAAAGTTGTAAAAAAGTAGAATAATAGTAAAATAAGTACATAGATAGATGATTTTATTTTTCACACTCTACACAAAAAAAAGCTGTGGGCGAAGTTGAAGCAAAACAAGGCCTCTCTACCACATAGCTTACAGAAGAAGAACTTGAGAAGGATAGAGTGAGAAAGAAGACAAAACATGAAGTGGGAGAAGAAGGAGAAGAAGAATAAATAGAAAAAGAAAAAGACGAAATAAAAAATGGGAAAAGAAGAGGAAGGAAGAGAAGACGGAGAATGGAAAAGAGGAAGAAATGAAGAAGTTACAACAAAATAGAGAGTAAGGAAAAGAGAAAAACCAAATTATAAAGGAACAAAATAAAGAGAAATAGAATGAATAAATGACTTTTTTATTTGTTGACGTGGAAAAGTTTGGACAGTCATGTCCACTCTACCACTTGACCATGAAATGGAGGAAAAGGCAATGAACAAAAAGGAAAGATTAGAAAAATAGAAAAAAGAAAGTGACAAAGAAGAAGAATATAGAAAAATAAGTAGATATAATATATAGATAGATTGATGGCTTTATTTACACACTTTACACAAAAAAGTGCTGTGGGCGAAGTTAAGGCAAAACAAGGCCTCTCTACCACTTAGCTTACAGAAGAAGAACTTGAGAAGGATAGAGTGAAAAAGATGACAAAGAAGACGATAGCGAAGATAATGACGTCGACGATGAAGAAGATGAAGTTGAACCGAAGTTGTCTGAAAGCATTTGTTAACGTTTCAGGTTTAACCCGATTATTTGCAGCCTGATTTACCTTCCTTTACAAAGCACATCTTCACTCAGCTAAGGTAACGTTCGCTCACTCCAACTACGTACTAACTGCTACGTGCTACGGAGACCTGACGCTGAGTTGCTGCTAGCTGTTGGCTGGTAGGGCAAAGAAGCGGCTCAAACTTCAGGAAGGCTCCTTATTCAAGTTGTAGGCGTCTTCTACCACTCTCTACCCCTCTCTAACCCTCTCTACCATTCTAAAACCCCTCTCCACCATTATAACCCCCTCTAAACCCACCAAACTCATCATCAGCTAATGTAGATTGGCATAATTCATTCTTCTCTTCCGGTCTGAAAGCAAAGTTTTCGATCCATTGCAACAAATTAATATCTCAACTAGATAATCTGATGGTAGACGGTGTTTCCATCATTTCTGTCTGATACTAATTTCAAAGTGCAGCCGGTTCGTAGACTAATAATACACAGTAATCTTGGTGTATTGTAGAGTTCGGTGACAGATAATGAATTTGTGACACTGAACACTTAATGTGTATGTTTCTCGTTGTTATCAACACGGTAGTTGACTGTAATAATAATAATTGTTTTCGAGCTAATTATCTCAGTTACTCCAGGTATTTATTTCGCATATCAAATGATTGGATATAATGCGAATATAGATAATACTGTAGCGAATATGAAATTGGAGAGAATAGAAAGAAAGAAGAAACAGTGGTTCTCGGTGTTATCTGCTATGTAAATGTTTACTTTTAAGCAATTAAAGTAGGTAATAAGGGGACTTCTGCGTACCCTATGGGAGCAGGGGGGCGTGGCCACCCCCCTTCCCCCCTCCCCCCAGGTCAGACATTTTGTAAACACCCACCCTTCCCCCCTGTCCCAGTCAGCCATTTTGTTTTTAAGGTCACATACCCCCCTTCCCTATGTGTCCCCACTTTATTCCCAATAGATTAAAGGGGGACCCCCCGCAAGCACCAATGAGAGAGGACCTATCCCCCCTGACCCCACCTCTCACAGAAGGTTCCCAATAAATATAGAACATACAGCTTTATATCTATATATACATGCTTGCAATTGTATATCTATATATACCTGCTTGCAATTACTATATCTATATTTGCTCTTATCCCTAACCCCCCGCCCCCGCCCCCCGCTTTAGCTATTAATTACATCTGCACACTTGCCACCTCCTGCTGTGATTCTCAAAGCCCTCTCTCTCTCTTTCGCACGTGCAGTGTTAATATACCCCCCTGCCCCCCACCCCCGGACAGTGCTTCAGATATTAATAATACTTCCGCCCCCTGCTGTAAAAAACTATTTCATAACGTTTAAAAGCAGAACACGTGCACAAGTTTTATGTGTGTGTGTGTGTGTGTGTGTGAGAGAGACGTGCTCTCAGGTCATTAACCTTAGAATTTAACGGTCGCAACACGTGCCTAGCAGGTGGGGGGCTGTACACAGAAATAGAATGCTTCTACACTCCCCGATTCCTAGATTGATAGCGTTGTAATAGGCGTTCTTGTTGAGGAGGTAAAAACAAACTACTATCATATTTTATCGTCGGCTCATCCATCCCAATAAGCCGAAGAAATTCGCTGACAGTATGTTCTGGCAATAGTCCTCGTCCCTCCAACTCTTTATAATCAAACGTTCTGGCAGTCATTACACATTTTTCTATCAAATAATAGGCATATCTATACATCAGATCATTTAAATGCCTCTTGAAATCTCGATTATTATGCACATAATCCATTAATAGGTCCTGTGATATTTTTACAGCTGTGTTAAGTTGTTCATATGAGATGAATCCTGCTTTTTCAATTATAAACTCTTTTTTAGTGAGTAAATTTTCCCTATTGAATTCATCTCGAGTGAGTAGTTTATCTCTTTCTGCCTTTGCCTCTTTGCTAATAATTTTCATCTCATTATTGAGGGTATGTCTACTCACCAGCACACTAGCCTTCTCCTGCTCAAATTCTCTCCTAGTTAAAACAACCTGTTCTAAATCATGCATGCGTTTTTCCAACACATTGTTAATTATACTTAATCCACTATTGAGATTTTCAAACGACACAAGTTGGCTTCTTTCATTGTTAAATTCTGTTCTAGTTAAAACAGCTTTCTTCAACTCACTCAATTCAAATTTCAACTTGTCAAAATTCGCTACTAATTTTTTTAACTCCTCTAATTGCTTCGCATGCACTGTATGCATCCTACCGAATCGATCGGTGTTCATTGTTCGAATGTCGAAATTAATTATCAACACCTCGGTACACCCGCTCCAGCGGAGAGGCTCCGATTTGTGTTGCTTGTCAAGATGACTCGCGCTGGCAGCACTGACGTCACCACCCCAGCTCATGTCTTTAGTCGGCTATTCTCACTTTACACGATGTTTCGCATAGGGGTGAGGGGGCGCCCACTCCGCATTTCTTCTAACATACTCTTTCGCAACAGCCGGTTTCACCCAGCCCCATCTCTCTCTCATATTTCTTTCTCTCCTCTTTCGCTCTACTGAACAGCTTCCTGGCAACGCCGGCTGTCCTCGCATTTCTTACTGTATAAAGTTACCTTCTCGCAGTTCTTGTAATATCGAATCGATTTCAATATCGTGAGCTGAATTTCCTGCATTTTTTGAACCCATTAAAATAAATAACCGTTCGACTAGTTCGTTAACATCATCCCAGAATATGTAGTTTCTATCACGTGATTTATTTCTAACAAAATTCAATAATCCTTTCCCATACTTTGAACGTTTTTTGGGTGGAAAAAGTTTCTGTATAATTTGAGATTTTTTACCAGAATTGCGAATTACGTAACCCTGGTTATTAATATGTACAGATGTCAGTGATAATATTTTTTTATATTTCGCCAAATCTTTGTTATTGTAGAGATTTGAATTTGGTCTACTGTTAAACAATAGCTCCAACAAACCATGAGTCATTCTAAACCTTTGTTCGCCGACAGTTATAAAAACATCATCAAAACTTACGGGCTCATCGCCGATAAAATATAAATTTTGTTTATGATCAAAACGTATACCATAAGGAATAGAATTATCTAATTTCTCGTTATGAAACACACCTAAATAGTTGTCTAAAATTTCTTCTATTCGAGTGCGACGGTTAGTAATATTCAAAGTCGAATCAAAGAAAGCAGATTTATCATTAGCAGAAATATTTACATCTTCCTCCCCATCCTCCTCCTTCTCCTCCACCTCCTCCTCCTCCTCCTTCTCCTTCTCCGTTACCAACGGTTCAACCTTGTGTTCTTTTTCGCGCTTTACTGTTTCATTGGCAGAGATTGTGCTCTTTTTGAGTTCAATTAATGGAGTAATTATTGGTTCCAACCTTTTACGATTAAATTCTTCACTCTGTGTTTGAAAACCCAATAAATTTCTGTGTTTTTCAATAATAGTTTTTCTCAATTTTTTTATTCTATCTATTAAACTGCTTCTCTCCCCAACAGATGATGCTGCGGTAGGAGCAGCACGACCGCGTTTCTTACGCATATTAACTTTCTCCATTAATGCCGCGACGTTGAATGAACAAAAAACGTGCAAACACCAAAGTTACCTCATTGCAAAGGAATCTTTATGAATTTATCCAATTGCTCTCTGTATCTTCCATTTTCAGCCTTACATTCAGTAAAAATAGAAACAAATTTGTGAGCACCTTTTGACCACACCTCCCAACATAGTTTTCTAAACTCACTGAAACTCATATCTTCCCCTACAAAATCCCTATAAATTAATTTCAAATTTAATTGATCAAGTTTAAAAATAATTAGCATGTTTGCGTTATCTCGGATGTGATGTTTTTTAATAGATCCGTAACTTTGTACCAAGTAGGCTGTGTCAATTTCGCGATGTCTACCCATTGTAAAGTAATTACGAATTTGAGGTACATTGCTTAATTGTAAATCATCAAAAATGACAAGAGAGTTTCTCTCAACTTTGTTGGGATGCTTTATCATATCAGTATTGTCTGATAAATGAAAAGTAACACATTTTATCTTTGAAAACACCTTTTTCAAAAATTCATATTTATCTTGATACAAAGAATTACTAAATAAGTATAAATGTTTAAATTTCAATCCGTTTTTATTGAAAATCAAATTCAATAACGTATTTGTCTTACCACTGTTGGATCTTCCAATCAGGATAATGCGTGCATTATGCGGTAATAAACTACCATTTTTACTCTTGCCAATGTTCGGTTTACCTGTAATAACCTCATCAAAATTGATGATGGGTATGGTCGTATCCTTTACCATTGTATCACTATGATAGTCAATGGATAACTGAATAAAACACATGCTTCAACATATTATATCAATTTATTGATAATATTTTTCAGTTCTTTTCCAATATACAACATTTCGCTTATTTACAATATAATACATAGTATTTACAATACAGTTCTTAACCTAGTAAATTCTTTCTCTCGATCCATGTAGGTTCGCTGAAACCTAACCATTTAACCATTATTTTATCTTTATTTTTCCTTATAATTTTCTCTACTAAATAAACTTTCTGCTCCTCCTCATCCAGCTTTGTTTTTTTCATTTCTTCTTCGTAGAAACGACCAGAAATTATTTCCCCTTTCAAATCACGCAAGATGTAAGTAGGTGGCTTAGTCGGATAGACTGAATGAATTATAAATAATTCCCCACTCCAATTAATATTATACGATTTGTCGAAAACCTGTCTGTACTTACTAATGCGTACAACATCGCCCAATTTAAATTTCGGTTTTATTCGTTTAGATTTCAAACGCAAGTTCTCATTGGCCGCATTATTAAGCGATGCTATTATATGATTTCGATGTTTTTTGCGAACATCAGATGGCCGCATTTGAATTGTTCTGTGGAAAGCATTATTATACTCTTTAACCATTGTTGGTAATGCTCCCACCCATCGTTTTGTTCCATGCTGCGTTAAATATTTATAGATTTTTGATTTAATAGTTCTAATAAAACGTTCGACTATTGCAGCTTTTTTCTCACTAAAAACATGGTAATGTTTAATATTATACCTATCCAATAATGCTTTTACTTTTGTATTAAAAAATTCGGTACCTTGGTCTGTCTGAAAAAATTTAACATTTTTATTTTTACGAATAATTGGTTCAAGTGCAGCATACACAGAGCCGGCACTTTTGGATTTTATTGGCACACAATAAGCATATTTAGAAAAACAGTTAATTACAGCTAAAATAAAAGTAAAATTTGAATTATCTCTCGCCAGCGAGCTCATATCAATTAAATCTGCCTGAAGCAGATCCACCTCACTTTTAATCTCATATTTTCTCCTATTAAAATGTACTCTTGGCACAGAATGCAATTCTTGTGCTAATCTATGTCTAATTTCATTCATTTTTGTCGACATCACACACGTGTGATATATCTCAACTGCCTCGGCACGCGTCGTGTGGGTAATCTATTTTTAGCCACCCTCTTTTTGTGAAGCAGCGCGCCTCACTTCTCCTCTCCTCACTCACCACCTCACACTTTGAGAGGAAGGTTCTTCTTCTACTACTTCTTCTTCTTCTCCTTTTTCTTCTCCTTCTTCAACTTGGGGGATTCTATAATGACCCCATGCCAAGGTGTCAACCGAATTGGGCATGATGTATCTTTTATCATCATAGCATGAGAGCGCTGTTTTTGCACATGCAATCTGATATACTTTATGACAATAGCTCCTTATCATATTGAACCTCTCGTAATGTGTGCTTCTTTCGAATAAACATTTTTTGTACAAATCATATGTTAGACAGCGATCTTTAACAGATTTCTTTACACCCTTAGCTACGTTTTTATACAATTCATTCTCATCATCTACATATTTAAAACTATACATTTTGGGCCGTAAGCCAGCAAAATGTGTGATAATTTTTGAATTTGTCTCATCTTTAAATTTCCCAACCACTTTTTTATTTACAAGACTATAACATTTGTGAGTGGTTGGGTAATCAGATGTGTCAAACCACGTCAAATTATTCCTAATATCCTGGTACACATCCTCAGTTTTTATTTCATAGAAAAGACTATCTGTATCCGACATTAATAGATTCACATTTTCAGGACGATATATGTTCAAAATTTTGTTGTAGTGGAAATCAAACATTAGCTGTTTACTCAATTCCAAAATGGTGAAACCCGCATAAATTGGTTTGTTCAAGCATATTTCAGATTTTCTTGAAAACACCCCAATTACATTTTCATCAAAAATCACCCAGCGTTTACACAATGGCCTGGAAACATATTTATCCAATTTTCTCTCATCTGTTATGAGATTTACGGTGCAATGGTGTCGATTACCCTGGAGAGATTTTCCGTATATTATATTCGATAAATTTTTAAAGTTCTGAACTTCAAATTTATTCTTGGCATTTCGCCTACATTCCGTATTGAATTGAATGTAAGGTTGTAGCCAACGGGACTGTGTAAAACTAATTACCCTATGAATCTTCGTTAAACGCATACCCAACTGAGTGTAAAGCTGGAGATTGCGATAATGAATTACATATTTTGTTCTATCATAAAGTGTTGCAAGGAGTTTTGTTGATGATTTTTGTGAATCGTGTTTTTGATATTCAGACATCAGGTGAAGGGGGGCTGCTTCTTTTGTGGGGGCAAGGGGAAACTGATTGTGAGAATCGTGTAAGTATTGTGGGTACTGCATATCAACCTCCAGAATGTAGCCAATTTCTGAATCGGCACTCAAGTTTAAAAAATCTACTTGTGCGATTTCATTCTCATTCAAAAATTTAAAATTTCCGCTCGGGAGAGGTTCGCACATTGCGTATCCATATAAATTGTTAGCATCCAGGTAAACAAGGTAATTAGTAGGTTTACTCTCATCATAATTCGACATATATGGGTTGTTCGCTTCAGCGAACCTATGCGGAATGACCGATAATCCTCCTCTCACTGCACCCTCAATCATAAGATGAATATCAATGTCCCGAATCAAACCAAGCTCCACCTGTGTGTATTTTAGCATGCAATTCCATGAGAAATGTGCCAATGAGAGAAAGTGGATAGCATCCAATCCATATTTGTCGAATAATGATGAGCGCATATCCTCAAAAACATCGGCCAAAAGCAGAACATCCGTTAGAAGGTATAGATCGTGATATTCGCCAAGAGAGGAAATATTACACGCTTTCCACACCTTCTGTGCATGTTCATATTCAGCAGGATCCAATGGTGAATCGTTCAAATCATTGTGGAATGCTTCTATGGGAGGAAGACACGTTTCATTGAACTTTTCAGCACAATCAAAATAAGTGTATGGATACACACCCTTTTTGATTAAAAGCTGGTGCTGTTCAGGTGTTCTGAATACAGTGTACATCCTTTTAAATTTCGTTTCCAATTCAGTACTTTCTGACAAATTTTTTACAAGTGAATCTAATGAAGCATTCATGAACTTAAAACTATCTAAAAACCTAATTTTACCAATACTAATCGTCATAAATTTTTCAGAGGAATTGGCGATGCAATGTATTTTTCTTTTGCATTTCCCCAAAGCTTGCACAATAAAATGGGAATCGTACCCTGCGAAATTATGTATATAACATGGAATAAAATCGGGTGATTTAGCATTTAAATTACAGGCTTGGTGAGCTGCACAAATAAATTCGCCTGATTCGTGCGAGTGGTGTTTGCATCTCACCTCACCAATCAAGAAATCCTTCCCACATAAACCACATTGTTTTGCATCATCAAATACTTGTTGTTCACGCTCATTTAATGGAATCATCGGTATTTCGCGTTTCATATCATTATAAAGCATTTCACCCAAATCTGTTACATCATCAACGAATTTTTTAATAATTTTTTCACTTTCATTTCGCGCGCGATAAAGAATGGGGGCGTGACAAATTTCACCATGTATATTTAACACTACAAAGCAATACCCGCACGCAACATGCTCACGTGTCTTTTTTGTGAAGCTACTAGTAACAGGGTCTGAAGCATCAGCTTCTTCTTCCCCCTCTTCTCCGCTTTTAATTGGTAAAATAAACGATTCAAAATCGGCGTAAATTACATATTTAGGTTTAAGTGTATAAGTATAGTTTGTAAATTTGATTACATCACCTTCTTTGGGTAGCACCGTTCTTTGCGCCGCGAACTTTGAACAAAGCTCTTGATGCCTTTCCAAATTTTGTTTTCCATCTCTATTTACCATTTTGTCAGTTGTGAAACGATGGAAACAAAATTCGCATATGTGTACTTGATGCCCTCTTTTTGATAAATGGCTCAAAAGACGCGATAAACCGTTTTTCCCGTTCGCGGTATTGATCAAGCAAAAGAAATTATGTGGTGCGGTTTTACTTGTTAAAAGCAAAAGATTCATCTAATGTCTGCGTTGCCTATATATACTACATCTGTATGGGAAAAAATTTTCCATCGTCGTACGCAATTACATTTATATTGGGATTCAAAATTTCAATTTTCCTAACATCTCTCATGGTGGCTGGGAAGTTGACCCCGTTTGTGTTGACTGTGTGAGCAAACTTGCTCAAATATTCAACACTCATGTTATCACGCCGGTAATGAAAAAAAGATAAAATTGACCACAATAGGCATTTCTCGTCATTGGAATTTTTCACGTTAATTATGCATTTCTTTTTCTTAATAAAATCGGGAGTCTCTACAAAGGAAGATGAGGATGTGTACATAGGATTATACCGAATTATGTTTAAATCTAAAGAATGTATTCTACTCAAAACCCACCCACTACCAAATTTTGTAAAATTCTGGAAAGAATTTAAAATTTTCTTAATAGCTAATTCATAGTACTTGTTCAATTCATCTAAATTTTCACGAACATTCACACATATTGCCGAATAGCTGTGAAAGTTTACAGTACTCGAAATTTGTTCACTTTCCTCGGGCAAAACAATCAATTTTTGTAATATAATATTTAACACTAAAAACCATTTCACATTTCCGTGGAAACGGTCTGACTCCTCGACGATCTGGTTCAATACTATGGGTTTTGTAGCTTCCAAAGTCGATTCCACGTCCAGCTCCTCGTCTAGATAGGTTATACGGTGACGTATCGCGTTATTGTTCAATCCACGCAGATCCTTGATTGTATACCGCATTTTGACGAATTAGTGCTCTCTCTCTCTCTCTAAAACAAAAAAGTTAGTAGCGGATTAGAAGTTGATCACCGCGGACTGTTCTAAATTACGAAAGATTGACTTTCAAAGGAAGCGATTCCACTGTGTTCTCCAACTGAAAGGTTAAAAAAGATTATGAGTGTGAAACAGATTATATCTATGGATATAAACGTGGCGGCAGACGAGGAAGAAGAAGAAAAGTTTATTAAAAATAAATCCTCGTTCGAAAAACAATTAATACATAAATTACGCTTCCACCGCTTTGAGTGTTATGGAAGAGAATATGGACACTATTGCATGTGTATAAATCCTGCACTCAATGAACCATTACACCAATTTATTGGAGAATGTAATTCAGATACTTGTTTTTATCGAATAATGCAATTACATATTGCAGATAACCATCACGAATCGTGTAATGGTGTCTATCACACATTTAATATGTGTAACAACAAAATTGATAAATTTTTGTGTAATTCGTCCAGAAGATTTCGGTGTGGGAAAAATTGTAAATTATTTCAAACACTCAAGTGTGTTGATAAAACTAAGTAGGAATACTGAACGCGAGTTTACTCCTCCAATGTACAACAATAGGCAGCAGAATTAGTTGAATGGAGATGCTCGCATGCGATGTGTTTTCTGCAGAATAATAGTTTCTACCGAGAAAAATAATTCGAAATAATGCACAGTCAATAATCGCTACTTACATTGTAAAAGGGTGATGGCAAATGATGAACTCTCTCTCTCTCTCTCTCAGATGTGTGCTCTCTCTCTCAGATGTGTGCTCTCTCTCAGATGTGCGCTCTCTCTCAGATGTATCCTCTCACTCAGATGTGTGCTCTCTTACACTCCGCTGGTACAACTGATCTAAAACAAACAAGTTAGTAGTGGATTAGAAGTTGATCGGCACACTATGGATCAATCACACGTTTTAATGTACGAAAGATTGAGGTTATTAAGTTTTGATGAGAGATGGAAAAAATTCGAATCTCCCCTTTTATCACCTAAACATTTAGCTAAACTGGGATTTGTATTCAAGACGCCACCAGACTCAGTGCAGTGCGTGTTTTGTTTAGTTGGTTTGGAAAAATGGCTAATAACAGACGATCCCGAAAAAGAACATGAAAAACATAGTCCGAATTGTGGGTGGAGGAGAATGCATAATATTTCTATCGAGAATGAAAATTTTAATAATCTTCGGGATTACGACCAGCGAATAAAGACATTTTATCAAAGATCAAAGCCTCACTGGTCAAACACATTTAATAAGAGGATATTGGTTTTTAAAAGAAATGCTGAATATTTCGCGAGTAATGGATTTTTTCTACATAAAACGGGTTATTTGCAATGTGTATATTGTAAAGTAATTATTGCAGATTCGAAAAAACTGTGTCATGCATCGTTTTGTATATATAATAAGAACAGTCTTAAAGGGGAAGGAGGAGAAGGAGGAGGAGAAGGAGAAGGAGAAGGAGGAGGAGAAGGAGGAGAAGGAGAAGGAGGAGGAGAAGGAGAAGGAGAAGGAGGAGGAGGAGAAGGAGAAGGAGAAGGAGGAGGAGGAGAAGGAGGAGGAGAAGGAGGAGAAGGAGAAGGAGGAGGAGAAGGAGGAGGAGAAGGAGAAGGAGAAGGAGAAGGAGGAGAAGGAGGAGAAGGAGGAGAATTAATTAAAAAAGTAAACAAACCTGTACGAGAAGGAAGCCGAGGAATCACTTGCGCTCTGTTGTAGACTTGAAACACCTCTAGTTGGAACTGAAACATACAAAATAGGGAAAATGGATCAGATTGATGTTTAAAAATTTGGATTATGCACACTTATTATCAGATTATGGAGGTGTCGTCTGCATTAAGGTGTGAGAAGATTTATTGTAAATATTATTGAACAATTACTATTACTATTACAATTGCTCCAATTTAATATGCAAGATTTTTTGCACTAACAGTATTTACCCAAAAACTTGTAAAAATGCGTGATTGGGTTGAAGATAATTTTTATGAGTTTGACTTTATTTCGAGTTTGATTATTTTGTGGCTTTATTTCGAGTTTGTTATAATTGATTAATGTAAATAAAGATTTGAATTATTATTGCTCACCTTTGTTTCAAACTGATGTGATGCTTTCAAAATGATCACTCTTCTTGTTGTGCCGTTCAAAAACGCAAATGCTCTTTTATCGCTGTGCGCGGATAGCTAAAGTTCAAACTGTTGTGACACTTTCAAACTGATAAAGATGATCGCACTTTTTTCGATCCGATAACTATGACGTTCAAAACGCGAATGATCTTTTAGCGGTGTGCGCGGCTAGCTAAAAAAGGATTGCGGGATGCGATGAGCATTCCTTCTTTTAGGTGAGCACCTAAAAGAAGGAAGCTCGCAGGAAGCTCTCGCTGGCACGCGCTCGCTTCTCCCCCTCAACACGGTGTTCTATTTTTATCAGTATGTTTGTATCTGTCAACATGGAATGTGCTTTGGTGATGCGGCACGTGTGGGAAACGATAGTACTATTTATATTTCTATTATGCTGTCTAAACACCGTACTACTTTTAAATAAAGATAAATCGTGCAATCTGCATGAGAAACGAAATGATACGCAATTTCTTTTCAATTCCTTTGGATCGTCAACTTCACTGAGAAATCATACTTTATTCAATATTAAATCTTGCGTTAATTCGTATTATAAAACACCAATTTCCTTTGAAATTGGGTTGATACATTGGTATAAATTTATGGTTGATGAGCGAGAAACAGTTTGTAATTTCTACAAATACTATAGCGTTCTTGCAAATTGTGCCAAGACTTTTAATGAAAAATCGAATTTTCTTTTGAAGAAAACTAATCAATTATGTAGTAGTAGTAGTAGTAATTACAGTTCAGTTTATGTTTAACCTTTAAAGGATGAACACTGTTAAGAAAAAGCGCCGCACTGTTCGTAAGCGCGGAAGAGGTATTTTATCAAAAATTGGGAATATTTTGGGTACAGTGATAAATAGGGGGGTTGACCTGTTACCTGTAGAAGCGCACCTAGATGGGTATAATTTCTGCGGTCCAGGAACGAGGTTAAGGTCGAGGTTAGCACGTGGAGATAAAGGAATAAACCGTCTTGATGATTTATGTAAGACGCACGACATAGTTTACTCCCGAGCGTCTGATAACAAGACGCGGGCGGAGGCTGACAGGCACTTGGCAGATGGAGCTTGGGAAATTTTCAAGGACCCAAAAACGGGGTTATCTGAGAGGGCATATTCTTATCTTGTTACAAACATTATGAAAGCGAAATCCGCATTTGGTGGCGGTTTGAGAAAACGAAAAACGAGAGGAGTTAGAAAAACGCATAGTGATAGTATTAGGCAAAAGGCGATCAATAGGTTAAAAAATCATATTGCTGGTCGCGGTTTTTATCTGAAACCATATCCAACAGGCGGAAGAATACTAGTACCTCCCACCCAATACGGTGTAACACTATTTCCCAAGGTTAAAAAGAAGCAAGGAGGAAAAAAGCAGAGGAAAAGACAGAGAAAAACGCAAAGATGAACGGCCCGCTGTCAAACTATGACCTGATAAAATGGTGCAAAATATTAGATATACCACTAAGGGGCATATATATGATTGATACACTTCCGAGTAAAATTCGAAATAATGAGCTCGCAATTGTTAATTTAGACAAACAGATTGGAATGGGAACACATTGGACTGCATATATTAAACGAGGGAAAAATGTGTATTATTTTGATCCGATCGGTGACTTGCAACCGCCACGCGAATTGGCAAAATATTGGGAAAAAGAAAATAATGTAAAAATATTCTATAATACCAACCAATTGCAGCGGGTAAACACAGACATTTGTGGGCACCTAGTGATTTTGTTTCTTGCTAACCAGTTGTAATTTTACGCTTGTGTTGAAAGCATTAGCTGAGTGAGTGATGGCTGTTATTACACTAACCTCAAAAACAAGTAATCTATATGAGAATTTAAACCACGCTCTGGAATTGGATAAAAATCGCGAATGGGAAATTGGATTGGTTAACTTGTGGACGTTTAATAGTATACCGAATATAATAAGGGGGAAAAATTCCAGTTTTAAATATGGAGATAAACTGGTGAATCTTGATACAGGATCGTACGAAATTGATAATATAATAAGCGCTATAAAGTTGAAATTGAACTTGAGCGATGAGAGTCTTGTTATACAACCGAATAATAACACTATGAAAGTTGGAATTTATTCCGATAAACCAGTAGATTTAACTTTTGACGATTCAATTGGTAAGACACTTGGGTTTGATAAACTTCTACTCGAAGCAAATACATGGCATTATTCAAATCATTTAGTCTCGATCAGTCATATTAATACAATCGTGGTGTCATGTAATTTAGCATGTGGAAGCTTCGCTAACGGAGATGAAAAGCATATTATTTACGAATTTCTGCCGAGGGTACCGCCCGGTTATTTGATTAATGAAACGCCCGCAGAAATTATATATGTACCTCTCAATACGCGCAGAATTCAGTTTATTAATGTGACGGTAACCGATCAAGACGGATCACTTATCGATTTTCGAGGGGATAGTATAACTGTGAGGTTACATATTCGTGAGAAAAGTTAGAAGATGGGTTTTATTGTATTCAATGCCGTACCTAAGCGTCGAGATGAGAACAGAGAAAGCATCAGTAGGAGTTTAAGCTCAGTAGCGTTAACACCTATGTTAACGCCGAAAAACAGATTAACAGCTAAAAACGCGAGAATACTAGAAAAATTGGGATTTATAGTTAATTGGAAAAATGTCGGGAGCCGCAATAAGTGAAATTCTAGATGTCGATAGTCAAATTCAATTTTACTCTGATATTACTAAGTACGAATTTCACACGCACACAACATATTCTGGACAGAAACTAGGTAATTCGGATGAAGTAAGGCTTCCTGTAAATCAGCAGGATATATACACACTGCCTTGTAAATCCTTTCTATTTATTGAGGGGAGTGTTAAATGTACAAAGCCTGGTGCGAAACCCGAGGATCCGCCAGTGCATGCCGAATATAAACTTGTCAGCAACGTGGTAGGCCATCTGTTTGATGAGATCCGTTATGAATTGGCGGGACAGCAAGTAGCGAAATCGAGACTCGTCGGAATTACGTCTACAATTAAAGGATTGCTTTTGAAAAATGTTTTCGATACAAATACATACCAATTGGCAGGATTTGATAGAGATGGATATAAGTTGACGGATAATAAATTCATTTTTTGCGTACCGCTGAAACTTTTGTTACCATTTTTCGAAGATTTTCAACGAATAATTTTAAACTTGAAACAAGAGCTTGTATTATTGAGAAGTGCGTCGGATCTAAACTGCGTTGAATCGGCTACAGGAACAAATGTTTCTTTAACAATTGATAAACTACAGTGGAAAATTCCGTACATCCATTTGGAAGATCACGTAAGGTTGAAATTTTTGAAATTACTCGATTCTGATCGTCCTTTAAAACTTGCGTTTAGAAGATGGGAGATTCACGAATTTCCAAACATGGCGACATCGAGAATTCATTCGTGGGCAATAAAAACATCATCACATTTAGATGTTCCACGCTATGTAATTTTAGCCTTTCAAACGGCTCGGAAAAATGCTATTAATAAATCAATGTCTGATTTTGATTCGTGCGAGTTGTATAACGTTAAATTATTTCTAAACAGTCAATATTATCCCTACGATAATTTGTTGGGGAATAAGCAGATAATGTATCGCATGTTTTTAGATTTCGCGCCGAGTTACTATAATCGCACTATAAATGCAGAACATGGGAACGCTATTGATTTTAAAGCGTTTTGCGAAAAATCACCAATAATTGTGATTGACTGTTCACACCAATCTGATCATTTGAAAACATCCACAGATATAAGATTAGATATGGAATTTAGTAAAGAACTACCAAACTCGACTTCGGCATATTGTATTCTTATAAGCGATTCAATAATGGAATACACGCCTTTAACCTCATTAGTTAGAGAAGTACAATAAATTGCCGGTAGGGGGATGTTTAAAAGGCGAAATGTAAAAAATAATTTATCATTCGTGTGGGCGTGTGTGAGAGAGCAACATGTCCACTTCTTCGCTGTTTCAAGAGGCGATTGGAGATTTTGAGGCTAGTGAAGACGGAAAAACACGTACAGTGGGAATACAGTGTGAGATGGAAGAAAAGAAGAAGAAGAATTTTGCCGTTGCGGATCTACACTGGTTTAAGGGAGATAATAATCAAATAATTTTAAAAGAATTCGCGCTGGTTGATCGGGCTGGTAATTATGTGGTACTACACTTTAAACCTCCTTTTCCGAAATCTACTTTGAGCTGGAAAATGTTTCGCGAGGCTACCTGGTTAGAACAACATTATCATAAAATATTATGGGATGAGGGGGAGATGGAGTTTACAGATTCATTGATGAGAGGATATCTCGGCGCGTATGATTGCATTTTTACAAAGGGAACAGAAAAAGCGGCATTTTTGAAAAAGTATCATAATGATGTACGTTGCATACCAGAATATTACGCGAAACCTAATTTCACAAAGTTTAAAGATACGTGGTGTTTTGAGGTTTGTAACATACACAAAAATGTAGAAGGTGGGAGGTGCGCTCTAATAAGTGCACAACATTATTTGCAACTATTAACATCTAACACGCTTCCAAAGATAGGAGAGGAGGGGGATTATACTTGTGAAAATAATCGAATGAAAAGTATGAGGAATTGCACTTTTTATAGTAGAACAAGCAAAAGAAATTATGCGAGACAAGGATTTTACTATGATGGAAAAAAGGTTGTATGCGTTTACTGTGGTTATGAGTTGGAATCACACAAAGTGAGAATTTGTAGCGTGGGCGTTGGTAGAAGACCTATCAATTTTTCGGTATTAATCCCGCTGTATAAATAATTAGTTGTAGATAATGGATCCTCATATAGGTAAGAAATCACCTTACTTTACTTCAACGAAGGCTGTTTCAACGAAAAAGAGAGGGTAGAGAGAGTGAGAGAGAAAGAGATAGCTCCACTTCTACTCCTCCTCCTCCTTCTTCTCCTCCTCCTCCTCCTCCTCCTTCTCCTCCACCTCTAACGGTTCAACCTTGTGTTCTTTTTCGCGCTTTACTGTTTCATTGGCAGAGATTGTGCTCTTTTTGTTGGAGGTGGAGGAGGAGGAGGAGAAGGAGGAGGAGGAGGAGGAGGAGGAGGAGGAGGAGGAGGAGAAGGAGGAGGAGGAGGAGGAGAAGGAGGAGGAAGAGGAGGAGGAGGAGGAGGAGGAGGAGAAGAAGGAGCTATCTCTTTCTCTCTCACTCTCTCTACCCTCTCTTTTTCGTTGAAACAGCCTTCGTTGAAGTAAAGTAAGGTGATTTCTTACCTATATGAGAGGTGGGGTCAGGGGGGATAGGTCCTCTCTCATTGGTGCTTGCGGGGGGTCCCCCTTTAATCTATTGGGAATAAAGTGGGGACACATAGGGAAGGGGGGTATGTGACCTTAAAAACAAAATGGCTGACTGGGACAGGGGGGAAGGGTGGGTGTTTACAAAATGTCTGACCTGGGGGGAGGGGGGAAGGGGGGTGGCCACGCCCCCCTGCTCCCATAGGGTACGCAGAAGTCCCCTTATTACCTACTAATTAATTACTCTGCTTTTGACACTTTTATAGTGTTTACTTGGTAATTTGTAGAATGTTCTAGTTGTTTGATTAGACATTAATGGAATCTTTTCGAATATTGTAGAAAGTGCTAGTTTCATTATTTATTTATTTAGAAGATGATAGAAAAATCCAGAGATATCTCAATTATAGAAAATCATATAAATAGAGGGACACTTTTGTAAATTAGTTCAGTTGTCTTTGAAATTCGTTGTGATAAACAAGTTGTAACAGTTCTATATATACTGTGCCTATATAGTGATAATTCTTTCTCTATGCCTATAGTGATAATTCTTTTTCCTATTTAATTCATACCAGTGAACTACTCAATAGTGTTTATTGTATTACGGACTAGTGCTACGTAAGTTAATTATTCTTTTTCTACGTTTCTTTTTGAATATTATTGGACAGTTTATTGTACAGTTATTATTTAATATTAGATCGGCCTTTTAACTTTTAGTGATTATTTTTTGTACAGTTTGTAGAAATATCTTTATTAGTTGAACAATATCGATTTATCTGTTTCCAATTGCTTATTTTTCTGTAAGACATTACTGAACAGTGAGTGTTGTGATTATTTGTGTAAATAAAGTGCGAGTGATAAATTTAAGTGTTGCCAGCGTTATTTTAGACATAGAATCCATAACAATACTATAGAGTAGGTAATAGAAACTATAGACTACCCAAGACTACTATAGACTACCCCTGGAGTCTCCAAGACGTAATCTACAAAAAGAAAAGAAAAAAGACTAGATAATACAATAGAATGGTCCATTAAGTCGCGCAAATCAGAGGGTAATCGAATGGTAAAGTAAGTAAACCAAATATACTCACTAACATTAATTATTTATTATTAGAATAATATACGCAAATATCTTGAATATCTACAATAGACGCTCTAAATGTCTGCTTAACTGAGTAGTGAATGCATGAATTTAATGTTTGATTTTCTACTCTTGAGAAAACTACTTGTTAAAAATACAGTAAACTCAACAATAGTACAGATGCGATGTAGCCAGTATTCATTTCAGTGGTGTCTGAATTTTTGTCGGTATTAGATGGGATGCCATCTTGCAGAAAACATCATACTTAATTCAACTAAACTACTCTTTATAGAAAAGTTTATTTATATTTGTGCGGCTTAATAATCACTCTGTATTATACCTGGAGCATCAATACATAGTTTTCATAGTGAGGTTCATTCAAGAGTATTTAGATTTAGGAAAATTCTTAAAAAAAAACTCATTATAAGAACTTTATTTCAAGGCTCCAAGTAAAACTGTAGGTCCAACTAATAAATCACCATCATCCAACTCATCACCCACGCACAGGTCTAAGACCTATGTGGGCTTCATCCTCAAAAAAAAAAAAAAAAAAAAAATAGTACAGTATTATCTACTTGATAAATCATCTAGTCATTTGATATGAGTGATAAATATGTTGAAATAACTAAAATAAATAACTCAAAAACATTGATTATTATACCTGGAGCCGTAACACACATTTTGTATAGTGAGGTTAATTTATTCAAGTGGATTTTGTTGACAAATATTCTGTCCTAATTAAGTTATTGTACAGAGATTTTAAAACTATATTTCTATTAATTGATTTGTTTACAAAACTTTACGGGATTGAAATGCAAAACACAGATATCATTTCAAACGTATATGATTATTATTCTTTGAATTCAATTACTGTACATTGAATTACATTTCATTCTCATTAAACAACCACATTTAATGAATGAAAATATTTTTCTGGTAAAAATGAAGTCAAATATGAAAAGTTACATGGAAAATAAATCAACTTTGAGGCATACTCAACACACTAAAATTCAATTATTTATTCATTTCAATTCAATCTCACATACAATATACAAAAATGACAGTTTAAAACAAATTAATAAACATGGAAGTAACAAAAATGCACAAAAAGTTTGCAGAGAAGATTATGGTAGGGTGTGAAGTTGAATAAACTTTCCAACTGAAGTTATTATTGAAGAAAAAGCGAGAGAGAAGTTTGAAGGAGAGAGAGTGAGAGTGCGAGTGCGTGAGAGCGAGTAAGTGAGAGAGTTACCCACGTACTAGTAAAAGGTTATTTCCACTTGAAGAATAAATAATAAACGTATGGCTTTTATTGATGGGGAGACTTCTACGGGTTTGACCATGTTATGGGGAACATGGTGGACCTACTACTAGGATATTCCTCTAGTTTACAACCAGCTTTTTGAAAAGTTGATGAATTGAGCAATGGATCTACTTGATATATCTAAGAATAGAATATCTAAGATATATCTCACAACTTACTAACATGAATGTAGCCCGGTGTAGAATAAAATGATTCTGTCTCTATTTCGACTCATAAAAAACAATTGTTTTTAAAAATCGATTGACACAATTTCCAATGCATTGAAAGACGTTCCCAATCATTTAGTTCCCTGACAATCAAATCTCTTCGCTCGGAGAAAAACCTTTTTCAATTTCCCATCAGCTGAGTTGACCGAGGGGAAAAATTCTCTCTTTCATCACAGGTCACACAATGATTCAGACAATTGTGATAAAATGTTTGCGCAATAAATCCAAGGGGTTAAGAACATAAATAAAAGCGGAGGGTGGCGTAGAAGGGAGTGTCTTGAGGGGTTGACAGGGTAAGGGGTAGTTTTGTCTTCCCAATTTGGTGGCACTCCCTTCTTTTCCATCTCTCTCTTCCCTCATCTTTCTTCAGTCGCATCGTTCCATCTAGTCGGTGTCTTCAGTCAACATCTTGGTGTTGAAAGAGGGAGAGCAATGAGTGAGAAGGAAGATGGGAAGAAAGTGACGAAGAAGTGAGAAGGTAAAGGAGAAGGAAGTGGTAGAAGCACCAAGTAAGTCCCCGGAGGCAAGCAAGCTAAGCTGGGTTATGGCCGGCCTGATAGATTCCCTGACGTTATGTCAATTACCAAAGCTAACGATAACTTACAGCCAAAGTCATTATCTCCGTCTCCTGATTGCATGGACTTACTCATATGTCTTCAACGCCGGTGGCATGGCTTTATTTTCAGGTGGCATACATTATGTTACATATTATTATGGTTGTTTACGAAAAAAAGTTAGTAGAAATGATACTTTTATGCCCGCTTTCTCAGTCGTTTAATAAATCATCCAGTAGCTATTGATTCAATAGTGGCCCTGAGGCTTGTTTCACACATTCCTGGTAGTTCGGTAAATAATAATAAATAATAAGCGTATAGCGTTTATTGGTGGGGAGATCCTTACGGGTACCTTCACACAATAAACAAATGGTCCAGGGACTTACACCACCAGCAATGGCAAGGTCACTCAGGTCAAGCACTTGGCAAAAGGCTGCTAGCAGACACAAGCTCCTA
Organism: Conomelus anceps; assembly: GCA_948455865.1. NCBI lineage: Eukaryota > Metazoa > Arthropoda > Insecta > Hemiptera > Delphacidae > Conomelus > Conomelus anceps. Next base: position 2,976,224 of record OX418219.1, read on the forward strand.
CTTCACCAACTGGCTGGTGAGGCTGGGTAGAGGTCAGGTCAAGCAGTTGATTACTCTGATAACTGGACATGGCCACTTCAGGAAACATCTCCACACAATTGGACTCAGAAATGAAAGTCAGATGTGTAGGCTTTGCAATCAGTCTCAAGAGACTGCCAAGCATATCATACTGGATTGCGAGAGACTCGGGGCAAGGAGAAGGGCTCTGTTTGGCTGCAAACAACCAGGTGATGAATGGGACGTTAGCATAGGGAAAAAACTCCTGGATCTTGTAAAGGGCACAGGTATTGGTTTGCCCAACTAACGTACTAGGGACACACAATAAGCTTCGGTTGACGTGTGAGGATCTTTGAATCTTTGTATCTTTGAATCCGTCCCTTCATAACATAACATAACATACGGGTACCTCCCAACCGTTCAAACCATGTTTTAGGAGACTATTATTTTAGGTGGGTTGCGAACCACCTGATAAATGATAATTAACTCTTTAATAATTTAACGATATCACTCTTTTTTACATATAAAGTAGCTTCATACGCATATAAGCAGGATACAAGACCAAGTCTCTTGAACAACGGCCTATTATGAATCTAATCTATTTACTCCTTCCATACACCTAACAGCTTTCTTTTGGATCTTAAACACCCTATCAAAGTTTTGTTTTGATAAATCACTCCATACTAAGTTTTATAAGGCATATAAACTATGACTTTATTGTCTAGATTACGGCTTGACGCGTGCTAAGAACGTGTTGTGTTGATACATGTTCGATATAATAACCTTTCTTGTAATTTATATAAATTGTTCTGTTCAACAAAGCCTTTTCAGTAGAACTCAATTTCGTATTCAGGGAACAATATCCAAGAGATAGCATCAAGCAAAACACAATAAATAGCAACCAATCGGGCATAACTCAGGCTTGAGACCCTTCTAGATAGCAGTGTGGGCCATTTTGGATAGCACGGGCCTTCTGAGAGGGGCAACAGCCATACAGCTAAGAGATGGGCCACCATAAAATGTTGATGCTGTCAAATAGATGTGTGTTGTAGGCCTAGATGGTGGAAGGCGTCCTTTAAAAGACAGCGCGACGCCTGTACACGATGCCAAAATGTTCCAGAGGTGCTTCACGCTCTTATATAATGCAAGTTACAATTGCCTTTTGGACAAGATAAAACTGGTGGGCAGGAGGATGGAAGAGGGAGAAGTGTGAGAAAAGAGATAGAGTGAGATGGTGCGGAAGAGTGAGAAATAGAAGACGGGTGATGAGGGAGAGGAGGGGGAATAGGCTAATGATGAGGTGGGAGAGAAGGATGAGGAGGAAGAGGAGGAGAAGGTGATTGAGTGACGAGTGAGGTTGTTGAGGAGGGGTATTGGGAGTAGGTTGAGTGAGGTGTAAGAAGGAGGAGAAGGGAAAGAAGGTGCAATGATGAGGAAGGGGAATGAGAAAGAGGGGAAAGAGGTGCTGTGGTAGGAGGAATAGGGGATGGTGGAGAAGAAGGTGGAAGAGACGGAGAAGGAGGAGAAGAAGGAAGAGTAGAAGAAAAAAGGAGGAGGAGGAAGAGGAAAAGATGAAAGAGAAAGAGGAGGGGGATGGGTAGGGGAAGAGAGAGGACGAAAACGTGAAGGAGGTGCAGGAGAAAGAAGAGAAGAGGAGGAGGAGTAGAAGAACGAGGAGGTGGATGAGGAGAGGGAGAAACAAGAGAAAAAGGAAGAAAAGGAGGAGGAGGAAGAGGAAGAAGAGGAGAAGAGACTTAAACAGGAGGAGGAGGAGCATCCGGAGAAGAAAATGCGGGAAGGTGTAAGTGAGAAGAGAGGGAAGATGACGAAGAAAGAAGAAGGGTGAGGAAGAGGAAGAGAAAAGAGAGAAGGATGCGGGTGAGAAAAAGGTAGAAGAAGAGGAAAACGAAAAGGAAGAAGGTCGGTGAGGGAAGAGGTTCAAGAGAGTGTGGAGAGAGAAAAAAAGAAGAAGGAGAGCAGACTGGTGAAAATGAGCAATAAACAAATATGGAAGTCTTAATGACCTTTCTGCCAAGATAGAACAGCTTGGTAAAAGGATGGATGGTAAAGGACAAAGAGAAGAAGGATGAGGAGTAGAAGAAGGAGGATGAGAAGAAGGAGAGGGCGAAGGAGAAGAAGGAGAAGCAGAGAGAGAATGAGAAGGATAAGAAGAGGAGGAAGGAGGTTTAGGAGAATGAGAGAACAAGAAGATGGAGAAGCAGAAAGAGAAGGAGAAGTATGAGGATGAGAATGAAAAAAAGGAGAAGTATGAGGATGAGAATGAAAAAAAGGAGAAGGAGAAAGAGATAATGGAGCAGGAGGAGGAGGAGAAAGAGGAGGAGAAGGAGAAGAAGCAGAAGAAGGATGAGGATAAAAATAAGAAGAAAAATAAGGAGGGGAAAATGCAGATGAAAAGTGGACGAAAATGATGAAAATAAGTTAAGTACAAACAATGAGAAAAGGAAGGTGGGATAGAGAAACACACAATAAGAAAACTGCATTCATAGAGTGGGAGGGAATGAGTGGGAAGTGAGAATTTATTTATATTTATTTCCCCCCTCGAAACGAGAAGGAGGATATGTCCGCCGCCGTAAGAATGATGTGGCCGAGAAGCTCCTTTAGTGCCCCCCTTCAGCCCCCCCACAGTTAAAATTATGAGATTCGGAAAAACAGAAAGAATTCTCATGGAAACTGTACGGGCCTGCTTGTGCTCATAGACTGCGAACAAACTTATACATCCGGATCTGTGTTTCAGTGGGGCCACAGTGGAGCCACAGTGGAGTCACAGTGGAGCAGCTTTATTTTTGGCTCGAATCTTCGCCTTTTCACCGCTGATAAAATTCTTCTGCAAATTACTTAAATTTATTGGGTCCCGCTTCATATTTTAGCGCCCCGTGTACTTTAGAAGACAAACCGCCGGTCCAGAATTTCCAGTCCATGTGGCCTGGGGACGAATTTTTGGTCCGTGATAAAGAAGAAGAGGGAGAAGAAGAGAAAGATGATGGAAAAAAGGAGAACACGATAAGAAAAGTGAAGGAGAAAAACAGAGAAAAACGGAGAGGATGAGGATGATGGAGAGGGAGAGAAAAAGGGAAGGGAAGGGAGGAAGAAGAAAAGAAAGAAGAAGAAGGAGAATAAGAGCCAGGGAAGAGAGAAGAACAAGTAGAAGAAGAAAAAAAGGAAGAAGGACTGGAAGAGGAAGAAGAAGAAGAAGATAAAGAAAAAGGAAGAAGGACTGGAAGAGGAAGAAGAAGGTAGAAAAAGAAGAGAAAAGAGAAGATGAAGAAGATGAATGGGAAGGGGAAGGGGAAGGGGAAGAGAAAGAGGTTGAGGAAAAGGAAGGAAAAGAGAAGAAAGAAGAAGCAGAAGATGCAGAAGAAGCAGAAGAAGAAGAGAAGAAGAGAAGAAGAGAAGAAGAGAAGAAGAGAAGAAGAGAAGAAGAGAAGAAGAGAAGAAGAGAAGAAGAGAAGAAGAGAAGAAAGAAGAAGAAGAGAAGAGAAGAAGAGAAGAAAGAAGAAGAAGAGAAGAAAAGAAGAGAAGAAAGAAGGAGTGAAAGAAAAATAAGGAGAAAAGTGAGAGGAAAAGGAAGAAGAACAGAAAGAGGAAGAAGAAAAAAAGAGCTTCCTTATCGTATGTTCCTCTTCCTCTCCATATTTCTCTTCATCTTTTTCTTCTTATTCTTCTTCTTCCTTTTCTTCCCTTTTCTTCCCTTTTCTTCTTTTCTTTTCCTTTCCCTCTATCACTTCTGCTTGATCTTTCTTGTCTTGTGTTCCTCTTTCCCTCCGGCTTTCTCAACTTCTTTTTCTCTTTTTTTTCTTCTTCCTCTTCTTCTTCTTCTCCTCTTTTTTCTTTCAATCCTCCTTCTTCTTCCTAATCCTCTCCCTTTTCTTTTTCAATCTTCATCTTTTTTATCATGTATTCCTCTTTTATACCATCTTTCTCTCCTTCTATTCCTTCTTATTATTCTTCCTCTCCCTCTTTCTCTTCTTTTTCTCTTCTTTTTTCTCTTCCTCTTTCTCTTCCTCTTTCTCTTCTTCTTACTCTTCCTTCGCCTCTTCCTCTGCCTCTTCCTCTTCTCCTTCTTCATCGTTCTTGTCGTGTGTTCGTCTTCTTCTCCATGTTTCTTCTTTTCTTTTTCTAGTTCCTCTCATCATTCTTTTGATCCTCCTTCTTCTTCGTCCTCTTCCTCATCCACACCCTCTTCCTCTTTTTTCCATCTTCATCTTTGTCATCGTTTATTCCTCTTTCTCATCATCTTTCTCTCCTTCTACCTCTTCTGCTTTCTCTTCTTCTTTGTGTTTTACTCTACTTTTCCTCTTCATCATTCTTCTCCTTCTTCTTCTTCTTCGCTTTGAAGATGTCACCGTCTTAATTCGGGGGGAAAAGTATGTAACTTGGCAAGGTCTGTAGAGTGTAGCTGGAGTCAAGGTCTCACTATATATATTGTAATATAGTTGGGCCTTGGCTGAGTGCGGTCAAGGATGCATGCAGTCATAACGGAGGAAAGCTTTGCGGAAGGTTACTGTCACTGGGGGATATTTTATTCTATGAATTATGCTATAGAGACATAAAAAATATGAGACAAGCACGAGAAATGAATTTAGCGAGCTCGATGATGCTACAATAATAATAATAATAATAATAATAATGATTTCTCTCAGATACAAACAGTTTCATATACACACAGTGCAATTATTTCTCTTCTAGCTATAAGCTATTTGAAGAGAATTACAATATAATTTACAATGAAAATAAATAAATAAATACAACAATAGTAATTATGTTACAACCATTTCCTAAATTAATATAATTATAATCCTTATTCTTTCAACAATGATGGGAATATTCATGAACGTAATAGCCATTATAACAATTTTCTACGTAACTCTATATGCTTATGTATCTACGCTATCCAACATTTCCTCATCGTACAGACAATGCTACTTTCTGTCAATTGATCATTGCTAGCCAGTGCCCAGTGGCCAGCTCTACACAGCTAGAACAACCTTAACCTAAAAGTTCACATTTTAAAGCAAATAAGTTTTTATTTTTATTAAGAAATCTCAGCCTACCAGAATATTAAATCATCATTCTTTGATTTATTTTCCTCATTTTATTCTACCCAGTTATAACTCATATTATGAATCTTAGTAGAAAGTTTAACCATGTTAATTTAGGCTACCATTTTATAACTCTTTAATCTAACAACTAACTTTAAAATTACTGGATAGTGTATTTTCTAAACTCATATTTGTATGATAATAATAATAATAGTAATAATTATAATAATAATAATAATGATAATAAAATGGAACAATTATCAGGTAACAATATTCACTACAAGAAAGAATACAGGAAGTTCGTAAAAGCCTAGGGATGCAATATATCAATAATAAAACATGTTTATCCCTTCAGACAAAAGTTAGACATTATAATATGGTGATGAAACAAGAAATTATGCAAGAGAGAAAACAAGAAATAAGAGATGAAACAAGAAATATGCCAGCGAGACCCTGTCCCTGAACAGGAAAATGGATATGGGAAATCTAAAGAAGGAAGAAAGAAAACTAGTTAGGAAAATCCTTGGACCAAGGCGTACTGAAAAAGGATATAGATTACAGAGAACGCAAAAAGTTGAAGAATATTCTAATACAGAGACAGATATGGAGAAAAGACGCCTTAAATTTTATGGTCACATCATGAGGCTTCCAGACAATAGACTAACAAGAAGAACTGTAAACTACGTAGCGTCACTTGTCAATGGAAGAGAATGGATACGAAATGTTAAAGAAGACCTAGTACTGGCCAAAATAACCAACAAAGAAATTTACAATAGAAAAAACTTCGGAATAAAACTTAATAAATGAGAAGTTATAACCAAAACCTTCGAGAGTTGTAACATAATGGAGTGAAGAGAGGAAAGCTGAATTCGCTCAAAAAATGGTGGGCAGAACAAGTAAAAAAATGAACCATCTTTACTCAGCGTCTCCCAATTTATGAGATTTACGTCTTATAATAATAATAATAAATAATGATGATAATAATAATAATAATAATAATAATGAATAATGATGATAATAATAATAATAATAAACACAAAAATGTAACTGTATAGTAATTGTGTGACTAAATGTGTATGAGCACCTTAGCAGCTTAAGAAACAATATCAGGAAACTACTTTTACAATATTTAGTGGGTACATACTTGATCAATGATCCGTATGTACTCTTAATACCAGCCATTAGGCTGTGAGGTCGGCAATAATAATAATAATAATAATAATAATAATAATTTATTATTATTATGATAATTGAAATTAATTTACCTATTGTATCTCCCTGATTATTAAATAATACTCAGACACATTAACAACCTCACTAGCCTCTATATTACGTCTCTATTATCGGAGTCTAATCGTAGACGTTCAAGCAATCACACCACACGTGATTCAAAGCGGATTAGCCAGGAAATTAGTAGATGTCGCTTAGCAGCGGAGGGGTTCACACCTCCAAAAACCCTTCGTGACGACAGGGTACAAAAGGAAGATGGGTTGTGGAAGACCAACGATTTTGGCTGGACAGTCAGTCGGGAGGGTGGAAGGGGTTGTTGTGTAGGGGATGAAGAAGAAATCGGAATGTTGGGGGGATCAGTTTGTCGGAAACAAGATTTTGCATCAACCTTGAAAACAGGAGGAAATATCCTCCCACAAAGCTCATAGTTAATAATGTGCTCGCCCCTCCAAGTCTAGCTCCACAGACAAAGACCTTTCTTCTCTTCAACCTGGACACTCCCCCCCCCCCCACCATTATGGACCCTCCTACGACCCCCTGAACCCCCTTTCTACCTCTTTCAACCAACATGATCCTTCCATGGGTAATTAACACGCTCAATCCAACAGCGCCCGCATTCAAAACAAGCGTAGCCGTCTCTCATTAAACAGAGGACCAGAATGCATACTGTCCTTCATTTAGCCCTTGGTCGCCGTCCTTCATTTAGCAGCCCTTCATTGTGACCCACCATCCGGTCGGACAAAAGACTCGCAAACCCTAATCGCTTCAGAATAGCCCGCTGTCGATATAAAATATGTAGATTACTGTAGTAGTTGTCCGGCCCTAAACAAAAGCATTCCGACGTTCTTGTTGGGGTAAATAATTTTCTAGGATATAAGCGGGTTTTCTATGAAACAAGTACCTGGAGGGATAATATCACCCAAAAGGTGGATATAATTTATTTCTGACCTAAAGCAATGGATAATAATTTTCCTTTATTATATTTTGTTGCAGTAGAAGGGTTATTATATAATAGAAGGGTTATTATATTTCACTGGGCCAAATATATCACCCAATTCTAGACAATACAAGAAGCTTACCTAATGTAATAATTATTACTATGTTCGAAAAGGCGTTACATAATTTAACGTTGTTCACATCGAAAGATTATTAATTAGCTATTAATTTTGTCGTTTTGGCAAGGTAACATCAATGAATTCTTGAAGTGAATATGAGCCACCTTGATTATTAGGAGTTACCTTTACCTGTGTGGAAGGTTGTATATCAAAATCCAGAGAAATAGATTTATTAATTTGATATTGCAGTGTTTTGATAAGCAAAATCAATTTATTATTCAGGTTTCTGCAATATTGAGTTTTGTTACAGAGACAATCCCCACTCTCTCATTGATGCAGTTACATGAACAGAAATATAAGCTACTATTTTGCATTGAAGTACATAATAATTATAAAATTATTGAATTGTTTTTAAAAAAAAGTATGCTTCTCCAATACAATGACTGTACAATTATCATGTACTTCAATGAAAAAAAAAAATACAATAACTTATAAAAAGTATCATTTATTAATTTTGAAGCAATTGTGTTTAGTAATTGATTGTATAATTTCATTGATAAAATTATTGTATGAATCTCGAAAAATGACAAAACTTCTACAATACAATAATTATTGTGCACTTCAATGGAAAATGAACAAAAATATTTTTTAATGAATAGTCGATGTCTTGTCATAGTCGATAGTCGTATTGTAAATCTATCGACAATATCGATGCAAGGTTTAAATGATACACACACTGCGTCATCATAGTCTTGAATTTGTCAAGTTTTGTCCGTTAGTCAGTCGTACTAATAAATATAATGTAAAGAGTCAAAATGTATTTTATTTGAGAAATACAACAAATTTATCAATATTGTAATGCATTAACTTTAAAAAATAATTTTGTTTCGTAAGTATTCCGAATCCTCCAATTGTATCGATTATTACAATTCATTTGATCAGGAATTTTTTTAACAGTATTTTGTAAAACAAACATCCAATTTTGAACAATAAAAAATATAATTAATAATGAAATAATACGCGAAGATATTTAAACAAATTTTCCTAATTATATTTGTGATAGGATGATAAAATTGTAAGAAGGTATCTGGTCACCAGTTCAGAATAGAATCTGAATCTTGAATAAAATAGTTCATGTAAAACTCAAGTAGTGCAGAGATCTAAACAGTAGAACTATTTATTTCTATTGAATAAATGTTTCTGTTTTTGTTGTTCAAATATATTTCAATTCTGAAAGATTCTCAGTGATATTAAAAAAGGGGTGATATGAAACTTGAAATTAAATCTTTGTTGTTTAATAGTTTTTCAGCTCTTCCACGAATTATAAGTTACTTACATAGAAAGTTTTTCAACTCAATTTCCTAGATAGCTCCGTGACAAGAACTTCATGAAATCAAACCGTCCAACAGTCTTTTCCATTCAACAGTACAACAGTATTTCAACAAGAGACACTCTCCAAGTAATTCTATTTCAAGCTTGAAACGAGCTCTTTTATAGACACACATTTCATTTTAGTTGATTGAATGTACACTTAATTTTATAGCATGAAATTTATTATGTTGTTCAGACAACGATTTTAATGGACGTAGCTGTTTCTGGTTGAAAGAGAGTGTCTCACGAGAAAAGCGAGACAGATGATGTGTCTCAAGATGTAGCTCTCAATGCTTTAATAGACTAATTGCAGCAACAAACGAGTGGAAGCGGCAAAAAGTCGCAACTTTATTCGAAAATCACAATCCGATGAAAATTCGGATGAACAATCCGGAGAAAATTTGGACGAACAATCCGAAGACAATTCGGACGAAGTTTCAGGCGTGGCATTCTTCAACGGCGAAGCTGTTAAGAGACTCATCTGGATAATTATCCCCACCATTACTTTTGATTGCTCTTGCCAGCTATTTTATAACCCTACGATTAAACTTCCGCCATTATCGCAAAATAACTGAGACTTTCTTACTTAATTTATTTGAAGCTGAATGAACAGAGTTGATTGAAATCGTTGGACGACGAATTAGTGCTTTACTGGAGTATTGCGTTGAGAATAGATGTTCGAAAATTTGCTGAATTTGAAATTTTTTGGGAGTTTTATTCAGTAGAGAAAAACATAAGGCAGGATTAAGTGTTCAATCTATTAAAATTGATAGCAAACATCTTGGCATCCCATTTATCAATATAATTCAATGAATTTACTTATTCCTTTTTACAAAAATATAAACAATATGCAACTCAATATCTTATATCACAATAATCTTACAAATAGATTTCTCATCTGAAAGTCCCATAAGAATCCTCATCCATTTCTACAATTTCCTTCATTTCCTTCTATTGAAAAAATATATTAATCATTTGCTATAACACAAAACTTGGATTTCTAAGAAAGGAAGAGGAATGATAATTATGATAATGATAATTATAATTTTATACTATATTGAACAAATAAGATTCCATTTCAAAAGAATCCGACGAAAAATTAATGCAGTTTGTTTCAGTTATTGTAAGCAAATAACATTCTGACTTCCCATTTGTCAATCCAATAACTTCATTCTTATTTTGCACAATAACGTATAAAAATCCGTTTATTACACATAGTGAGAATTTTAAAAATATGTCTCTTATTTACATGTATCTTATTTGATATTTTGATCAAATTTATCCTTGGTTTGAATATCATTAATCTGTTAATTCGTTATTACACAAAATCGGTAGTTTAAAAATAAAATCCAAGATGAATGTTTTGCTAGAACAATAATCTTTATTAGACTTGAATGGACAAGTTCGATCATTGGATACACTGCTCTATATATTCATAAGGAATCTAAATAAAAGTGTTTTTTTTTTTTATTTTATTCTATCACGGAGAAGGAAGTCTGATGAGAGAGTATCAAATGGAAATCTATTGCAAAGAATGCAGAGAATAATAAATTGGAAAATTGGAAAAATTTGCTTTCAGAGAACGCAGAAGACATTAATTATCAGGCCTCACTTATCAATGGCCAGTGTTCCTTACACATACGAACTACAGTGTGAAATAATCATACAATAATCATAAAGACAGAAATAATATAAGCAAATACATAAAGTAATAATAAATAGATATACAGTGAGAAATTAATTCATAGAAGTATAGCTGAAAACTGGAAGAATTAATGAGACTTCTAATAAATTAATATTAGTTTACATTTGACAGAAATTAAATTACTAATAGAAAATTACAAGTTTTTGGGGAAAAAACAAAAGATTAAAAAAGTAATAGACGAAACATAAAAAAAACATTTATGTAATATAACAAGGATATTGTATTAGGTATTCATGTATTTATTAATACACTTTAGTATATATAATTTCACTTTAGGATAAATAATCTCTCTTCAGTATTACAATGAAGTGAAAATGCAAAGAAGTCCAAAACTACTGTTTTCACAAATTTTGACTGTGCTATTTTGTGAGAGAACAATCAGAAAATACAATTAATATATGATAATAAGGTATAAAGATAATTATAAATGATAGATAATAATTAAACTGATAATAATAATAACAAGATATACAGATGGACCAGAAATGATTTGGGAAGTGATAGCCGCGAGCCGTAGCAGGTATCTGTTCAATCAGAGAGATAAGCTGCGTTCTCGTAGGTCCTATTCGTAACGTTGACCGATTAGATTCGCCAGCAAAAAAGACACTGTTCTCTGCTGTAAAATCACTTCCCGGTGGTTCGGAACCCACCTAAAACTGTAGGTCCAACTCATCAATCACCATCATCCAACTCATTACCCACGCACAGGTCTCAGACTTATGTGGGCTTCATCCTCAGAAAAAAAATTATAGCAGGTATTAATTGACAAGCAAAACCAAACCACATTTTTAATAGGCATAGGAATACCAAATACATACAATATAAAGGAATACAGTGACGAGAAACTGCTCAAATATTTGACTTTGGCAGAGGGGATGAAAGATTTGTGGAAGCAAGAGAGAGTGGCAATTATTATGCCTTTGATTATATCAGTTACAGATGTAATGCCAAAAGAGCTGCCTGAGAGGATGAAAAAGTTGGGACTGCCTGTGTGGGTGCAAAATTTAATGCAGAAAGCTGTCATATTGTGCACAACATCAATAGTAAGGTGCTTCCTAAATATTCCAAAATAGAAAGGGTGTATTTCGCTAAATTAATCAACGCCACCTTTTTACCTAGTAAAATGGAGATTTATGTCATTCAAAAATAATAATAATATAGATAAATTAAGAGCTTCAACTCAATATGAAGGAGGAAAGGAGTAAATGGAAGGTATGGCATCCGAGTTTAAAACAAAGCAGGTTGAAAATAGAAGAGAACAGGGAAATAATCCTTGGAGCTAATTAGTTTGTCATTCCATGTAAGAACAGCGCTCCATATCATGGATTTCTTCCTCATCATCCTTTAATTATTAAAATTAGGACCAACTCCCCGGCACCTGATGAATTCTAATCGGATTTGGCTCAATTTTAGTCAGGGAACATCAAGCTGTGAACCAGAAACTGATGTCTTTAATGAATCATTTCTACTGGTAATTGCTTTCGAATTCGGAGGAAGATTACAGGTCGTTTTGTATACTCGCTTCCAGGACGCATTAGCTGTGCTTATCATTAGAATTTCGTATAGAATTCTGAAGTGAAATTGGATTTTTATAAAATATTAGAGCCACTTATTGATTTTCAAAACACTTTGTCTTTAAGAACATCTTTTACTCACCCAAGGAATGAATTCCCATGTCTTCCCCATGAAACAATCGACTAACAGAATTGATAGTTTATATAAAATGACCTTTTAATAGTAAATTCAACGATTTGACAATTTTAATTGCTAATAGATTATATTTTTACACAATTCAGGGCAAACCTTTTGGATTCATAGAGACTCATCTTCAGTCGTTGAATTTACCATAAAAAGTTAATATTAACAACGCAGATCGTAATGGAACAAGAAATCCAGGAATGAAATGACCATTCGGTTCAGTTTTGGGTTTGAAACAGATATGGATTATTGAAATTTTCATTTGATTGTTTTTGTTGGAAAGATTCGGTACTTCAACCCACCCAAGTTATCTCGTAAATTGTATCTCATTTATTTCATTGAATTATGAATTACTGAAGCACTCACTACTTTACTTTCAAACTCAGTTTTAAATTGTTAAGAAATTAAACAAGAGAGGTACCGCATTATTTTATCTGAATCCAGTTTCTCAAATCCTTTTTCATATTTCTCTTTCATTCAGCTTATTGAAAATACTATAAATTGCGGTAACTGGTGAATAAGAATGGTAATATTGTATAAAATTGTTGATCTTACTTGACTTGTCTTATACTCCATAATCGGAGTCTTCAAGACGTAATCTTCTCAAAAAAAAAATTGACCAAGCTAGTATTAAACTCAATTAATCCATCAGTTGAATTATACATTATCCATTCTATTCAAATTTTTATGTTTGAGAAGAATTACCTCACTATTTTCACTTTGGACTCACATACAGGACAAAAATGGATAAATGTTATGGTCAACTTTTTGTGATAAGTTTAACGACTTGCAGTCAATTTAATACAAAATAAATGAATATTTACTCACGTAGGCTGAAACGTTTTTGAATAGAGACGATTCATTATCAATAGCCTATGAATCAAGAAATTGAAGAATTTAAAATCCTACGAGTGTAATTACCTTTCTAAGATTGAAGGTTTTACCAACCTACAGAGTAAAATTATTTATTTATGTAACTAACATACAATCAATGTAAATACAACAGGCCATTGCCCAAAACTGCTTTTCACAAATTTCAAAATAGAATCGAAATCTTAGATTAGGTCTGTTTTACTAAAAAATTCATCTTGAAGCGCAATAATTCACGAATCTTTTTCAAAAAAAGAATATTAATTTTGATTTTACTTTCAACAAAACACCATCACAGTCCAAAAAAATTAATGTATTTTATAAATTTTAAATTTCTGAGCCAAAAATGCACATAATAAATAAATAAATAAATAAATTTATTCCTTATCAGATACAAAAATACAATACAATATAAAATAACAAAATAAACAGAATATTCATAAATCATTAAGAAATACATTAAAACTATAGTGATACTGTTTATGTTGTGCATAGAAGAGACAATAAAATGTAAATATCAGAACAAGGAAATTACCGTACCTGATAAGAAATTAGGTAGGCTACTCCCGAGGCAGGCCTATTTGGGAGTCCCAGCACAAAAACTTTAAAAGAAAGTGCGATTGACATTAAAGAGAGATAAAAAAAGAAAGAAAAACAAAAAACATTAGTTACTAGTTACCATAGTTACACTATACCTGACATTTATATAGTTTACAAGAGTGTACTAAACACTCTCATGCTTGTAGCTCATGGTATAGGGATTTGGAGGTTGGTAGTAAGGTATAGAAGTGATATAGAGGTTTTTTCAAATGTATAAAAATCTAGTTTCTTCACTCTGTCTGCCCATTGTAAACTAATATGTCAGACACATCAAGGACCAATAATTCTAAACACAATAATTAATGACAAATTCACTGTATTAGCATCATGAAATGGAAGGTATGTTACCTCTGTCAATTTATCAATTCACCTTTGTTCAGTGTGTTAAGACAAGTATCTGCACGCAGTAAAGTGAATGCTAAGAAAGTTATAATTTGTGTTGAACTAATGATGATATGAGGATTTGAAAAAAATACTTCCAATGAATTATTAATCAGAATATATATTTTTGTAAATTCATTGATGCAGATTATAAATTATGTATATTTTATATACATTTATAAATTCAACAACCTATCAATTATTATAAACTTAAAAAACACTTTTGAATGGAAATTGACTCACGTTATGGCGTGACGGCCGTTTCGCTCTGTTGTCTAGATTATCATCAGACGACCCACAGTACACTGATTCAAGGCAACAAGATGGATCTTCAACATCATACTATCAATTATTGTCGAAACCCCTTCAATTTTGAAATTGTAATAAAAGTATTGCTGGTATGTGAATCGTCAAAAGAGACTTCCAATTAATTATTTGAAATTATATATTTTAGGATACATTTGAGCAGATTATTAATTATGCTGTATATATTACATACATTTATTTATATTAAACAATTCGATAATAGCTGTGAGATCTTTAAAAACCTTTCGACTCTTTTGACTTGTGTCAAAAAAACTGACCATATCGTATTGTCCAATCAACACTTCACTTTTCACACGAGCTCCAGCAATGAAATTCACACCATAACCTGATTAACCTCCTTCTAAGATTTTAGTGGCGCATAATATTTGGTGCAAACCATTTGCGCTCTATCATTAAGTGCCAAGCCATGATAATAAAGTCAAATTAGGCGAGTAGGCAAACGAGATTGCTGCCGCTGCTGCTGGCTCAGACGACGACCGTTATTGATCATAACTCACGCCGAGTTTAATGAAAAAAAGGGGAGTGATAATAAAGCGCTGATATTTATAGTGCAGTGCGAAGCCAAGGCCAATGTGTACGCCATAAATTCAGATCTGCGGGTGAGTACCGCCTCCAACTGATACTGCCGCCTTCAGGTTGGGATGCCGCCTCCAAGGCTCGGAGGCAGAACCTTTCACACATGGCGTCGAGGCCACCCACCGATATTTTTGCAGTCAGCCACTCTGGTTTTGGCACACCGCTGGCTCGAGTGTTGTGGTTGTGTGCTAGTCGTGGGGGGGGGGGGATGAATGGGGGTGGGTGTGAATAGTAAGGGGTTAAGGTGGTGTGGGGTTGGTGTGGTGCATCTTTTCATTCATGCAAAATATTTTTAGCGAATATGAAATTGCAGTGAATGGAGAGGAAGAAGGCACAGTGGTTCTTGGCGTTATCTGCTATGAACTGTAAATGTTTACTTTTAATTAATTAATTACTCTGCTTTTGACACTTTTAAAGTGTTCACTTGGTAATTTGTAGAATGTTCTAGTTGTTTGATTAGAAATTATTGGAGTCTTATCGAATATTGTAGAAAGTGCTAGTTTCTATATATATTTTTTTAGAAGATGATAGAGAAATCTAGAGATATCTCAATTATGATAAAGTATATAAATACAGGAAGTCTCTTGTAAATGAGCTGTCTTTGTAATTTGTCATGGTAAACAAGTGTGACAGTTAAGTAGTTCAGTTATTGTTCTACGTTGATAAGTGGCAGTAGTGACAGTTCGCGTTAATACAGACAGTGAAATCCCGTTGGCGTTATTACACACCATGCAATGAACTTTCGTTGTCTGTAGTGATAATTCTCTTGACAGCTCAAAAGTGATAATTCTTTTATCTATTACTGTATTGACGGACTTGTGCTACGTAAGTTAATTGTTCTTCCTCGACGTTTCTTTTTTAATATTATTGGACAGTTTATTGTACAGTTATTATTTAATATTAGATCGGCCTTTTGACATTTAGTGATTGATTTGTGTACAGTTCATTGGAAACTCTTTATCAGTTGAACAATATCGTGTTATCTGTTTTCAATTGCTTATTTTTCCGTAAGAAATTACTGAACAGTGTGAGTTGTAGATTATTTGTGTTAATAAAGTGAAAGTGATAAATTTAAGTGTTGCCAGCGTTATTTTAGACATAGAACCCATAACAATGTTATTAACCCTTTATTTCATAGTGGTTTTATGGTTAAACCACCTTTTCAAGATTTTTCCACACAGCAGCTGTGTATTGGTCGACAGATGGCATTGCAATGTATACGTTGGCTAGACTGTCTAGATTCAGAAGGAATTTTTTCCAGTCTCCTAGTGTTGCGGAGATGGAGGAGATGTATTTGGAGGATCACTAGCCCCTAGTGAAACACGGAGCCGATGAGACTATAACTTGGTGTATCACAGTAGCAGACAAGTTGATTCCAACAAAAACCTGTTTATTAATATAAAATTCTACAATAAGTTACGCAGTTTTTAAACAGTCTTAAAAATATTGAAGTTTTCAAAAACAATTAAGTAAATATTTAATTGATATAAAGCTTTCCATAGCGTACAAGAATTATTTACAAGTTGAGCCGTTTTTAAAGAGTCTTAAAAATATTGAAGTTAAAAAAAAATTAAGTAAATATTTATTTAAAGCTTTTTATAGTGTATTAGAATTATTTTACAAGTTAAGCCGTTTTTAAAGAGTCTTGAAAATATTGAAGTGCTTGAAAAACTATAATAAAGTAAGTATTTGATTGATAAAACTTTTTATAGTGTACAAGAGTTCCTCTCAGATCAAAATTGAGCCTCACCTTAATTATTTCAAATTGTTTTTTTTGTAGCTAGGGTAAAATACTGGTAATATTGTTCGTACATCGTCTTCTTGACTTCACGAAGAGAGGTCTCTGTTTCAAGCCGACCGTTTTGCATTTTTCTGTCTAGTTGTAATGCTTTTTACGGCTAAACGAGTGGATCAAATTCTATGAAATTTTACATGAATCTTAATTTCCTTTATCTACGACATAATGTATACATTACAGTTTCACAATTGATGCCAAAACAGCTGTCTTTTCGAAATGCTTTTTGGAACCCGTTGTATAAGAGCTCATCATAGTACAGGTTCTACATTATAACACGGGTTCTGGACCAATCAGAAGCATTTTTGATGGAATCAATATCGTAATTCGATATTGTGAAACTATCACCTGATTTGATCAAATTGCTAACTAAGCTGCTAACCTAACAATCTACTATAACTTTTCGTATTTGAGATGAGAGGTTATAGGTATCTCTGACAGTCACAGGTAAAATGAAATTGTTTTAATTAAATGTATACTAGTGGTCGTAGATAAAATAGTGTATGCAACGATTTTATTTGGCCATTAAAGCACTCGTGAGATATTTATAACACTCGCATTCGCTCGTGTTATAACTTACATCTAACTCGTGCTTTAATAAGGGTCAAAATAAAATCGTTGCATAAACTACTATTAATGAATGCCCAGCGATTTAAGCGTAGTGATTTTCGAAATCGGCACTAATTCAAAGGATATTTGAACGGTAAAATAGGCACTTGGGTCTTCTTCTATAGAAAATATATGATTTTTAAAATTAGCTTCTGCATCATATGAAAATGGAATCACACTTCAAGATAGCCTTCGAGCCCTTTTATTCATCTGGTGGAGCATTCAAATTGATTAAGTGATCACTTAAAAGAATAAAATATTTTTCGAGAGAAACAAATCGTTTGTAATATTTCAATTGAGTACAATAACAAGTGATTTCTAATTATATCATAATGATATAGATTTAATAAATTGTTTTCTACAAATGAATTTATCAGGCATGTGAAATCTGATCTGATTTCAACACTCAGCCGGCTGGAACAACATAAGTACAGTTTGGATGAAAATAGAAACGCAGCCTTGGTGATGTGATACTTTTTTGTGGAGAACAGACATGAAATGGACTACGCAAATTGAATCAAGAGTTAGGTCTGATGATTGTGTTTCATTTTGCGATTGTGATTGAGAGCACAGGGCCCGAGGGCTATATTTAAGTATGATTCCAATTTCATATGATGCAGAAGCTCTAAAAAATCATATGTTCTCTATTAGGGCCCTTACACTAGTAAAAATATTGTCAATATAAGTTAGTATTGACAATAATATTGAGACAAAAAGATAATACTGATGTATTGATGACTTGTATTGAAGAATATCTAGATTTCTAGAAATCCACCATCAATACCTGTTATTGACAATATTATTGACGAGTTGTGTGTACATCAATATTATTGTCAGTAATAATAGTAAATATTAATAATAATCAGTAATATTATTGTCATAAATAGTATTAAAGCCAAACATTTTTCATACTTAATTATTTGTTAATTTTTGATCAACTAATTAATTCTTAACAAAATAGGTTAACAAAAACTTCTCAAATCATACACGATGACAAATACTGACGAATTTTATTGACAGTATTATTGATAAGTGTAATGGCCGTTTGCAAAAGAGTATCACAAACCTGTATTTTCAATATCGGTCCTTCAATATTATTGACAGTATTTTTACTAGTGTAAGGGCCCTATAATACAAGAAGACATAAGTGCCTTCTTTCGCTTTCAAATATTCTTTGAATTAAAACAAATTCAATTCTCTGTGGAAGCACCCTTATTCTTTGGCATGAAGTCTACTTTTCATAAATTTTCCTCAATTGTAGATAAGTTTCTACTCTCCTAGAGTCTTCACATACGTTCAGCAACATCTTGTCGGAGTCTAGCTTGTGGGTACAGGCTCTAGGAGGAATGACACTTCGCCCTGCTAACGGCTGTTGCTCTAGGCCCGTTACAGACAGGTGTGCCGCGCCGTGGTGTAACGTGTGACACTGGCCCTGCCCGTGAAAATAAGGCGAAGGTAGTTGAACTGCATGAAGCACGTCTCAGGTGGCAGTGCAGTGGCTGATGCCACATCGCCATGACGACTTGGGGGTGCATGTTGCCTATCCTGCTCCTGCTTCTCTCTTCTCTCTTCTTCTCTTGTTGTCGTTCTGTCTCTCTAAGTGGCTTATTGATCATTCTGAGCCCCCTTTCCAAGCATTCACCACCCCTCCCCCCCAATTCATCACCAGCACCCACCCACCTCCGACAACACATCATCCAGCATTGAATTTGTTTATGGTCCTTAGGCGAGTTGGTTGAAGGTGTAAATTGGTTAGGATACCCGGTAGCAGCTACCACCTTACTTTCTTCTTCTTTATCTTCTTCTTATTTTTCATGCTTCTCCTTCTTCCTGCTACTTCTTCTCCTTTTTTAATTTTTTTTCTTCTTTGATCTTCTTTTCTTTTATTTTTTCCTTCTTCTTTTCTTTCATTTTCTCCTTCTTCTCCTTTAATTTGTTTTCTTCTTTCTTTCTTCTTTTTCATATTTATTTTTCGTCTTCTTCCCTTTTTTCAATTTGTTTTTTCCTTTGACTCTTCTTCTTCTCTTTCATTTTCTCCTTATGGTTCTTTGGCGAGTTGGTTGTAGGAGTGAATTGGTTAGGATACCTGGTAGCAGCTTCCACCATGTACTTTCTTCTTCTTATTCTTCTCCATGCTCTTCTCCTTCTTCAATTTGTTCTTCTTCATTGTTTTTTCTCCTCTTTCATTTTCTCCTTCTTCTCTCACATTAATTTGTTTTCTTCTTTCTTTCTTCTTTTTCTTCTCTTGAATTTACCCGTCTTCTTCTCCTTTAATTTGTTTTTCTTTCTTATTTCTTGTTCTTCTTTTCTTTCATTTCCTCCTTCATCTTCTCCTTTAATATGTTTTTCTTTCTTCTTTCTTGTTCTTCTTCTCTTTCGTTTTCTCCTTCTTCTTCTTCTCCTTTGATTTGTTTTTCATCTCCCTTTCTTATTCTCCTTCTTTAATTTGTTTTCCTCCTTTGACTCTTCTCTCCTTTCATTTTCTTCCATTTTCTCCTTCTTGTCCTCAAATTTGTTTTTGTTCTTTCTTTCTTCTTTTGAATTTTCCAATTCTTCTTCTCCTTCAATTTGTTTTTCTTTCTTCTTTCTTGTTATTCTTCTCTTCCATTTTCTCCTTTAATTTGTTTTTCTTTCTTCTTTCTTGTTTTCCTCTAATTCGTTTTCTCCTTCTTCTTCTCCTCCATTCATTTTTCTTCTCTCTTTCTTCTTCTCCTTCATTAATTTGTTTTTCTCCTTTGACTCTTCTTCTCCTCTCATTTCGTCCTTCTTCTTTTCTTCCATTTTCTCCTTGTTGTCCTTTAATTTCTTTTTCTTATTTCTTTCTTCTTTTGAATTTTTCCCCTCTTCTTCTTCTTCTTCTTCAATTCGTTTTTTTCTTGTTCTTCTTCTCCCTCACTTTCTCTTTCTTCTTCTCCTTTAATTTGTTTTTTCTTTCTTTCTTCTTCTCCTTCACCATCACCTTCGTTTTCTTTTTCTCTCTCTTCTTCATCATCTCCTCCTCCTTCTCTTCATTTTTCTTCTTCTCCTCCTTCTCCATCTTTTTCCTTCCTGCTTCTTCTCCTTCTCTTTTTTCTCATTTTCTTTTTCTTCTTCTTTCTCTTGTCCTTGTCATTTCAGAGTCTATTCTTATCTATTCACAATGAACAAAAATTTGAAAAATTAGATCTTAACAATTGAACAGAAAAACGTTTCCATGTCTCACTTCACAGTAATGGCAGTAGTTGAATCTTTATTCCTGACCTATCTTAAAAATTACTTTTATCTTTATTATCTCCTACAAATACATCAGCTAAAATCTAAAATAATTCAAGTATGTTACTTTGTTTTTTCACAATGTGTTTCTTGTCACTAGACTGTCAAGTTTTCTTCTTTTTTTTGTTTTATTTCTTCTTCTTCTCCTCCTTGTTCATCTTATTCTTCTTATGCCATCCTCGTAAATATTATAAGTACTGATTTTGTTTCACAGTGTTTATTTCTTCACTTATATGTACACTTTCAAAATTTATATTTCTCATATTGGTGTAATCACTTCCAGGTTTGCAAAATTCCAAATAAAATTTGTAAATGATTGAACCAAACATTGAAGTCTCATTCACATATTGAACAGCTATGAGAAGTTAGGTTGAAATTATTTACTATAAAAAGAAATTGAGAAAAATCAGATTTGAAAATTCAGACCAGCATCTCAATAATGATAGAAAATAAAGTAAAACTGAAGTGATGCATAATTTGTGGGACTTATCATTACCATTATTATTTTATAGAAGCAACAATGTGAAATGAGACAAATATGTGAATGATTGGAGCTACTAACATGCGGTCTATTCATCTATCATGACAACCTCAACGGTACAATAAGAATTAACAATTTACAATAATTACAATCCAAAAATTAACAAAAACTTCCAGATTCGCAGTAACTACAAACAATACATGAACTATTAAAACAAGTTTGTAATTGTAATGCAACAGGCCCCAGAAAGCATTCAGAGTTCAATAACCTTCTTCTCAATTGCTCAGTTCGAGTCTAACGGCTTGGAATAATGATTCTGAAGATTATACAGGCACTAGTGCGCATGCGTGGATGGTGTGGGCTGTTTGCTGGCTACCATAGAGCACAACAAACTTCTTTCTGCTCCCCTTTTCATATCAAAATGAGATGAAACAATGCCAAGTCGAGCCCTCATAAAGGGGAAAGCGCCCCCCCCCCCCTAACAACTCAAAAATAAGCCCACGGATATTGTGTGTTGTGTTATTACGTTCTTTTCCTTTTGAAAAAGGAAAATGTTAGGGTCTCATGAGTTACTTCGAATTTGGGATGGGCTTGGGAATTTACATATATGAGATCGTAGTGAATATCAATGAGTTTCAAGAAGAAAGAAATATGCGAGTGATGTATTGTTTATTCAAAAATGCTATAAAATAATTTAAAATAAACTTCGAACTTGGGAATTGCTTGGTTTTTTCAAATTTACACTGAGATCATACTAAATAAAAATAAGTGTACAGCTTTTGTTGGTGGGAAGACCCTTACGGGTAGTTCCACCTCGCCATTTGAGTCATGTTATGGTGAACATGGTAGACCTTCTGTTTTAAGTGGGTTCCGAACCACCGTATAAGTGATAGTAAAGCTTATAGCATCAATTCATTGAAGCACTTATGAGATCGTACTGAATATCAATGAATTTGATGAAGAAAGAAATATTAAGGTATAGTATCGAATATTCAAAAAAAAATTACTTAAAAATTAAAAGAAAAAAAAATGAAATTACTACTAGAACAAGTAGGTTTATCGAAGAGTTACTTAAAACAAAAATGGGCTTGATTTCAAAAAATTACAAATAGGATCGTACTGAATATCAATGAATTTAAATAAGAAATTAATATGTAGGAAATCTGTAGGCAATTCAAAAAAACACTTTGAAAACTCTCAAATACTAGATAAAAAATAGTTATTTATCTATTAAGAGCTTAAAGAGAGACTTTTATCACTCCAGCTAACGGTAAACAGTTACTGCATGACACGTATAGCAGAGTGTGATAGTTTTGCGAGAGTGATAACGAAGCGTTATACCCGAAATACCGTCAGAATTTTTCCAAAAGCTGAAGTTTTGGATTTCCATTCAATAATAATAATAATAATAAGCGTATGGCTTTTAATGGTGGGGAGACCCTTACGGGTAGTTCCACCTCGCCGTTTGTGCCATGTTACGGGGAACATGGTGGACCTACTGTTTTAGGTGGGTGGAACCACCGGGTAAGTGATAATAAAGCTTGTAGCATCAAGTCATTCCATTCAATGATTGTATAGTAGTTTATCATTACTGTACAATGCGTGATCATGCGTGAAGGCTATGTAAAATTTATCTAGCAGTAAACAGCTGGTAAGCTTCAGTTTTGCCAGCCGTATGACAACTATAGTTTTGTACGATAATTTGGTATCTTGTGACTATGGTGTTTCTCGTGTTTGTATTGCTTCTTGTTTGCAGGATCTGGCTAAGTGTTTCTGTGCAATAATTTCAAAGGAATCTCATTCTGTAAAATTATTGTCAAAATAATTAAAATTGAATTATATTTTTTATTAAAACATACATATTTGTAGAGTATTTGATAAAAAAAATACTATAATTTTGAATGTTAGGTACGATAATCGTGAATGAAAGTTGACAACACAAAAGTAAGCTATGACGCCATCCAGCGAGTAGTGAAGTAGATTACTGCTTGTTAATTAGTAAACTACTGTTTTACAATATTAGCTCTCAGCACGTAAACTGATTTTTCACGAGCAGTTGTAGAAAAATGAAATTACTACTAAAAGAAGTAGGCTAATCATACAATTACTTGAGATACTAGTTACTGAGAGCCATATTTGACGTTTCTTCAGGGCCTCTTGACTCGAGGGACTCTTGACTCGAGTGACTCTTGACTCGAGGGACTCATGACTCGAGGGACTATTGACTCGAGGGACTCTTGACTCGAGGGGCTCTTCAAATGTAATGTATTTAAATGGGTATTTCAAGAGTCCCTCGAACCAAAAGTCCCTCGAGTCAAAAGACACTGAAGGAAAGTTCATAAATACGGCCCTGAGTCTCATGAGTTCGAAATTGAAAAGTTCTTGTTATCGCATAGATTCACATATGAAACCGTTTTCAAAGAAATACGTGATACTTCAAAAAGTGGACAAAGTTGACACTTTTTTGACAAATCAATCTAGGAGTAAGACAACAGGTGCACAAAAGAACTAATCGTCTAAAATCAATAATAGTAATTGATGACTACCTTTGCAGAACAGATTCAACCCATAGCAGACAGTGAAATACACATCAAACAAAAAGCTCAATTTTTCACCATTTGAAAACGGCACCGTAGACAAGTCAGAGTAGAATACGTTGTGTGACTGGCAATTCAAGGCAGTCAGCTGGTGGTGGGGGGGGGGGGAAATGAGTGGGGGAAGGGGAACTGGTAAGGGGAAGTAGGGGAAGCGATTCATCAACTTGTTCAGCGCCGGAGGAATCCGTCAGACGGCTCAAAGTAAGCCTCAAGCCCAAAGCCCAAAGCCCGAAGCCCGTTCAGCTTCCGACCTTGTCAAGTTGTACGTGCCATATTTCACCCTCCTGCATGAAATAATCGACAGTAAAATAAGTGAGACGAACAGCCAAAACAAAAGCTCGAGCCGATAAATCACATGTGAAACAAACACGTCCATTGTGATTTTCAAAACGTTTTGCACGGATAAGAAGAGAGGGGAGACGAGAAAAACAGGAACAGAGGAAACCGGAAGTAAAAAGTTCATGCAGATTCGACCAGCCGATAGGATAGATTGTGGGTTTGTTCGACACTGAAGTTTGTTATTTGTAATGTTCGTCACTGAAGTTTTTTATTATTTGTTTGTAGTTCAACTCACCTAAAATTACTGTTTGTTCACCATGCTCTACATAACATGACTCGATAGGTGAGGTGGAACTACCTGTAAGGGTCCCCACCAACAAAGTGCTAGCTCTAATGAAACTGTGTTTATTTTCGGTTAAAAAATTTAAAATGAAATTTGATATTATTTTCAAATATTTTTATTATTTGTTTAGTGTTTTCTTGAACTTCGATATTAATCTTCGAAATTCAAAATTGAAAATGTATTTAGTGTAAATGTTTTATATTTATAGTGTAAATTATTAAAGAAGTGAAAAGTGAGACATAACCTTAATTTGGACAGTTTTATTCAAATTGGGATGAGAAGAAGTTTTGGACTTTATGTCTGTTTCTTTAACCTAATAAGTTGATTGTGATTGATGTAATGAATAATGAATAAATAAAAACCGTACAATTATTTTTTTCTTAATGAACACACATTAAAGCTTTTGTAACATGTTTTGGAGTCGTATATACAGTCTTCACTGATTGAAATATCCATTTAAAATATTGTTTTCCCACTCAAATCACTCATTCAGTGAGTAAAATGGATTTAAAAGCAAACCTGACAAATTTGCAACATTTATTAAAAACGGCTGACGTAATGAGGAGTGCGGTCGCTTGAGATCTCAAATTATTGGTTGAAAGATTACATTTATGATCTATGCACTTGACACCTCCAAAGTGCACTTGGTAACAGATAGAGCCAAGAAATGAAAAGAATTGAGGGAGAAATTACAAAAATGAAGATAGAAAATTAAAACTCAATGTATAATAAGACTTGAAGTTGTCACAACCACATTAATAAAACCCATGAGATACTAGTTTCGGTAGGTACACCATTATCAATCTCAATCAAACTAAAACTAAAGTACAGAGTAGCTTAATAAATATTGAACACAGAATGACATTATTGACTGAATGAGAAAATATTCCTGATAGGTCGACCTACATTGGAAGTCAGTGATTTGCTGAAGGCTATAACAAGTTACGCCCACTGGTGGGAGGAGCATCAAGCAAGGAGAAGTGTCAAAATCAAGAGCCAAAAACCTTGAACACATAGAAAGCAACAAACAAGAACAATACACAAGTACGCAAGAATTGAAAAATAATTTCTTAATTAAAAAAGTTGAAGCTAAATGAAATGCAGTCAAAGTCAACCGAGGAAAACACGAAAGTACTGTTAATGTGGCTGTGACAACTTCAAGTCCTATTATTCAATATGGATATCTTCCACTATATCACCTTCGCCACTACAAAGAAAGGAAAATGAAACTTCATACTCTACATCCTAAAAGCTTGACATGACTGATTGAATCTCAACAATTACAGTTACTTCAAGATTTATGAATAATTTGAAACCATCTACTCTCTCAGTCCTCTCATACTCTACAAAGATATGAGTCACTTGATTTTTGGCACACAACATTATTTATTATATGCTTTGATAAATTCATTCTCCTCTTATTAGTCTCCACCTTCATTCAAACTCTGACTTATTTGTGGAGCTAACCAGAAGAGTTTGCAGCATTTTGTAGAAACTGCAACTATTCTTTTTTTCATCTTCTTCAGGTGTTTTATTCCACATTCTTCTAATTGACTTTCAAAAAATGAAGAAAATTGTTTCGCAATAAGTTCTCCCATATCGGTTAGAGAGTTGAAAGAAATATCATTCAACCGTTTAATAGCCATTATTAAGAAGCTAGTTTGTAATAACTCTAGATAGTATTTTTACACATTCATTAATTTTGTTCAATTATATATTCATTAGCACATCTAACTACATTCTTGAAAAATATATTGTAGTGAGAATTGAGAGGAAGAAGTGGTTCTCGGTGTTATCTGCTATGTAAATGTTTACTTCCTAGCAATTAATTTCTCTGCTTTTGACACTTTTATGGTGTTTACTTGGACCTTTGTAAAATGTTATAGTTGTTCGATTAGAAATTAATAGAGTCTTATCGAACATTGTGGAAGGCATGAAGGTCTTTCATTGTTTATTTTAGAAATCGGTAGAAGTTGATAGAAAAATCGAGAGATATCTCAATTATGGAAAATTATATAAATAGAGGGAGACTTTTGTAAACTAGTTCAGTCTTGTTTGAAATTCGTTGTGATAAATAAGTTGTGACAGTTCTATATATTGTGCCTATATAGTGATAATTCTTTTTCCTAATTAATTCATACCAGTGAACTACTAAATAGTTTTTATTGTATTACGGACTAGTGCTACTTAAGTTAATTGTTCTTTTTCGACTTTTCTTTTTGAATATTATTGGACAGTTTATTGTACAGTTATTATTTAATATTAGATCGGCCTTTTGACATTTAGTGATTGATTTTTGTATGGTAATATTGAAATCTCTTTATCAATTGAACAATATCGATTTATCTGTTTTTAATTGCTTATTTTTCTGTAAGACATTACTGAACAGTGAGTGTTGTGATTATTCATATAAATAAAGTGCGAGTGTTAAATTTAAGTGTTGCCAGCGTTATTTTAGTCATAGAATCCGTAACAATATTAACAACGTATTATGTAGCATTCAAATACAAAGATAATATTAACAGACTCATATACCCCAACACATAGTTTTTATAGTGAGGTTTCTAAAGGTAAATTATTGATATAAAATATTCTGTATTTATTAAGTTCAACTATAAGGATATTGTAATGTTTTTGATTAATAAATTTTGATTTGATTTGATTCATCAACATACTAGCTGAAATCATCAGATGCAACAAACCACCGTTCAACTGTTATCCATTACAAATATAAGCCGTTCTAAATTACTATGACAGTACTACAACTGAACAGAATCACATATAGTTCTCTCTCACTCACTCGCTCTCTCTCTCTCTCTTACTCTACTATCCACTAAGTTATTCAGAAGTTACTTTGTTAACATTTACGAAATTCGAAGAAGACGGAAGCTGGATAATTGTCGTGAAAGAGGAAGTTTGCGAGGACTTTACGCAATTGCCTTTTCCTTGCTCGCTCATCAATAAGCGCTGCAACTTTATCCTCCCACCTTCTTCTTCTTTTTCTTCTTTCTCCCACTTCTCCTTCCTTATCATCCTCTCCTTCTTCCCCATCATCGTCTTATCGGTAATGTTTCAATTAGCATATGGATTTGCATTTCGTAGCAATTTTTCTTCCATCTGTCCGCAGGGCCATTCTGCTGGATCCCCCCCAAAATTGATGGCTGGGGGAAGGGGTCTGCGTGTTTCTTTTCCTCATATTTTTTCCTTATCTCTTATTTTAAACCCTCGTTCCACTGCAATTAAACTGCCGATTGTACTGTAGATTCCCTTCATTCCTCTCTCTCCTTTTTGTTTCCCTCTCTTCCCTCTCGTCCTCTCTCTCTTTCCATCCTCCCCCCTCTTTATCAACCCCCTTTCATCAACCCCAACCGTTTGCAACGTTCCCCCAGTTTTTTTTCGACTTTTTCGACCAATCCACTTTGAATTCTAAATGGGCAAGGGGACCCCGCCGTCTCCCCATATCCTTTCTGGTACTTTTTACTACCACAACACCACCAGTAGCGAGCATTTGCTGCAGAAAATCAAAGCAAACTTCGACGATAATTGATTTCCGGCTGCCGGCGAATAGTTCGTGCAAACTCGATTTGAAGCTCCAACATACACTATTTTGAAATTACTAGTCCAGGATGCATTTATAGAGAAAGATCCTGGAGACAAGGAATTTAATATGGGATAGAATAAACTCATACGACGGAGTGTTCAAGGACCCAACGAATTCACATAAAATGATAAACCAATGCAACATTGATGTACTTTACTGAAATAACATTGAAATACACAAGGACCCGATGAATTTATATGAAATAAACCGATAGTAGGCCCTACGAATTTACATAAAATGATAATAATTATTGTTATTATCATCAGTTGTGCTGTTGGCAAATTAATTTCGGTGTTTCGGAGCCCACCTAAAACTGTAGGTCCAACTCATCAATCACTATCATCAAACTCGTTACCCACGCACAGGTCTCAGACCTATGTGGGCTTCATCCTCAGAAAAAAAAAATTAAAAACTTATTTAAAATTGAAAATTCTACGAATTTACATAAAATAATAATAATAACTATTATTATTAGTAGTTGTGCTGATAGGGAACTTTTTTGATTTCTATAAACATCATATACTTCTCAATTCACAAAAAATGCACGTCGGCAATAATTGAAAAACGTTTTGTTTTTTATTATTCAATAGATTTTATAATACATCTTGCCTCATTATTTTCTTTCTGTGTTTCTTCAATTTGACGATTTCAAATAATTTAAAAAAATATTTCAACATAATCAGAAATAAAAACATCATTGCTTGCACTTTAAAAAAATAAGGTTGATGATTAGGTTGAACATCAAAATACAAAAAAGTTTAAAATGTAGATGCTAGTCATAATTCAATACAAATGAGTCAAGAAAAGTATCTCCTGCTTGATTTAAATATGTAAAAAATTTCACTTTCAAAATTTTTCAATATTATTAAAGTATTTTAATCTTTAGTACAGGCAATAAGTATATCCAATTTATGTGTTTACATGAGTAGGAGCTGTATTGGTATACTTCATCAAAATAAATATTTGATTATTTGAACTATGGTGATACTGACCTAGCTGCAATATTCAACCAGTGATCATTCCATGACAACATCATCAAATCATGTCAAGTTCTTTTAAACTTTCTACCAGCTATTAATTCGCTTTCAATGCTTCAAGTTATCAATTCTATTGAATTGATGGTATATTTTTAGTCCTTATAGTTTCTACTCCTACATTTTCGTACTATTATTATTCTATGTTTCCTCCAAGTGTTTCAATTCTATTATTCATTTTTTTTTTTTATTACATCAATTCATGGCATCTTTGTTGGATCCTATGATGCTTCTGTATGCGGACATAATTTCACAATGAAATTATTTGCATACAGTATTATTTCTGCAGATATTTTTTTTGTAACATTTTATTTCTTGTAGGCCTACACGATAGTTGAGTTGAACAAAGTATTTTTTCTTTGCAACTTCTTGGTTTCTCTCCTAATAATTGATTGTTTTATAATTATTATTATTATTTTTTATCATGTATAATTTTTTTCCTGTGTATTTTTTTGCTTGTCTGTATTTGCGGAGATTAAGGTTATCATTATTATTATTATTATTATTATTATTATTATTATTATTATTAATATTATTATTATTATTATTATTATTATTATTATTATTATTATTATTATTAATAATATTATTATTATTATTATTATTATTATTATTATTATTATTATTATTATTATTATTAATATTATTATTATTATTATTATTATTATTATTATTAATATTATTATTATTATTATTATTATTATTATTATTATTATTATTATTATTATTATTATTATTATTATTATTATTATTATTATTATTATTATTATTATTATTATTATTATTATTATTATTATTATTATTATTATTATTATTATTATTATTGTATATCATAAAATGAGAGAACGACAATATATTATCAAGTTATTTTTCAGAGAGAGAGGGGAGAAAATGATAACAAATTGACACAATTAATTGTGGCAACAAATTGACATAATTTATTATAGCAACTAATTGACATAATTTATAACAGCAACAAATAAGGAGAAATAAACTATTATGAAACAGAAGCAACGAATGAAAGAGAATATATTAGTAAAAAGCAACAAGAAAAAATACAAAGCAATGTTTGCTGTCAACAATGAATTCACAATTATGAAGATTTGTATTCACATGAAAATACAAATTATAATGCAGTTATATTCGAAAAATGTTACTTCTTTCAAAACTAGTGTAAGGAAGCTAACATAACTTGAACTATCATACTCGTTTAAAATTGTAATAAATTCCTGTGCAGAAACGTTTTAAAATACTTGAAAAGTGTCAAAGTATATTACTGCAAGCATAGCAAACTGTCATGGTGTGTATTTCTCAAGGGGAATAAAGTCTCCCATAAGATTTCTCCAGAGATGAATTTAAAACAAAAAAAAAAAAAAGAGTAGAACTGTTACCGGCATTACTCATTCCAAAAGCGAGGCATATTTCCTTGGATTAGCGAGATTGCCTCTTGAAAGGAAAGCTGGGGCCTTCTTGTTTTAGATTTGTGTTTGTGTGTGTATGTGTGCTAGTGTTTTATATATATATATATATATATATATATACGCTTTATTAGGATTAGAGACACAGGGGATATTTCAAATTATCTCAAATGGAATGAGATGAAAAAAGAACGATGCTTTTTTTCAGTAGTGGGTTTGAGACACTCGTTTGCTTCTTATTCGTTCTAGAATGTCGTTCTTGAATATTAGACTGTAATCTCTTTTTTCTGCAGATCTCTCGAGAGACGACGAAACAGGCCAGAGAGGAAAACGAAAGAGACAAGGAGAGGAGTACTTAGGAAAAAAGAAATTCACGAAGGGGCAAGAAAGAAATCTTAAAAAGCAAACAGGGACGCTAATTTCAATTACTTGAGCAGTTATACTCGGCAGTAGATAATAAAACTGTACAGGCATTTGCTTTCTGCTTTCAATTGGCTTTAGTTCGTAATTTATCCGCAAGAGTGTGTTGTCGCTTCACATGACACGTCTCAGAATTATCAAATTTTGAGGAAGAAGAGGAGGAAGAAGATTCTTAGATTATTGGACTATTGGATTACCTCTCTTTATTCATGTAAATTTACAAATTATGCATATGAATGTTTAAAAACAAAATTATCAAAGTCATATTAATACAATAGTAAGCTAAGATAATACTATTTTTATTGTGCAAGATATCATGTAGAATTATATCATTTTTACACTATTCTTAATGATATCAACTATGGTAATGACAATCTAAGTGATGCAATTACATGTAGTTTGGGCAAAGATTCGTCCATTCGTGACATTCTTGACGCACAGAAGAGGAGGAGGAAGATTGATTGATTGATTAATTTTTTATTAGGAGGAGGAGGAGGAGGAGGAAGAGGAGGAGGAAGAGGAGGAGGAAGAGGAGGAGGAAGAGGAGGAGAAAGAAGAGGAGGAAGAAGAGGAGGAGGAAAAGGGAGACGAAAAGAGTAGGAGAAGAAGGAGAAGAAGGAAGAGGAAGAGGAGGAGGAAGAGGAGGAGGAAGAGGAGGAGGAAGAGGAGGAGGAAGAGGAGGAAGAAGAGGAGGAGGAAGAGGGAGACGAAAAGAGGAGGAAAAGAAGTAGAAGAAGGAAGAGGAAGAGTAGAAGGAAGAAGAGGAGGAAGAGGAGGAGGAAGAGGAGGAGGAAGAGGAGAAGGAAGAGGAGGAGGAAGAGAAGAAAGAAGATGAGAAGGAAGAGGACGAAGAAGAGGAGCAGGAAGAGGAGAAGGAAGAGGAGGAAGAAGAGGAGGAGGAAGATCAGAAGGAGGAGGAGGAGGAGGAAGAGGAGGAGGAAGAGGAGGAGGAAAAGGAGGAGAAAGAGAGGAGGAGAAATAATAAGAGGAGGAAGTGGAGGAAGAAGAGGAGGGGGAAGAGGTGGAAGAAGAAGCGGAGGAAGAGGAGAAGGAAGATAAGGAAGAAGAGGAGGGGGAAGAGGAGGAGGAAGAGGAGAAGTAAGAGGAAGAAGAAGAGGAGGAGGAAGATGAGGAGGAAGAAGAGGAGTAGGAAGAGGAGGTGGAAGAGGAGGAGGAAGAGGAGGAGGAAGAGGAGGAGGAAGAGGAGGAGAAAGAAGAGGAGTAGGAAGAGGAGGTGGAAGAGGAGGAGGAAGAGGAGGAGGAAGAGGGAGACGAAAAGAAGAGGAGAAGAAGGAGAAGATGGAGAAGGATGTGAAGAAAAAGAAGGAGGAGGAAGAAGAGGATAAGAAGAAAGAGAAGGGGAGGACAAAAATGTCAATCTGGATAAGGAGAAGAGACGAAAGAAAAGAAGGAGAAAAAGAAAAAGAAGAAGAAGAAGAAGGAAATGGAGGAATAAGGTGAAAAGGAGGAGGAATAGGAAGAGGGAGAAGAGGAGGGAGAAGAGGAGGAGAAAAATGAACAAAGAAATGGACATAAATAAGAAATAGGAAAAGACAAAAGGGGAGAATAATTAGAATCAATTCGGTTTTCATGACGAAATACTTGATGAGCAATCTCATACATCAAAACTAGCATTTTTGTCTATCCAAACTATGATTTTTATTCACTTGAATAGGAGTAAAATAAGTGAGTGAAAATCATAATTCAAATACTAATACTGTGCCAGTTTTGATATTAGAATGATAAGTAAAAGGAAAAAGAGAAGAATGAAAAGGAGAAGAAGAAGAAGAGAAAGAAAGTAGGGGAGTAGTGGGAGGAGGAGAAGGAGGAGAAGGAGGAGGAAAAGGAAGAGAAGAAATGAATTAATAACCACCTTCATTTTAAACCTGTAAGGGCGAAGTTAAGGCGCAGTCAGCCCTCTCCACCACTTAACCATCCCATACAATTCTAATTCATCAATACACATATCTTATGAAATTAGAAATAAAATTAAATTAAAACAAATCTTCCTATAGGAGAAGAAGAAGGAAGAGGTGAAGGAGGAGAAGGAGGAGTAGTAGTAGGAGAAGAAGGAGGTGAAGGAGAAGGGGGAGGAGGTAGAGGAGGAGAAGTAGGAGAAGGAGTAGGAGGAGTAGTAGGAGTAGGAGTAGTGGGAGGAGAAGGAAGAGGAAGAGGAGGAGGAGTAGGAGAAGGAGTAGGAAGAGTAGGAGGATGAGGAGGAGGAGGAGTAAGAGGATGAGGAAAAGGAAGAGGAGGAAGAGGAGGAGGAAAAGGAAGAGGAGGAAGAGTAGGAGGAGTGGGAGGAGAAGGAGGAGGAGGAGGAGGAGGAGAATAAGGAGAAGGAGGAGAAGGTGAAGGTGGAGTACGAGGAGGAGATGAAAAAGTGAGGAAGAGGAAAGATGAAACGAAGAAGCATCATCAACATCAGCATTAGCGGAAACCGCAGCGTCATCAACAATTTGGAAGCTTTGCATTCTTACCGTGTCGTCATTGTTTGTCATAGGGCTGAGTTGGTTGCAGTGTGGCACTGCCCCACTATGCATGTAATAACGCACGACTAAAATCGCCCAACGACATTGTAAATATTGCATGTAATCTTGCTAAGCCTCTCTCTGGACGCGAATGAGAGCAAACTTCATTGTAGGCCGCTCAGCGAGGAGGCGCAGTGTAAACACGGACCCAGAGACGTGTAGCGCTGCCACACGGCAAAACGCAGAAGCTATGTTTGCTAGTGCAATAGCCGCTGTGACAATAAAACATAACTAGTAGAAGGTTGTCGAGGAGGGTTGCAGGACGAGCAGGAGGAAGAGGATGAGGAGGAGGTGTTAGTGGAGGATGAGGATGAGGAGGAGGTGGAGGAGAAGAAATTGGAGGTGATGAAGGAGGATCAAAAGGAAGTGGTTGAGGAGGAAGTAGTGAAGAGTAGGTGGCTTGAGAGAGGGTGGTGGTGGTGGAGGAGAAGGATGTGAAAGAGGTAGAGGAGGATAAAGGAGGAAAAGAGGGAAGAGAAGATATAGAAGATGTTGGAGGAGGAAGTGGAGGAAGAGGAAGAGGATTAGGTGGTGAAAAGGTGGTTGCGGAAGACGGGGAGTAGGTGATTATGGAGAAGAAGGTGGTATAGGATTGGAAAAGAAGGAAGGGAAGGAGGAGAAGTAGAAAAAGGAGTGTGAATGAAATGGGGGGAAATAGCAGACAGCGATGAGGAGAAGAAGAAGGAGAAAAAATAAAAAATAAAAATAAAAGGAAAAGAGAAAAAGTAAAAGAGGGAGGAGAAGAGGAACTAGAAGGTAGAGCAGGAGGAGGGAAAGGAGAAAAAAGAAAAAATGAGGGAAGGAATAGGAGGAGTTTGAAGAGGAGGAGGAGGAAGAGAAGAGAAATAGTAGCTGACGAAAAAAAATAAGAAGGAGAAGATGGAGGAGGAGGAGGAGGAGGAGGAGGAGGAGAAGGAGGAGGAGCAGTAGTTCTGAGAAGAGGAGAAAAAAATAAGTGTATGAAGTAGAAGTGGAACTAGAAGAGAAACAACAGCAAGAGATAAAAAAAGAAGGAGGAGAAGAAGAAAAAGAGGAAAAAGATTGAGAAGGATGAGTGGGAAAGAGGAAGAGGAGAAGGAGAAATTAAAGAGGAGAATTGGATTGAATTGGAAGAGAAAAAGAATAAAAAGAAGGAGAGAATAGTAGAAGAAAAAGAAAAAGAAGGAAGCGATTGTGAACAGGAAAACGAAGAAGAGGACGAGATAGAAAAAGAAGAGAGAAAGGAGAAGACTTATAAGAAAATGACGAAGGAGAAAAAAAAGAGAGAAGAAGAATGAATAGGAGTTGAATATGGAAGTGGCTGATGATGAGGAAGGAGAAGAAGATGAAGGTGGAGGGTTTTGTGGATGGAGAAGAGGGAGAAGAAAGAAAGAAATTGTTGGCGTAGGAGGAAAAGGAGGAAAGAAGAAGACGAAGAAGACGAAGAAGAGAAGGGTAAAGTTGTATGGATGTTTGCAAGTCCGATAGCAGCGGCAATATCCGGTGTCTCTATGGCCAGTAATTGTTTGTACTCCTGGTATGCAGGCCTACCTCTTGCACCTTCTCTGCCTGGTAGTTTGTGCTCGCAATTTCTGCACTCACTTTGCAAACAGAGAAAGCGTAATGAAATCTATGGGAAGGCACAGAAGTGAGCTATTTGGGCAAAACTGAGCACTCAAATATTGTGTGTGTCTCTGAATAATAACATTATTGTATGGGACTCTCCAGATCACTGTGGTATTTCTCTGATTGAGGGGTAGAGTGGTTTGTTTCGTTTCTAACTCAAACATAGCTACCAGGGAAGTGGTATCACACAATTCTATCACTAACTTATCCACTCCCACGCTTGAATGATGGTATATGGTGAACATTTGAAAATTTTGGTACATTCACTTGTAAAGACTAGCAATTATATTGTCAATTTAAATTCTCTGTAATCTATATAAAAAGAAAGAGTGAGGGTGTGTGTGTGTGTCAGTCTTACGGATTCCACAGAAACGCCAACAATTTGGAACACTGAATTTGACACAAAGCTTCCTCAAAAACTCAATTCAGTACACCTCCAAGCCCGATCTATTATTTTCTTTCAAAGTTTTTCAAAATTGATGGTCAAATTTCACTATCACTGTTTTGAGATCATTTTGGAGAGCATCTCATTACTAATGGACACATTTCAAGGCTGAAGAAGATGTTAAATTTCTGCATTTGATTGGCAAAGGCAGACAACTGAACATTTTAGAAGCTTTGGGGATAACTAGGTTGGTGAAAAACCATTCCAATACTAGTTTAAATGATGAAATTTATTTCAACAAATTCAATACAACTATCTTTGTTTCATCATAATTCTAGCCTACTCTTTAATAATGATACTTTCTTGTTTTTCTCTGTTGACCTTGACTGAATTCCATTTAACTTCATTTTTTATTTTATTTTATTTTTTTCAATTGTTTAATTCTAGCCTACTTGCGTATAGCTCTTGTTTGTTACTTTTGGTTCCTGATTTTGACACTGATTATTCCTTGTTGCTCCTTCCACCAGTGGGCGTGACTTGTTAGGGCGTTCACCCAATCACAGACCTTCAATGACGGTCAGCCTGTGGGAGGCACTTTCACTCTTAGCCAATAGTATCATTCTGTGTTTGTTACGTTTTAAGCTGCACTGTACTCTAGTTTTAGTTTGTTTGTGATTGATAATGGTGTAACAACCGAAACTAGTCTCTCACGGTTTTCAATAAATGACAACTTCAAGTCTTATTATTCATTATGAATATCTTCCACAATATCACCTTCGTCACTACAAACATACTCAACTAGTTAATAATTTGACCTTAGCCATGTCCAGTTGTGAGTGTTGAAGCAAACAATAAATAAATAAAATTGAATAATTCAATAATTAAAATCAATTTAATTAATCTTTGAACCTGACTTCAATATTAGCGTAGATGAAATTAAAAGAAATAATAATTCAGAAGAATGATATGTTGTGCTATATACTTATAATTTAATGAAAGTATCTGTTGTAATATTTGGCACGTTTAAAAATATACCAAACGGAGAAATCGATCAATATAATAGGAACATTTATTGATTATTATAGCCGTTTGAATCTACCACATAGAATGAAAGCATAGCATTATAAAGCATGAATGAACCACATATTTTCAAATTCTCTAAGAACTGACACTGTCTGCTTGTTAAACAATAAGTCTATAAAACTCTCGGAGAAAATCAACGAAGTCTAGAAACTTGATGCCCTTGCCAGTGAAATGATTTCAAATTAAATCACTAATCATCCCTAATTATTTATGTGGAATCCCATTATTTCGAATGATCCAATCCAGGTTTTGTGTTTTTTCATCATCAGTCCATTTAATTAATCACAGTCATTTAATATGCATTATGTTGTTACAACAACGGAATGCTGTCTATAGTCTGCCTTCCCCTACTATTCATCTGAAAAGGAAAAGGATTATTTTCCCCTATTGCAATTTCAATGCAGTGGGCTGCAAACATTCGGCAGCTGGGTAGCTTAGCAGAAAGGGTGGACAAGATGTTAAAGAAGGATAAGAAAAAGAAGAAAATGGGAAAAAAGAGGAAGAAGCAAAAGGGGAGAAGAGGAGTAGAAGGATTAAAACTTAGACTCAAATGACTTCAGAATAAGGAAAAGGGGAAGAGAAAGAAGATGGAAATAAGAAGAATAAGAGGAAAAGAAGGAGAAGAAGAGGGAAAGCAGGAAAAAAGGAGAAGAAGAGGACAAGAAGTAGGAGAAGAGAAAAAGAAGGAGAAGGAGAGAGGAAAAGGAGGATTGAAACTCAAATTCAAATGATTCTAGAAGAATAAAATAGTGAGAAAGAGCGAAAGGGGAAAGGAAAGAAGATGGGAAAGAAAGAGAAGAAGAGAGAAAGTGTGGGAGGGTTGAAACTGACATTTAAATGACTATTTTGAGATTCACATGAGCAATAGAATGATTATGGAAAAGAAGAGAAATAATAACGAGAAGAGGAGAAAGATAAAAATGGAGGGGAGGAAAAGATGAAGAACAGGAATGAAAAAAGTGGGGAATAGAACTGGAGGAATTGGAAGAAGTGAAACGAAGGAGGATAGAAAATCCGCAGAGATGAACATGATCGTGAGTAGGGGCGGAAAGAAGTGTGGAAGGAGAGGGAAAAAAGTAGATGACAGAAGATATAGAAGGGACAAAATGTGTGTAAGAAAAAAAAACAATATAAGGAATCGAGAAATAGACGAAGAAGGACATAATTGAAAGGAAGAATAAGAAGAAGAAAATGAAGATGAGAGGAAGAAGAAAAAAAGACGAAAGAAGAAGAAAAGGAAGAGGAAAAAAGAACACAAGAAAAGAAGAAAAAAATAACTAAAGAAGAATAAGGAGGAGAATGAGTAAGAAGGGAGGAAAAAGAGGGAGAGATGAGTGAAAGAGGAAAAGAAAATGGTGCAGGAGGAGGAGGAGAGGGAAGGAGGAAAAGGTCAAGAGGGAGAAGAAAGAGGAGAAAAAGAATTAGAAAGATTGAGAAGAAAGAGAAGTAGAAGGAGGAGAAGAAGGAGAAGAAAGAGAAGTAGAAGGAGGAGAAGGAAGAGAAGAAAGAGAAGTAGAAGGTGGAGAAGAAATAGAAGATCATGATGAAGAAGGTGTTGGTGGAAAAAGAGGGAAGAAGAAGGTAAAGAAGAAGATAAAGAAGAAAATAAAGAAGAAGAACAATAAGAAGAAAAGGAAGAGAAAGAAAAGAAATAGGAAAAAGAAAAATTAGTTTGAAGATAAAAAGGGGAGGAAGAAAAGCAAGAAGACGATACCAAAGAAAACTCGAATATAAGTATATGAGGAAAACTGGGAAATTATAAGAGGAGGAAATATTATTCCAGTGGTGTGAGTGCACGCGCGCGCGTGTAAACTCCCCCAAATTAAGAGAAATAATTGGATGTAGTTTTCGGGAAGGGTTGAAACAAAAGTAGGAAGATAAGAGCAAGCGAGAACAGTGTGAAAGAGAAAGAGAGGAAACCGAAAAACAGAGATGAAAATATGGAAAGGGGAAGGATTGAATAAGCACAGGCGAAATAAGGAAGGGTGTTCTAAAGTAGATGGAAAGCGAAAAGGTGGAAAACCTATGAATGCAAATACAGGCATTGGTCGATCCCTTCTTCCCTTTAGGCCCTTCGGCCCTGCATCTTGGACCTGCGACTGTCATTTGAAGCCGGAAGGGACAAAGCCTTTCCCTGGTGGGATCGGCAGAACAATGCCGCCTATGAAAATAACATCATTAGAGTGACCACGATACATAAAACATATCTCTGGTGTAGCCACGAAGCTGCACATATCGCCTTCCATGAAACAGCAGCAAAGTCTACGAGTTCTTCACATTCGCACACTGAAATGTGACTTAATTAAAAAATGTTGCATGCTTCAAGTTTGTATGAACTTACAGTGGCTAGACTGACCTATTAATCAGAAGCCTTGATCTATTGTTACTTAATCACTGTTTAGTTCAGTTGATAGCCGGCAAATCAGTATTTTTAAGAATTATAACAAATTAATACAATTCAATGATAATGCTACATAATGAATAATATGACATGAAGTTGTCACAACCATATTTATTGTAAATAGTGGGATACTAGTTTCGGTTGTTCAACATTATCAATCTCAAACAAACTAAAACTAAAGTACAGAGTTTATACTAAACAGGGAACGATACTATTGGCCGAAGAAGATAGTGTCTCTAATAGGCTGACCTTCATTGAATGTCTGTGATTGGCTGAAGGCCATAACAAGACCTGTCCACAGAGCAGTTGTCTCCACGAAATTTAACGATATTCCTGGATTCCCGGCTGAAATAGCGGTTCTTTTTTATTGAAATCCATAGTTCCTTCAAAAATAACTTCATTTTCCAAGATTAACATTCAAAAATGCAAGTTGTAACGGTACTTTTCAATTTCTAATGATATTTTTCTATGCAGGACAATTTTCTCCATGAAATGATAATGTATTCATCAAGTTCTCGTACTTGATATTGAACTAGAGACTAGTGAAGTTCTCTGGGTAAAATAACTTTAATTAAGGTAGAATGAAACTAAATATTAGTACAAGTACTAGTAACCGGTTTAAAGATTCTATAAAAAATTATCTTACATCATCACAATAACTAAAATCTTATATTTTGCCATATTATGTTATAATTATTGATTTATACTTTAGTACCCCATGATTAAACCCCATGTTTTACAACTTGTTGTTTTGTTCTAACTTTTTTCAAACCCATTTTTTTGTACAATGTACAATATTTATACTATTTATGTATTGAAGTCAATTCTATTTATTTATTTATTGAACTAACATACAATCAATGTGAATACACCCGGTGATTGGTCATGCGGTGAGCGTGGTGTTCAAGTGGTCGTGATGTTCAGTCACGACCGCTCAAGACTGCGCTTGGATGGGTAACCGTGCTTCAATGACTTGATGTTACAAGCTTTATTATCACTTACCCGGTGGTTCGGAACCCACCATGTTCCCCGTAACATGGCACAAACGGCGAGGTGGAACTACCTGTAAGGGTCTCCCCACCATTAAAAGCCATACGCTTATTATTAATGTGAATACAACAGGCTATTGTTCAAAGCTGTTTTTTCACAAAATTTTAAAGTCTAAATACTTTGCCGTTTTATTGCAGCTTGCTCCAAATTAGCCCAAACAATTCTCCCAACACAGTTCTATCGATAGCACCCGATAATCCCAAATAACTTTATCAGGTAGCTGCCGATTGGTGAAGCGAACTTATTGTTGGTCATGGGCCAATACAACTCAGAGTGTTGCTTGAAACAACTTGTATGACGTAGGATGTGAGAGCAGACCGGAGTTTAGCTACGGAAAAACTTTGTGTTAGAGGGGATGAAAAACAAGACACTAATGTTTTCTGTTGACAAATCGTCTTGAGAACGTGATGAACATGATGGGGAGCAGAAATGGCGAGGAAGGAAGGGAGGAAGAAGGGATTATGATGAGGGGTAACAGGGGAAGTCTACTGTTTCCTCTCTTTCCTTGATCCGGGAGCATAGCTGGTCATCCCCCAACTCATCACTCATTGTCCGTCGAATGTTTTCCTTCTCACTTTCTCTCATATGTTGCTTGTATCTCTCTTTTTCTCCGTCCACGTGCCCCTGTCAGTTGAAGATAACCACTCACCATTCGTTCAATAGTCTACTCTTAATAGAACTGGCCATTTTATTGAACAGCTTGTGATCGTTCGTTTATCACTCTTTCCTGCGTTATGATATCTGATCGCTTGTCCCATATGATAGCTTGCCATATGAGATGATTCTATTATAATGCAAAGCAAAATCATGCAAGGCAATTAGAAGATAATTTTTACGCTGAAAATTCAGATTTACCAAAATGCTCCACTCGAGAAATAATAAAATAATTCTTTTTCACTTGAAGATAATCAATTTGATAGTTCACTCAAAACGAAACGCTGCTAATAATAGTCTATTTAGAGCACTCAATAATGTTATTGCATGTACATTACATAAAGGATAGTATTTCCCGGGTATTTAAAATATTTTTGTTCGTCTTTAAACTCACTTCAATTAATTAGTGTTGCACAGCATAATTCGTAGTAGCAAGCTACAGTCAGTATGATGCGGATGCTGATGACGTCTTCCGGGTGGCTTTTCACGTTTTTGCCCATATTTTACATGTTAAATTGCATAACTTTATAAGTATTCTCTCAAGATGTATATGCTTTTACTTACCTGTCAATCTACGGAAATTTTGATACGATCATACAATTATTAAAGTTAGAGCACTCGATACTGTTATGGCATGTAGAAATGTACATCACAAATGAAAGGATAGTACTTTACGGGTATTAAAAATAACTTTATTCGTATTTAAAATCTCTCTAATTAATTTTCATGTACTGTGGAAGATTGAATAAACATTTTTTTTCAGTTAGAGCACTCAATCATGTTATGGTATGTAGACTAAATCACATAAAGGATAGTATTGAGTTATTTTATTCGTCTTTTAACTCACTTTAATTAATTTTCAAGTATTGTAGAAGATTGATTATACAATTTTTTGAGAGAATTTATTGAAGAATTTTTCCTCTGAAATGAGTTATTTGATCTTCTATCTCCAATTCTTTTATGGGGCGTTATATCACTAATTTTCTTCCGGCTAGCATGTGAAATATTTTGCCAGATAAAAATATTTATATCAATAATATTTACTAGTGTTAGATAGTGATATTTCTGCTTGTAGCAGATTTGTAATGTCTTATTATTATAAATTGATAATTTTCATATTTACCCATTAGAGTAGAAGATTCAAGTTGTTAAGATTCCCTTTGAAAATTTATTACTTAACACTTGGTATTACTGCATCCATATTCAAAGAATTTTGAGTCATATTCTAGAGAATTCTATTCTATTGTATATAATTCATATTTCATAGAAATGAACATTCTATAGAATTCTTCTCTTGAACATTTACCACCCTATTCCACTCCATAAAATAAAAACAATATATTGCAATGATAAAATAATATGAAATAAAATAAATTAAAGCCGATTATCAGCGTCATGAAGAAGCGAAGAATTTCCATTTGCTTCCATATACTCAGGATGCCCGATAGCAGACCCTTGGAACAATTAGTCATGGGGAATATTAATAGAGCAGCCCAAGGAATTTATGTTTTGCAAACTTTGAAGGATCTTCAAGAAATTGGTCTGAGAATCGAAAATGCTTCAGATAAAATAAAAACTAACAATATTTAACCAACAAATAAGTTTAACATTGAAAGACCAGAAAGAGAAAGGTCAATGGAGGTTACAGATGAGATCAGAAAGCAACGATCGGATGAAGGAATATTGGAGAAAGAAATTAGAATCTAGACTGATGCAAGAAGACTGAAGTGTTTCTATGTGAATAATAAGACGAAATTGTCACAACCACATTTATCAAAACTTTGAAAAAACTAGTTCTAATTTGATTCAATTCTAGCCTTATTATGAACTTGTGCCCATTATTAATGGGATGCTCTACAAAATTTGAATCTCCTTTTTCAAAATCAGTGAGTTTCTGATTTTTTAGTTTTAATTCGATTCAATTTTAGCCTTATTACGTATTTTTCTTCTTGGTTGCTTTCTAGATATTCAAAGTTTTTAGTTATTGATTTGACTCGTATTTTTGCTTGTTACTCCTCCCACCAGGGGGCGTGACTCGACAGCCAATCACAACCTCCGATGAAGGTCAGCCTCTTTCTCGCTTAGCCAATAGTATCATTCCATGTTCAGTATATATTAAGCTTCTCTGTACTTTAGTTTTAGTTTGATTGAGATTGATAATGGTGTGAAAATCGAAACTAGTTTCTCTAAGTTTTAATAAATGTGGTTGTGACAATTTCGTCTTATTATTCATTATGGATACCTTTCACAATATCACCTTCGCTACTACAAAGAAAATGTTTCTATGTGGCTTCGAAATCATAAAAAATAAAATAAAATGAATTATGATAATTATTAAATACAGTTTTTAATTATTCATTTAGTTGATAAAACTCGTTTAATAATATGATCTATTTACCATAAAATTATAAAGTTCAGCTTTGAATGTTTTTTTATTATTGATGGGTAATAATTTCAAGGGGACCGGTAGTTTGTTAAAAATCATATTCATTCCCCTGTCAACCAATTTTCCAGTGTAAGCTGGTGTATCTGTACACGTCTTTAGTGAAGAAAAAGTATGTTCGTTCAAACGTTTGTCATATTTACAAGATGGCGGACACTTGCAATTTTCCAGTTCACTTTTTTCGCTGTACATCACACTGGTGCGGCTGCATGAAACTTATTTACTCACAGAAAAGGATAATACAATGGCCAAAGATGATATGGCGTGGAAGAGGGCAATGTGTCAACAGCAAGTAATTGCTCAGCTCGAGGGCTCACTCTCACACTCTCTCTCTTTCTATACTCTCTCCCTCTCTCTTATTCTCTTTGGAGAGAATGACTGCATCTTTTCGACCATAGAGCAACTGCATACTAACCTTCATCTTTCATTTTGTATATAATATCCCATCTGTATTGTTCAGCAAATTGTTTAGCACCATTTCATTATGTTCAATCACTTAAGAACGTTTTCAATCTGTCTTTAAATTTTATCTCATTACTACTAATTATAATAGAATTATATTATGTCTGCCAGTTCAAAATTATCAAGGTTGTGTTTGAATGAACGAATTTTTGTCATGAATTCACCCTTATTACGTAGATGTTTTAAAATCACTTCACGGTGGTTCGGAACCCACCTAAAACTGTAGGTCTAACTCATCAATCACCATCATCCAATTCATTACCCACGCACAGGTCTCAGACCTTCATTGTAAGTATCCAAGCTTTTTATCATATACAATCTATTGTGTTGTTAATAATATGCTTTTTAATCAGTCACAATGAATTTAGTATATGAGAATATAGAATATAATATAATATAATATAGAATATGATTGCAGGTGACAAGTTCTAATACGCATAAAAAAAAAAAAAAAAAAAAATTTTGTAAATTTACGTGAATAAATTGTATATTACGTTACAAGTGCGGGAAATGGTGTTTACCATACGAGTATGATAAGTTAAC
This sequence comes from Conomelus anceps, assembly GCA_948455865.1. Taxonomy (NCBI): domain Eukaryota; kingdom Metazoa; phylum Arthropoda; class Insecta; order Hemiptera; family Delphacidae; genus Conomelus; species Conomelus anceps. The sequence goes on from OX418219.1 coordinate 3,020,080, forward strand.
GCACGAGACGAAGTCGAGTGCGGTATTATCATACGAGTATGGTAAACATCTTCCCGGACGAGTTACGTACGACATTTTTCGTCATACAAGTCTAAAATAGCAGATAAGTTGAAATAAGAAACTATAAATCATTGTTATACAAACATAACTTCAACACACCAACTCAAGGTGAAATGTGGCAATAATGGTTCTAGATCAGCTGATCTAGCTTTCGACCAAATGGTTTTTCAGTGAAGTGGTAGCCACAACCACCCATAGAGTGCGGTAATAATCATTTGATGATTTTTACCCCACAGTGTACGGTAATAATCATCAAATTACATCAGCTGTTTTTGATTTCTGTAAACAGCTGTTTACCACATTGATTGCTTGACTGGTAAACTGTCCATAACCTACAAGTATGACGAAAATAATGTTATATTATCTATTCTCACTCAATTTGTCTCCCTTTCTCATCCCCTCTCTTTCTTCCCCCTCCCACTCACACTACCACTCACTGTCTCACTCTCGCTCTATCACTCTCTCTCTCTTGGGTGCGCGACGTAATAATCACTCTGTAGGAAAACTGCAATTAAAATTTGGTAATTAAGAATATGGGAATCGTTTTTTGCGGATGAAGCCCACATAGGTCTGAGACCTATGCGTGGGTGATGAGTTGGATGATGGTGATTGATGAGTTGGACCCACTGTTTTAGGTGGGTTCCGAACCAACGGGAAGTAATTTTACAGCAGATAACGGTGTCTTTTTTGCTGGCCAATCTAATCGGTCACTGTTACAAAGTGGACTCAGGTGAAGGCAGCTTATCTCTACAGATCTTGAACAGATACCTGCTACGGCTCACGGCTATCACTTCCCTAAGAATTACAAACGTTATAATTTATAATAATTCATGTTGATCTTCTCGAACTAATGAGCATTGTTCAAAAAGGAACTGAATTTCAGAGGATTAAAACTCACTTGAGAAATAAGATGAGACTTGAAACTTAGCAAGACTTAATTAAACTCTCTGATGTGACGAAAATATTCCCACTTGCCAGTATATCATATACATCATATTATATATATATGTATATGATATGATGAGAACAAAACTTGACAGTATTATAAAATGAAACTTAATCCATCATAATACACTGAAGAGCAGAAAGATACGAGTATAACGAATTAGAATAGAATTTATGTCGTCAAAGCTGCATTTCACGCGTATCAAAATTGATACAAATCTTATTAGGTGACTTCTGAAAATTCACATATATTATGAAACGGGATTGCAAGCTTTGAGAATTATCACGCATGATAAAGAGTATATTTAGAACTAAGTTTAAGTCGAAGTCCCTGAAAAGTAGTGTGAGCTTAAAACGTCTTGCCGAGATAAAGACAAAAACGTTCCAACTTAATGAGCCCCACGTGTTTTGTATCTCTTTCTGGCTTTCATTTGAGATATTCCTCTCTCTATCACACTTATTATGATAAGATAAGATGAAATCCTGTTTCATAATTCGGCTCCCAACCTTTTGACTTCCCACTTCCATTCAGCCTCTCTTTGAAGGAACAAATTCTCTCTCAAAAGCAACTGTAAGATTCGGAGTTGATGATGTATGATAATTGCCATAAACTTCTAATCTCCTTAAAACACTCATATGTGCATATATTTATTACCAGCAACGGGTGCTGGTAGCACTAACTTGTAAAGATTTAGTAGATCGTTTGTATCACGTAGAAGGTGAAAAGGAAATACTGTTTTTCGTTTCCCCTTGCTAATGAGCAAACTATATTTTATTCTATTCGATTGAGAATCTGATCCTAATTAACTAGCATTCGAAGAATTCCACTATAAATACACTTTCGTTTTGATGATTACTTTTGAGAAGCTCACTGTAACTTCGTTTTCCAATTTTTTCAAAGATAAAACCGTACAAAAGCATTCGAGAGGCTTCCCATTATTTGCTTTTTTAAAACAAAAATACTGTTTTATTACAATAATTTTTAGTTTTTGTAATCGTTCTATTACAATATGGATAATGAATAAATGAATATACAATATTGGACAATAATAAAATATAAACAAATTGGCTTATCAATTTATTTTCCAAACTCAATTGTATTTTGATACTGTTTTTATTTGTTTGTTTTGAATTGTGATTGGAAAATAAATTATTTATTTATTTATAATTAGTTGGATACTCTTCATCATAGTCTGTGAATTGGATTCTGCAGATGTGAATAGAGATTTATACTCTCTAAATTCATAAATGTAGTCCATCTGCATGAAAAATAACTGCATTTAGTTAGTTCTCTGCAGCTGAAGTTTATATAATACTCCATGACGACATCTGAAAAAATATATAAGAATATATGAATATTATCAATTTTGCAGTGTAATATTAAAAGTTGAAGGGTTTCTGCGAATAGGGTTCTTTAAAACCTAATACTGAATAAAATAATTGAAACTTGAACTCTAATCTTTTAGAATAAGGTGCTATTGATAACGATATTCCTTTGATGCTACAAAATATTTTTCAAATATTGTATGTGTAATTAATTCATCATTAAAATATTGAAATAGGTTAATGATAATTATACTCAGAATATGGAATTATTTGTCTAATCGAACTAATTAGACGTAGATTCAAGTTTTTGAACTACACCTCTGCATATCAATCAATCAATCAAATTTTTATGTGAAATTTAACGACCTGCAGTCAAATATTTGTTAAGAATAAGTATAACTCACTTAATCTGTAGGCCGAGCGCTTTCGAATCTATGAGATCATTTCACATGTGAAATGATCTCATAGATTCGAAAGCGCTCGGCCTACAGATTAAGTGAGTTATACTTATTCTTAACAAATATTTGACTGCAAGTCGTTAAATTTCACATGAAAAGTTAATATTAACAACGCAGTTCGTCATGGAACAAGAAATCCAGGAATACAATCAATCAAATTTATTTACATAATTTATAAGCATTGTAGGCTGTAGGGTCCTGCTAAACCCGTAGGTTTTTCAGCAAGTGCCAATATTCACACGTATTTCAAGAATGAATATCATTGGCTCTGTATCATTCACAAAATCCCACCTTCATGTCTGTTCCAATGTGTGAGTCACGATTATCAACTGTGGGAAACGATTTGCTTCTCAAAATGATCTTTAAAAACATTTATCAAGATTTAGTAGTCGTATTGATCATTTTAATGCTAATTTATGGCTTTCTACAATGAAGTGTAGAGTGTCTCTCATTCTTGAAGAAAGCCATGATGGAGTTCATAGATATTAATAGATATCATATTTAACAACTATAACATCATTAATGTATATCTATAGTGGCGTAAAGTTGCCTTATATAAGCTCAAGTTGACGTCGGCTACACTTTTCTGAATTTATGCTCCCTCCACTTCCTTATATCGCCATGGAAAAATCATAATTTATTATAATTCCACCAGTGCACAGTCAATTTGATCATCTTGATTGATCCACTTGATTATGAATTCACAAATCCAGCAGATAGAGTGAAAGATAGTCGAGCTGTGTAATTCGGATTGAAAGTAATTTCGAAAATGACTGCGAAGTTTTTTGTTGGGGGGAGGGGGGTGAATGTGTCTCCGCACACCCCCTCACTAATGGAACCTCCCTACCGATCCTTCCCTGTCATCCCAACCCCCCTCCCCCCACACTAAAAACAGTTAGCAGAGGGGCTCATTATCAGTGCCCAGTTCCGCAATGCAGTTAGACCGTGCTCTTTCCCAGAGGTCTGGCAGACGAATAATTAAAATCAGCCCCCCCCCTCACGTTCAGACCCCCCAACCTCACCCCCTGGGTGGGGGGACATGAGCACACAGAAAAAAAGAAAGTTAAATTCCCAACTTTCACGTAGCCCGGTGCTTTTTTTCTCTCCATCTGATAGATCCTGTACAGTTTAAAACCCAGTAGCCATGTCGAAACAAATTGGCCTGCCCAGGGACACACGTGTGGTATAGCTTTACTGTGCTGAATTGTAATCAGCCCCACAATACACAGAGTGCTATCATAAAAATCTGGCTCCGCATTGTAATCAACTGGACAATTGTTTTAATAAAATTTCGCGAGACTGTGGGGCTGTTAGCAGTGATTGAGTTCTTTTTAGGTTGTGTACAACAATTTTATCACAGCTTAAAATGGAAATTTTTATAAATTAAAAAAAAAATGAGATAGTTTTAGGCATTGCATTAGGAGCATAAACCTTGCAGTTTCAAAAAGTAAAATAATTGTTCTATTGTTTATCTCATTAGAGGATGTTAGAAGTAGAAGAAGAAGTGAAACATAACACTTATAATGATGAGTGAAGACGAAAATTATAAGAAATCTTTGAATTTTTTTTTATAATGTGTGGCATAAGTGTTTTGCCTATACCGTGCTTCACAATTCCTTATATGAGAGAAACTAATTTCCTCAGGGATAAGACTCAGTTACTAGTTTTATAAATAAAACTAACTAAAATTGACTCTTATTAGTCTCATATCTGCTAACCTTCTGGTTAGTGAGAGGGTAAAGACTCAGGGAGATAGTGGTAGAGGGTAGAGGTTGACTCAGTTAGTGGTTCTCCTCAGGGACATGACTCATTTTTTTTTAATGATCTAAATAATTGTATAAATTTCAAGTTCTAAATGTATTCCAAATTCGTAAGCTAGAATTAAGATATATTACCTAAGGTTAAGTTAAGAATGGACGAATTTTGTCCAGACTTCGCCATTTTATGTAAATACGTCACAAGGATTTTCTTCAGTTAAAATTAATATCATTTGCTGTACATTTGCTACCTATGCGACGGTAATAATGCTAAATTTAAAATCATTTAAGAAATTTTGTAAATTTACATAAATAAAGTGTTCTAATCTAATCATTAATAAGTTTGATAGTAATTAACAAACAGAGTTAGTTTTAGTTATTTAACTGTTAAAACTAACTCTCATTGACTTCTATAATATCGACTAACCTTGACTCAGTTACAGGGTACGAGATTGATAAATTAGTTATTTCTGTTAAAAAACTGTATCACTGTATTACTGTTTTAACTGTTAAAACTAACTAAAACTAACTCTTAGTTCTTCAATATCTACTAACCTTGACTCAGTTACAGGGTACGAGATACATGAATCAGTTAATATAAGAAGAGCCGATAATTTAAAAAAAAATTACACAAGGTCCAAAGAAAGTTGTTATTCAATGTAAATTTGGAATTTGTGAATTTTTCATTTGATCGATGAGGCTGGGTGGCAAATCTGATCAAGATATCATAAATCATCGAATTAGTTGCCCAGAAGACTCATGATCGGAAAAACTTGGATGTTATATCATGCAAAATGAAATTAACAAGAAAATGTCTGTATAGATGTAAAAACAAAACATTTGTAAATAGTTATGGAGATTTTTGATTCCAATTCTGAAGAATTCAGAAGATGACAACATTTTTACGGTTGACAACAGTTTAAATGATCAAATTTATTTCAACCAATCAAATACAACTAGCTTGGTTTCATCATAATTCTGGCCTACATTTTAATAGAGGTACTTTCGGATTTTTCTCAGATGGCCTTGACTGCATTTCAGTGAGCTTGAATTTTTTTATTTAAAATCTTGTGATTTTAGTCAACCAGTACTTGTGTTTTGTTCTCGTTCTTTGCTTTCAATGTGTTTTCGATTTTGACACTTATTATTTTTGCTTTCTGCTCCTCCCACCAGTGGGCGTGTCTTGTTTTGGCCTTCACATACCTTTAATAAAGGTCAGTCTATTAGAGGAACTCTAATAGTATAATTCCGTGTTTAGTATATATTAAGCTACTCTGTACTTTAGTTTTAGATTGATTGAGATTGATGATGGTGTAACAACCAAATCTAGTATCTCAGTGTTTCCAATTAATGTGGCTATGACAACATTAAGTTAATATTCATTAAGGATATATTTCTCAACATACCTTCGTCACTACGAACAAAGTTAAAAAAAAAATGAAATAAATAGGTTTATTGTCAATTTTATAGATGAGTTTTATTGTCTTAGTAGCACGGGTATTGACTGTCTCTTGACAATTTCATAGTCAATTGACAGTGAATACAGTGAATGAATGAATGAGTGACAAATGCTCAACTGACAAAATTACAAAATTAATAGAATACAAAAAAAAAAAACACTCATATAACAATAAATATAATACATGTACCGGGAAAAAATACAATAGATTTAAAATAGCTGAAATATGATATCACAAATCATTCTCAACTGCTTGAAACAGACAACGCAATGACAGCAATCACCATTTTGAAAGCATTTACATGAAAAATATTCCAAAAGTGGCAACATATTCACAGCGGTTTTATTGTCTCTGCTCAATCTACCAAGCGTATTGGATCAGATGCGGCTTTGGTATTTCTCCTTCAAATCTCACGTTGGCTGAATAAATGTTCACACAAGGTTGCCACGTTTGGCAATATGTATCAGCTACGTGACAAACGTAATAAGAATATATGGGAGCAGTCACTACGTGATATCTCATTTTCCGATGGCTTCTTCTTTAATAGTGAACTGCAGCAGAACTGTGAACTGGTATGAAGAGAGCAATGCAGAATTATAGAGATTGATGGTTGGAGAGGTCTATCTGTAGGTTCTCTCGGGGATGGGGTGGTGGGGTCAGGAGGGGTCAAGAGGGGGTAAAGGGGGGCTACATTGTCTGTTGGCAATGCAGTACGCTCATTGGTTGTTGGCTGTGAAACCCGATTTTAGCATTCAGGCCTTCTCTTTCGATTTATGACCGCTGCGGATGGCACACGATTCCAACCAGTGCTTTATATATATATATATATACAGAGTGTGACTCGACACCTGTCCCTTCTTATAATGCTCACACGTTCAGCGTACAAAACGTTGACCAGAAACGGAATTTCGTACTCAAATTCGAGAAGTATCAGTTTTGTTAGACTCTTAAATCAGATAATAAATTCAATCGAATACCTTATTGCACAATCTATATAATAAGAGAGAGTAGGGTGTGTGTATGTGTGTGATTCAGCCTTGCGGATTACTCAAGAACGGCAACGATTTGGAAAACTAAATTTAAACTCAATTTGGTGCACCTAAAAGCCTGATTTTTTATTTTTCCTTCAGACATTTCAAAATTAATGTTCAAATTTCACGTATGGACACTGCTACTGTTTTAAAATATTTTTAGATGCAGGAAGCTCATGTAACAGCTGATACATGACACGTCATTTTGATAAAAAATGCTCTTGAGTCCCGTGCCAAAGCAACACGTTTGTTCTGTATCAATATTGCAGCTTTTTTTTGTAGATTACGTCTTGGAGACTCCAGTTAAGGAGTATAAGACAAGTCAGATCAACAATATTATACACTAGATACCATAATTACTTAAATTAGTTGAGGTGAGGCTTAATTTTGATGTGAAAGGAACTCTTGTACACTATAAAAAGCTTTATCAACTAAATATTTCTTCAATTCCCTTTCCGGGAATTGTAATGGAGTTGTTGGTTGGAATCCATATATCACATGCTTAATATGGAGAATTGACCTTGCAATCCACAGATTACATATTATTTTAATAGAATAATTTTATTATCTTTCGGATGGAGTTTTCTAGCAAATCTGAATTATTTTAAGTGTTTATTAACCTCTGTGTTTTGGACAATACAGCTTATTCAAAATTTGTGATAGTAACAGTTTTGGATATTTGAGTCGTTTGCATCTTCACATTCATTGCAATTTTGTAACAGTAATAAATAAATTAATTAAAAAATACCTTAAAAGAGATCACCTTGTTATAAGCGAGGAACGAAATATATTGTTTTGAGAATTCTTTTGTATGTATCAAGCAAGACTTGCTTTCAAAGACTAAGCAAGAGACTGTCATATCCCCAACTTCCAGTTGTGACATGAAATTAACAAGCAATTTCTTCTAGTGAATTTCTGTAGGTAGGTCTATATTTATGTTGCTGATCTGGAATGAGAAATAAAATATTAAAAAATACGGAGAATTTTGTGTGGTGGAGGACTTTTGCAGAAGATGGACTGCCATTACAAAAGAAACCTCCATTTTCAGTTGTGACATGAAGCAGCTTACATTTCACCGCACATTATAGCCGCATATTTCGGCTCTTTGTTTGACAGAACACTTCGGAGACAATGCCATATAAAACCTCCTGCTATGAATGTTTTAAAGTTTGTGACACTATACAGAGTACAGCGACACGGAAACGGCGACGTATAAATTAAGACGACTGTCGTCTTTATTCTTCTTCTACGGGATGGACCAGCTGAAAGAGAACAGGAAGTAAAAAGTGAGAGGAAAGGTGGTGGCGCGATAAAAGTTAAGTTTCGAAGACGCAAAAGTTTCAGGTGTATGAGCGTTGAAGGTATGGCGACGATCATATTTCAACTGGGCTTAATATTATGGAGCTTTTGCGCCATAATGTAAAACCACCTTTCCGCAGTACAGGCGTGCAACAAGAGTTCTCTATGCAGACGAACAAAGGCGCAGTCTATTCTCATTCCTGCAGAAATGAACTGTCTGCGCTTTGGGAGTAAGTTCTTCAACGAAAACGTAAAATGGTGTCTGTAGATTGTAGGGGATTCACAGCTTGAATTATTCCGAAACACTTTCACAGAAGAGAAAGATTGGGGAGTGCATATTGTGTCAAAAATGTTCACTTTTTAATAATAATAATCAAAAATATGAATTGATTGTAGTCATTTCAATTATTATTACTTCAAAATAATAATATTATTGCTATTTTCAAACGTTTAATACTGTTTTATTACAACATAATTACATTATTTGTTATCCAATTCATATCTAGATAATGAATGATATACATTGATTTACATCTGAAGGGAAGTGATAGCCGTGAGCCGTAGCATGTATCTGTTCAATCAGATTAGTTAAGCTATGCTCTCGTACGCCCTCTTTGTAAGGGTGATCGATGGCATTGGCCAGAAAAAAAGAATCTGTTCTCTGCTGTAAAATTACTTCCCTGGTGGTTTGGAACCCACCTAAAACGTTAGGTCCAACTCATCAATCATCATCATTCAATTCATTACCCACGCACAGGTCTCAGACCTTAGGAGGCTTCATCCTTAAAAAAAATGTGATGGTTGTAATAGCGTTAATGAAATGCGAATAAAGTTATTAGACTGTGTGAAGAAGCATGAAAGAATTCCTCAAATAGCTCGGAATAAAAACCGGAATTGTGGGTATTATCTTTATTAGTCTATCAATTCTTTGGGATGTTTTGATTTTCTTCGAAAAACTTCAATAAAAACATTGAAGTTCTTTTTCATATTTTTAGAGACTGTAAAGTAGTTTTCTCTATAGCTTCCCCACAAAAATTCAAGTAAAATTCCAAATCAAGAAAATTCTCTTTTATATTTTTAGAAACTGTGAATTTCCTCTACAGCTTTCCTACAAAAAATTGAAGAAAAATCCAAATTCTTGAAAATCTCTTCAATATTTTTAGAAAATGTAAATTCTCTCCTCATTTTCCCATTTAAGAAAAAATCAGAATCAAGAAAATTCTCTTTAATATTTTTAGAGGCTTAATTTTCTTCACAGTTTCTCCTTCAAGAAAAAATCAGAATCAAGAAAATTCTCTTAAATATTCTTAGAAACCATTTTCTAAAGAAAATTGAAACATACTAAAACATCTCACAACTTCCCCACAAAAAATCAAGATATAATAAAAATCTTAAAAAAACATTCAATATTTATAAAGACTTGAAAAGCCTCCTCAACGACTTCAACTAACTAAAAAGTAAGGATTGAAGGAAACCTCCCCACGTTTCCAGGTCAGAATTATCGTAAGAAACCCTATTCAATGCAGCAGATGCTTTCCGCAAACTTCAAAGTGTACTTTGAATGAAAGGACTGCGAAGTATTTACTTGATGGGATCGATTTCCATAATAATAATTCCGAAGGTGAATGGAGAAGGATTGAGGGTGGCAAATGCTGTCTCCAGGTTGATGACAAGTTGTATGAAACGATTTCGAGACCCTCATTTGGCAACGAACTGACTGTGTCTCTCTATTGGAAGCCACCACGTTGCAGAGTTACAGGGAGCGCTACGATCGTGTTTATTGGCATTAGACAGTTAGCAAAGAAGATCGCTCCTTTATGGTCTATCGGATTCAATATCCGGTGTGTGGGTCCTCATAACCCCCCTCCTCAAACCCCCAACCCCCCTAAAGGGGGAGCTAATGTGCTCCTGCTTGTGCAGAAGCATTCATTGGCAGTTATCGTTAGATTTTACAGTGTCAACACCGCCTGCGTGTGAAAAAGTCACACCGCCCTGCGCCTGCATGAATGTCTCCAACCAGATGCTATTGCATGAAAATACTGCGCGCCCTCTAATGACGATAGTTAAAATAACAATTGTAATAAGCAGGGGTGGATATACTTCATACTATATACATATACTTCATAATAACAGAGCGAAGGCCTCTTATTTTGTACCGTACCGACATTAAAGTCGGCTGCATCTTTGAGGACGGGCACCCTTCAACGGTGGCGTAATGTTATTGCCTTATCTTCAACTGTGGTACTTCGCAACCGTGAAGCCTTTCGGTTTTCATTGCCAAAATACGAAAATTTTACTCTAAACTTGCTTCACTCCTCCTTCTTGTTGCTCTTCTTCCTCTCTGTATCTTCTCCTTCTCCAAACCTTCCTCATACTCCCATTTTTCTTCTTCTGAGGCTTATGAACGCACCTTGACAGTTCCTCAACTCGAATTTCGTGAATCTCGAATTTAATAACAACCTTGCCTTCTTTGTATCTTTCACTATTCCTCCTTCTTTTCATTCTCCCTCTCTTTATCGTCTCTTCCTCCTTTATTCACCTTCTTATTCTTCCACTTCTAAGGCTGATGAACTCACCTTGAGGACTCCTTATTCAAGGAAGACTTAGATACCACTCTAACCATGCTTCTTGATTATCTTTGACTCTATCTTTTTCTTGTTCTTTTTCCTCTCTTCATCTTCCTTTTCTCGAAACCTTTGCTATATTCCCCTTCTCCTCCATCATTCACATCTAAGGTTTAAAAAATCATCTTGAGAACTCCTCAACTAAAGAAAAAAAAACAAAGGGCCGTATTTATGAACATTTTTATAAGATTTTTCATTTATCCAAGAACGACTTGGATAAGTGATACTTATCGGCAATAAGTCTCACCTTCACTTACAGGTTCATGACGTGACAAGCCAGCGAGTAGCTGTAACAATGAAAGCCAACCCAGCTCCCTCAACAAAATTCTGACTCTTGATAAATAATTCAACAATAATAATTGAAATATTTATTGCTCCTTTACAAATACAGCAAATACAGAACATCCAAGCAGTTTAATAATGGAATATTTGAATAATTCACATTAAACAACTCTAATATACACAAATATGAGAATTTACACTAGTTAAATATTGTAGGGACAACTGGGTCGGCTTATAACCCCACTTTTCAGCTCGTAAACTCAGTATAATCAATGCTTCAACTTGAGTTCGTATTATCATGAACCTAACTTAAAGATCTACTCAAAATAAAAGTGAAACTTTTTTAAAATCGGTATCTCAAATCCGTTCTCAGCCAAGCTAGGTAGAGTGCTATTCTAAAGCCGTTCTTGAGATTATGTTCCATCATATTTTGGCTTCATTTTTCAGTATCAAAATAAAATAAAATCATCATCTATTACATTTTTGCACCATTGCAATGTAATTCACTGTATATTTGACTTATGAAAACTATTTTTACTTTCTTTATATAAATCTATTTCAAACCTATAAATCTTTCTTCTCACTTTGATGAAGAAATGGAATGAATAAAAGTTCTTCAGTCTGCCAGCAGATAGGGTTCACTACGCTACATTAAAATTCTATTATTTTTCAAATTCGAAAACAGGGAATATAAAAGATATTGTTGTGGTAATAATCACTTAACAGTAACTGTAAATTCACATTCAGTACAGAATTTTTTATATTTTCATCTATGCTATTCTGTGTTTGTTAGTGTCTGATATTACGAATCAATTTCAGGTTAGCTTGTGGCCACGTTCAATGTAATATTGAAAATGATTCGAAAAGAGCCTTTCAAAGTCATTTAGATGATTTTAAATTCAAAAAAATAATTCAAAGTCATTTAATTATATACAAATTTGATAATTCAAAGTCATCAATTATCTCGCTTGGTTCAAAGTCATTTAGAGCCTTTCAAAGTCATTCTTAGATGAACGTAAGTCATGTTCATGAATATGGCCCTCAGATTTCACTAAAACCATGTTTTTGCCATATTTTTTACTTCTCCTTCTTGTTGTAGTAATTTCTCTCTTCTGTCTTCTTCTCTTTTCCTATATTCCCCTTTTTCTCCTCCTTCCACTTCTAAGGCATGATAACTAACCTTGAGGACTCCTTAACTAAAATAAGAGTTAGATTCCACTCTATCTTTGTCTCCTTTGTTACTTTCACTCTTTTTCTCTTGTTCCCATTGCACATCCTCTTTCTGTTGTTCTCATCTTTATACAGCCCTATTCTAAATTCCTTTCTTTTTCTTCCACTCCCAAGTCTTCCACTTCTAAGACTTCCAAGCCTTTCACTTCTGAGTCTTTCACTTCCAAGTCTTCCTCTTCCAAGTCTTCCTCTTCCAAGTCTTTCACTTCTTACTCTTTCACTGCTAAGTCTTCCACTTCCAAGTCTTTCACTTCTGAGTCTTCTTCATCCAAGTCTTCCTCTTCCAAGTCTTCCACTTCTGAGACTTCTAAGTCTTTCACTTTTGAGTCTTTCTGATGTAACCTACCTAGATGCATTTGCAACTCAAGGTGACTTGAAAAGTATTTTGAGTGAATCTTTTCCAAAATTCCGTTTAGTTGAGGGAGCCTCGAGGTAAGCCATTAAATACGAGTCTCAGTATTTCCTTCCTTCCACCCACAACCCATAACGTCCTTTTCATCTTCTCCTTCTTCCTGACCTTCTTAATCACTTACCCCTTCATTTTCTTCCTCATTTGCTCCTATTTCTCACCTTTTTCATTTCTCGTTCCCCCTTCTTTTCTCTCCTCATTGTTTGCTTTTTTAAATTTTTCATCCTCGACGTTTCTTTTACATTTCCACCTCCATTTTTTCTCTTTTCCCACTCTCTTACTCATTTACAGTTCTCTATTCCTTCAATGTTTTTATTTCATTCTTTGAGACTATTCTATTTTTATCTCCTTTTATTCATTCCTCTCGTCCTGCACTCTTCTACCTGACCTCTTTATTTTCTCTTTCGTGTTCTTTCTCCTTCCCTCCTATTTCTCACCTTTTTCTTCTCTCGTTTCCCCCTTCTTCTCTCTCATCATTGTTCCTTTATTTTTACGTTTCTTCTCCTCAACGTCTTCTACCTTTCCACCTTCAACTTTTCTCTCTTTTCGCTCACTTCCTTTTCCTTTCAGCCCCTTCACATCTCTCAGTTCTCTATTCCTTCCATGTTTTTCAACTCCACTATTTTAGTCTCATCTCCTTTTATTCAATTCTGTTCTACACTTTTCTACTCTTCTTATATTCTCCTCCTTTTCTCCTCATTTCCTTCAAACTCTTCCACTATTACTTTTGTTTCCAGCTTCCTCCTTCTCCCACTTCCTCTCCTTGTCTTAAGACACGGCGAGAAACGCTCTCTGACTTGAAAAGCAGGAAACTAGGGCCTCTCCTAACCCCTTCTTTACTCTAAGGCTGCTGCACCCCATCAAGTGCTTAAAGAATTGAAACAGTCTTCATTTGCATTCGTTAATGAGCGCCTCCTAATGCCTCCCTTTTGCCCCCCACTCCTTCTTTATCTTCTTTCCTCCTTCCACAATTCCCCCCCCCCCCCAAGAGCAGCAGCACTTTCCGTCATCCGGCAATCAAAACTTGTCCCCAACTTGATGCAGTTTATTCACGTGAACCCGTTCGTTCATTAGTGACTGTTATGATTCATCCACCAAACATTGATCTCATTAAATTATTTTTTGTGCAATCCCATTTCGCCTTGAATTAATGTAACCATGGAAAGAATATTACAATCTAGATGTCTGGAAAGAATGTTGCAATACGCAGATGGTTTTAAAAGGCTGTCTGTCAACCCTTAATTGAAATAATTTTTGTGCCAAATCTTCTGGATTTTAATGTTGGATATTATTAAGAACATAACAGGGCCTTATTTAAGTCGTGCCGCTGTCCGTCCGTCCGTCCATCTGATGTGCTCTAGCGCTTGGAGGAAGGGTTCTAGATTTTTGAAAATTGGTTCTTAGCTTCCTTATAGTCCAAATGAGATCGCCATTAACTTGGGAGTTTCGGGACAGAATTTAAAAACAATTTTGATATATACAGGCTCTATAGTCTGTTCAGCGAGCCTACGGAGTGGAGTAAACAAACATGTGCGTGTGTGCAAGCCGAGACCCAACGAAGCCCTACTCACAGAATAGTTTTCTAAACGCATCGAACAGGCAACAGGCCTACCCATTGAAAACGCCCAAACTACCGTAAAATATAAACTACCTAAATGGAACGAAGAGCTTACTAATAAAATTATTTTAAAAAAATACTTGAGTAATAAAATTATACTAATACTGCAATCTACTGTACAAATACAAACATAACTAATTGTTAATCACAATGTAGGACTTTCGTATGCTCGATATCGAACAGTGAAGCAAAAACTGGAAATGCGACAACAGCTGTTAAGTACGATCTGTAGGTGGCAATGAGTGTGAATAGGCTGAACGACCGATGCCAGGCCCTTTTCAGTACAATTCTTGAATTCCTCACTCACACACATGCAAAGTTTGTTTGGGTCACTCCGTAGGCTCGCTGAACAGACTATAGGTTGGTTTTGGCTAGTGAAAATCAGAACATTTGACAGCTGGTTCATTTCGAATGAAAAAAAAATTATAAGAATAACACAAAACTGATATTAGCTCATCATCCACTTTATTAATTCTAGCGTTGACGTTTGCATTTTTGATTGTGTTGTAATCTTTTCTTAAATTACTTCCAAACGAAGAATTAAAAAAAAAAAAAAAACAGGGAGAAAATGTTTAGACAAAACATAGATTATAAACTTAAAAAACACTTTTAAATGGAAATTGACTCACGTTATGGCGTGACGGCCGTTTCGCTCTGTTGTCTAGAGCATCATCAGACGACCCACAGTACACTGATTCAAGGCATGAGTTTGAGGGTTATGTCCCTCAAACTCATGCCTTGAATCAGTGTACTGTGGGTCGTCTGATGATGCTCTAGACAACAGAGCGAAACGGCCGTCACGCCATAACGTGAGTCAATTTCCATTTAAAAGTGTTTTTTAAGTTTATAAGACATATTAGTGGAAACAAGATGGATCTTCAACATCACAAAACATAGTATCAGATCTGTTGAACAAGAAGAAGAAACATAACTCTTATTCAAGAACTGCCGATTTGCATTTTTTTGTGAATTGGGAAGCATATAATGATGTTTATAGAAACCAAAGAAGATGACTGGCAAGGTTAGTAAGGAGCTTAGTATGCACCTTGGTGCATAATGCCTGTCAGAACAGCTGATAATAATAATTTATTAATTCATGTAAATTTGTCGGGTCCTTGAATACTCCGTTGCATTGATTTATTGATTATAAAATAGTTTCTCAACTACTCTGTTGATAAATTCAGTCAAATAATTATAATATAAGGTTACAAGTGGCTCCATTGTTATTTTCAGTCAAATAACTATTAAAAAGTAAGATAACTCGTTCTTGCTCTATAAAATTCAATCTTTAGCCAATTACTCAACTTTGCTCCGACTAAACTTACTTCAGTGCCACTAGTTTTCTACTCGAAAACAAACTTTGCTGAGATTGTAGTGTGTGTGGAGGACTAGTTTAGACGCGGCAACCATGTTTTAAGAGGTGATCCAGTCAGGCGCACACGTTTTAGCGCACCCTTAATCTACGGGTTATATACATTCGAAAGTTTAAATCAGGGTGATATGTATTCATACCGTAGACTTACTTCTAGATCTCGGTCTTTGTCACTCCCATCTTCATCCTCCTCCTACCGGTCTCCACTTTTCTTCATAACTTGTTTCTACACGCAAACTTATCATTGTTTCCTTTCCTTCTTCTTCTTTCCCCTTTCCTGAACGTTTCCACCTGATTTTTCCCCCGAGCTCCTCGCTTTCCACCCTTTCACTCATGTCGCCAGTCGCTCTTCAAACTTGCTGCTGCTTCTTTGTTTATATGCTATGAAAACTCATTATTATTTGCTGCTGCCCAACTATGATAGTAGCTCTAGTACTTTCCATTTCCGGTCTTCCCTTTCGAAGAAGGGAAAACGTATATGTCCCTTCGCCTTTTCTTGTTGTTGTTCTTCACCCTCACCTTCTCCTTCTCATTCTCATTCTCCTTCTCCTTCTCCTTCTCCTTCTCCTTCTCATTCTCATTCTCCTTCTCATTCTCCTTCTCCTTCTCCTTCTCCTTCTCCTTCTCCTTCTCCTTCTCCTTCTCCTTCTCCTTCTCCGTCTCCTTCTCCTTCTCCTTCTCATTCTCCTTCTCCTTCTCATTCTCCTTCTCCTTCTCATTCTCCTTCTCCTCCTACTGGTTAAGTGTAAAGAATGGTGTGAGAAGAATCTTTGTCCTAACCTCGCCATTTGATGTAATTGCATCGCTTAGATTGTCATTACCGTAGTTGATAGAGAAAGATCTAATCTAATCTCCTCCTTCTTCTCATCCTCGTCTTCCTCTCCTCTCCCTCATCCTTATTTTTCTTCACCTTCTCCTTCTCTTTTTCCATTTCCTTCTCCTCCTCCTTGTCCCCCCTCCTCTTCATTTTGCTACACCATCACCACCTTCAACCACTCCTTATGCTCGTTCTCGTGCTCCTCCTCCTCCTTCTCAGGCTACTCCTAGTCCTTAACCCCTCTCCTCTTCTTTTTCTTACTCTTCATCCACCTACTCATTCTTATTTTATTCTTCTTCTTTATCACCTTTTCCTTCTTATTCTCCTTCATCTTTTTCTTCGCCTTCCACTCCTATTTCTCCTCCTTCTCCTCCTTCTCCTCCTTCTCCTCCTTCTCCTCCTTCTCCTCCTTCTCCTCCTTCTCCTCCTTCTCCTCCTTCTCCTCCTTCTCCTCCTTCTCCTCCTTCTCCTCCTTCTCCTCCTTCTCCTCCTTCTCCTCCTTCTCCTCCTTCTCCTCCTTCTCCTCCTTCTCCTCCTTCTCCTCCTTCTCCTCCTTCTCCTCCTTCTCCTCCTTCTCCTCCTTCTCCTCCTTCTCCTCCTTCTCCTCCTTCTCCTCCTTCTCCTCCTTCTCCTCCTTCTCCTCCTTCTCCTCCTTCTCCTCCTTCTCCTCCTTCTCCTCCTTCTCCTCCTTCTCCTCCTTCTCCTCCTTCTCCTCCTTCTCCTCCTTCTCCTCCTTCTCCTCCTTCTCCTCCTTCTCCTCCTTCTCCTCCTTCTCCTCCTTCTCCTCCTTCTCCTCCTTCTCCTCCTTCTCCTCCTTCTCCTCCTTCTCCTCCTTCTCCTCCTTCTCCTCCTTCTCCTCCTTCTCCTCCTTCTCCTCCTTCTCCTCCTTCTCCTCCTTCTCCTCCTTCTCCTCCTTCTCCTCCTTCACCTCCTTCTCCTCCTTCTCCTCCTTCTCCTCCTTCTCCTCCATCTCCTCCATCTCCTCCATCTCCTCCATCTCCTCCTTCCACTCCTACTTCTTCTCCATCCCCTTCTCCTCAACTCATTTACCTTCAACTCCTCTCACTCATCACCCTGTTCTTCCTGCTCCTCCTCCTTCTAATTTTTTTGATTGCGTGCAGCTTTGTTCGCGTTCCACTGTCTCCTAAATCGCTTCGACTTTTCTTCGCTGCTCCTAATCACCGGTGACATGTGAATCATTGCTCTATCTCCTTTTCATTCCAACTTATTTCTCTATTTCCAATCTCTGCTCTCTTTTTCTCTTGCTTACTCTGTGCATTACATTCTCTCTCCTCTTCTAGCCTTTTTCCTGGACACTTTTCCTCGTTAATAGATCATAAAACTACTCTTCATTTCCTGCATTACTTTTCTAAATTCACAGTTCTTGTCATTTTCTTTGCTGCATAAGTCATCACTCATCCACCTGTGAGTGTTTCGTGAGGAACTTCTTCAACTTTGCTCAAGATTGTAAAAGTTTTGTGAGTCATGGAAAGTGTAATAGAAATTTGATGATATGATTCAATGTTTTCTGTACTTAGGTTAGCAGTATATTACTTTTAGCACAGTATATTTGATTCATCTCATCAAATCAAAAACAATATATATTACCAAAGGCAAACAATTTACAATTTGTATACGCCACATCAAGCTCAATACAAACAAGGGCATTAACCGTACCCTCCAGTCAAGTAAATTTGACTTAATCTACGTCCAAGATAAGCTGAGGAACTTTTAATAGACAGAAAATTCAGCAATTTTCCCCTTTTTTTTTGCAAGATTAGTCCTGTCCACATCCCTTCCCCCACATGTAACGCAAAAAATTCGCTTTTTTCCATGATTCAATGATTTTTCAGCTCATTTCATGAAGAACTAGACCGAAAAAGTTGAAATTTGGTACACAAGTTTGCGTTAAGTCCCAAAACACGTGGTGAAAGAGGATTCCAAAATACTCCCCAAAGATAAACCGGAAACTGGCAATTCTTTTAAATAGAATGAAGTTTGTAACAATAAGATTGCAATACTTCTAAGACGTATCTTCCAAGAATAGAGATAGTGGTTTTTGATGTTTGGACCCAGAATAAACTAGGTACTCTAGGGTTTAATTTTCAGGTAAATGTTTGTTCAATGTTGCCAGCCCACTCACCCTATTTATTTCCATTCGTGGTATTCCTAAGATACAGTTTAGATGTAGTGTTGAAACGATATTGTTACGAACATGATTCTATTTAAATAAGTGTGTAACCATGGAAGGGACATTTTTTTTTAATTGAGACACATGCGGGTTTAAGACTTGTGCGTGGGTGATGAACTAGATGATTGTTATTGATGAGATGGAGCTACAGTTTAAGGTGAGTTCCGAACCATTGGAAAGTGATTTTACTGCAGAGAACCGTCATTTTTTTTACCAATCCAATTTGTTATCCTTACAAAGAGGGCCCAGAAATTGTAAGTACAGACATTATCTGCTTGATTCAGATAATTTGTTTGAGAAAGAACAAGATTTTGATATTTTTGAGATGAAGGACTTCGGGTTCTTTAGAAGTGTTTATTTTAAATTTTTTTCCGGAAGATGAAGCCCATATAGGTTACGAACATTATTCTATTTAAACAAGTGTGAAATCATGGATTGTACCAACTTCATTTGCTTGAGTCAGTTGATTTGCTTGAGAAATATCAACATTTTAATGGATACCTCAGGTCTTCGAGAGGAGCTCAAACACTCAAAGCCCCTCCTCCCATCCACTGGTAAAGTCTCACAATCAAAATTCCTCAATTGAGACTTCCAATAATCTTGTTCCCTATTCAGGTTCAAATAGTAACGTGAAGAACAACTGAACTCATCAAATTTCCATTCTAAGCCTCGGAGTGAGCAATCAAAAGGCACAATTGCAGCCCGAAAAGAGTGTGAGACCGCATGAAAATGTGATTTCAAACCTCCATTGTCTGCTACCACTTTTCCCTCCGGTACCACTCCTTCACAACTTCTTTCCCTGAATACTTCTCCCTCCATACGTGCATCCAAGGTATAACAGCTCCATACCTCATTTGGTATACGTGTCACATTCGCGCCGTTCATAAAATTAAAGGGAGGTTGCGGCGAGGATACGGCGACGATACGGCAATATGCCGCAGCCAATATCGGCGTGGTTGTTTCAATGGCCTAACGACAGCTTATTCAACCCCGACCGGAAGTGAGGCACACCTCACACGCGCGCCGGATCCGGCTTAATGCCGGACGAGTTGGCAATAATGACTGAGACGCCAGAATTCGAATAGCTCTAATCTGCGCCCCACTTGACTAGTGTGTGAGGGCCTCGTCATTGATGGACGTGCCTTGTCAGTGTGACCGTGCCTCCTCCCACTCACTTCCAGTTCGCCTCACAAAGCTGAAGATTACGTAACTAGCTGGTATTTAGTGCCTCAACAGCCCACTCAATGGACCACTAAGTAGTAGTTAGTGTCTTCAATGATAATAATGACTTGTCTCTCAATCTTAAAAGCTGTACGCAGGATTTTTGGTCATGATTGTTTTCGAAATTTCTTGGTATTGCATGATATTAGGGCTTAAAAACATGTTATTCATTGCCATTAAAAATTTTTTATGAAATTTGAAGGTTTAAAGTAGAAATTTTAAGGTTTTGGGGGGCAATTGTTCTCACCTATGAGTTATTTTCAACTTTTGATAAATTTCTTATAACTGGAAGACGTCTTGTGGGTTAGAATGAAACATTTTTTATCTTAATCAAACATCTATTTTTTTGAAAATAAATTTTCGAAAATCTTGAACAATTTTGAAATTTTTTTGAGTTTTTCAAAAATTTATTTTGATAACACGATGTCTTATTGCACTTCAAAATATGTTGTTATGCTCCTCAAGGGGTCTTTAGAATGAATAAAAAACAAAAAGTTTCAAATGTATGATAGGGGAGATATATTTCCCCCCAAAACCGAGAAAATCCAACTTTGAGCCCCCATATTTCACACAATAATAAATGTGAAAGATTTTGTTCTATGACAATAGATAGCATTTTAATGCATAACATTAATTTTATAGTAAATAAAGTTCCAATGCTAATTTCAAGTGTTTTCAGCTTTATTTTAGTGATAGAACCTGTAACTTTAACTGTAACTTTAACTGTAACTTTAACTGTAACTGTAACTTTAACTTTAACTGTAACTCTAACTGTAACTTTAGCTTTTAACTTCCAATAAACAAAACTTCAAAACAAAAAATAATAAACCTAATCCCCGCACTCTTAATATTGGTATTACAATGTTTGATCGAAGCATGTCGATCTCTATTAATTCCTAAATAATTAGTTCCAAAACGTACAAAGTTTGTCAGGTCTGTTGTGCTGAGAAGGTCGCAATTAGTGTCTTAATACTTCAATATTACAGTAATTGGTATTATCTCAATCTCTGAGTTTCAATAAATACATATCTATATCGGTTTAGGTTAATCCCATCCTCATTAGTTTGAAACTGGTGGGAGGTGCAACAAGCAAACAATGTGTCAAAATCAAAAACCAAAAATCGGGAACACATAGAAAGCAACAAACAAGAACAAGCAACAACACAAGTAGACTTAAATTAAAAAGTTTAAGTTCACTGAAATGCAGTCAAGGTCAACCAAGAGAAACACGGGGGTACTGTTAATAAATGTAGGCCAGAATTATAATGAAACCAAGTAAGTTGTATTGAATTGGTTGAAATAAATTTGATCGTTTAAAGTAGTATTGGAATCGTTTTTACCGACCTAGTTATCTCCAAAACTTCTAAAATGTTCAATTACCTGCCTTTGCCAATCAAATGCAGAAATTCAACATTTTTTTTGGTTTTGAAATTGTGTTCATCACTAATTAGATGATCTGCAAAAGTTTAGCCTTCTTTTTGAGTTTTCCAATCTCTAATATGTTCATTAAATTTATTCTACATTTGAAACTTTCACTGGTCTGACCCACATAACAGTCATTACAATCACCACTATTCAAGCTTTAAACTCCACTTCTATCCCAGATATCAATTTTAAAGAGTTTTTCCGGGCATAGTAAAGATGAAAATAATATCTGGGATAAAAGTGGAGTTTACAAATATAATTGCGATGCTGTTATATGTTATATACCTGTTATATTGGTTTTGTTCTTGTTTGTTGCTTTCTATGTGTTCCCGGTTTTTGGTTCTTGATTTTTACACTTACTGTTTGCTTGTTGACCCTGCCACCAGTGGGCGTGTCTTGTTTTGGCTTTCAGCCAATCACAGACCATCAATGAAGGTCAGCCTACGAGAGGCACTCACCCTCAGCCAATATTATCATTCTGTGTTTAGTTTCAGTTTTTAGATTCTGTGTTTAGTTTTAGATTCAGCTACACTGTACTTTAGTTTCAGCTTGTTTGAGATTGATAATGGTGTAACAACCGAAACAAGTTTCTCACGGTTTTCAATAAATGTGGTTGTGACGTATTCAATTCTTATTATTTATTATTGTTTCAATGATTCAGGTGTGATCTAATAACTTTGACACGAGACCTGAGTCAACCTGATCACACGGTATTTTTAGTCTTTTTATTCAATAATTACTGTTGACCTGACTTGTTTTATATTCAATACTGTATACAAAAGTCCCTTTTAAATAAAAATTGAGTCTTACCATAACTAATTGAAATTGTAATAATTATTGAATAAGAATGGTAACATTGAATGTATATAGTTGTTGATCCGACTCCATTTGTCTTATACTCCATAACCGAATTCTTCAAACATAATCTTCAAAGAAAAGCTTATTGCTCGCTCATTGCCTCCATTCTTCACTCAAAACTCATTGTATGTCACTAAAGATTTGATAGTTGCTAATCCTTTCAACATTATAATCATCCAAATTCATTTTAAATTTGACTTAATAGAATCATCTCACCTATAAAGTCATCTGAATCTCCCTCGTATTACTTTGCACTCTCTCTCCTTATTCACACATTTTCTCTCTCTCTTATCGCTCGCTCTTGCCTACAACTCATTCTCCGTCTCTTTCTAATCCCTCGTTACTCACATTCTCCTTTCTTGTCCTGACAACTTGACGTAAATTAGGACGAATCAAGGAATGCAATTGACAGACAGAGGCAGGCAACGAGGACTGAAATTCTTTACGGAAATGACAAAAATATCAGCTTATTACCGAATAATGAGTCGCGTCATGTGAAACGGCAAATGTCCGTCTGTCTGTCAGCTGTTGCTAGTCTGCTAGTGAACTTTCTTTGCAGTAAAATGACATGCGTAATTGTTACTGCAAATCATCTTTAAGGTTGTTGGACGTTTCATGCTGTTGCATTCTTGAAATCGAAAGTTTTCGTGATGATAATGCTGTTTTGATGGAGGAAAGTACGTATGCTCTTCTAACGGAAAGGGATTTTACAATTTAGGGCCGTATTTATAAGCGTTCCTTTAGTGTCTCTCAATTGGAGGGAATCTTGAAATTCCTGTATAAATACTTTAAATGCTTTCCTTCAGTATTCAATTGACCCCCGACTTGAGGGACTCTTGAAATGCCTATATAAATAAATAAAATTTCAAGAGTCCCTTGATTCAAGAAAACATAAAGGAACGTTTATGAATACGTGGATTAATATCATACTGAACAAATAACCATTATCCATTTTTGTGTTTTTTTCAATACTTTCTTATAGAATCCATTATTTCCTATCCTTCAACCATCTGTTATCAAACGTATGAACGTTCTTTAAGTTTTTCTTTACTCGAGGGACTCTTGAAATTCAATATATATAAGAATTTCAAGAACTCCTTGAATACACAGAAGGAATAACGTTCATAAATAGGGAAGATATCATTAAAAAAAAGATCCCAATAGAAGATTTTTTTCAAATAGTGGTTTGAAATTTCAAGGGATTGCATCTCCGAAACCCCCACCCCTTTTTTAGGTTAACCCCTAACGTTCATCCCTATCACCATCAATTTGCGAAAAATATTCCAAAAAAACTACCAGTAGATTTTTATTGATGTGAAACTTCATTTTATTGACGGACATTAATTTTATTGATGAACTGTTTAACGTTTTGTTTTTTTTTTCTTAAAAATTACTATCAAGCTAGACTTGTATATTACTTTCAGCAGAGCAAACAGCAGCACAGCCTCATAAATTAAGTTTCTATACAGAAGGCACACAATGCTAGTACTGTAGCTGGCTATCACTCGTCGTTTTTTTGTTGTTGATATATTAACAAGAAAAACAAACTCTTGAAGAGAACTGCGCGCATCATAAATATTTTAAATGATGATGCTGCTACTGGGCTTTTGAGAAAAAAAATAAGAAGAAAGACGAAGAATGGGAAGGAGGAAGAGAAGAGGAAGAGAAAGAAGACAGGATAAGAAGAAAAAGGAAATGAAATGGAAGAAGAGAAAGTATAAGCAGATTGTGGAGAAGAAAAAGAAATAAAGTTGAAAAAGAGAAAGAATAAGAATAATGAGGAGAAAAAGAAGACTGAGGAGGAGAAAAAGATATAGAAGAAAAAAGAAGAAAGAAAAAGACAGGAGAAGAGTAAAAAGAAGGCAGGAGAAGTTGAAGAGGAAGACAGGAAAAGAAGTAGGAAGAAGAAGAAGAAAAAAGAAGGAAGAAGAAGAATGGAACTGAGCAGAGAAAGAAGAAGCTGGAAGAAGGAGGAGAAGGAGAAGATGTGAAAGAAAGAGAAGAAGAAGCAGAAGAAGAAAGAGAAGACAAAGACGAAGAAGGTGAAGCAGGGAAAAGAAGAAGAAGAAAACAAGAAGGAGAAAGAGAAAAGGATGGATGATGATGGAAAAGAAGAAGAATAAGAAGGATGGATGCTGATGAAGAAGAATAAGAAGGAGAAAGACAAAAAAGAAACAGAAGCACGAAGAAAAAGGAGAAGAGAAAAAAAGCAGGAAGCAGAAGCGAAATAAGAAGAATTAAATAGAAGAAAAAGACAAAAAATACAAAGAAGAATGAAGATTTTCCTGAAATTTTGTGAGATGCGGCAATGGCGGACGTCAGAGCAAAGAAAACGTGAATATAAGAATAGAATGATGCAATATTTCATATTCTCATTTTAGAGAAAAGTTTCTGACTTCTACTCACTACACTTCTAGACTATAATACTTCTTTCTCACTGCTTGTGTCTGTGCGTGCATGTGTGTGCGTGTGTGTCTGTCTGTCTGTGTGTGCGAGAAGTGGGAATGCCGTCAAAAGTTTGGTTAGCAGCTACAGAGGTGCTTCGTTTTCATTTCCCGTCCATGTTTTTATTAAGAGTCAGTGCACCCGGACGTCCCTGAAACCCCTTTCACCCCCTACCCCTGAAAGGGTTTGTTTGTGGGGGGGGGGGGGGGTTAAGGGAGCCCGCATAACTATTTCAGCTGCTTGACGCTTTACTTGCCACTTGCCACCGACAACTGCTGCTGCCACTCGCGTTCCATGTTGCATTGGATAACCATGAACAATCAAACTTGGTCCCTGCGCTCGGCTCTGCTGCAGACAGACTCTACTCAACTTGGAACATGCCAGAGCACAATAGCTTGTCAGCAATAATAATCATCAAAAGAGCACCAAATTATGTTTCTCTAGCTACTGAGGTTATTAAGAAGTTATGAGTTTATATCAGTACAAAACAGTTATTGAAAATAATTGATATCTATTACTTTGTTTTTTTTCTGAGGATGAAGCCCACATAGGTCTGAGACCTGTGCGTGGGTAATGAGTTGGATGATGGTGATTTATGAGTTGGACCTACAGTTTTAGGTGGGTTCTGAACCACTTTGTAGTGGTGAAGGTGATATTGTGGAAGGTATCCATATACTGTCAGTATGGAAACGATTCCAATACTAGTTTAAATGACCAAATTTATTTTAACAAATTCAATACAACTGACTTGGTTTCATCATAATTCCAGCCTACATTTAAAAACCGGTTCTTTCGTGTATTTATCAGTTGACCTTGATTTCAGTGAGCTTCTAATTTTTTAGTTTTAATTTGTTTCAATTCTAGCCTTATTTCGTATTTTTCTTCTTTGTTGCTCTCTAGATGTTCACAGTTTCTAGTTATTGATTTGTTCGTATTTTTGCTTGTTACTCCTCCCACCAGAAGGGCGTGACTTGTCAGCCAATCACAACCTTCTATGAAGGTCAGCTTTTTTCTCGCTTAACCAACAGTATCGTTTCATGTTCAGTATATATTAAGCCTCTCTGTACTTCAGTTTTAGTTTGATTGGGATTGATAATGGTATAACAACTGAAACTAGTTCCTCAATATTTTTTAATTAATGTGGTTGTGACAATTTCGTCTTATTATTCATGATATCTAGTAGTTTTATTTTTCGGAGGATGAAGCCGACATAGGTCGAAGACCAGTTAGATGATGGTGATTGATGAGTTGGACCTACAATTTTAGGTGGGTTCCGAACCATCAGAAAGTGATTTTACAGCAGAGAACAGAGTCGCTTTGCTGGCCAATCCAATCGGTCACCCTTACAAAGAGCTTCTAGGAGTTTCGTAGCTTATCTCTGATTGAACAGTTACCTGCTACGCCCCTCGGCTATCACTTTCCTATAACAGTTCTGTGAACAGTAGACCTCACTCGCCCAACACTCAAAAAAGTGTAGCCACTCTTTATTAATTTGAAGTAAATAATAAATTGGAAATTAATAATTATTTTTTATTTATTTTTATTATTTCGGCACAAAAGGATAATATATTTCTATGGTTTTTTTTTTGAGGAATGAAGCTCAGATAGGTCTGAAACCCGTGCGTGGGTAATAAGTTGGATGATGGTGATTGATGAGTTGAACCTTCAGTTTTAGGTGGGTTCTAAACCACCGGGAAGTGATTTCACAGCAGGAGACAGAGTATTTTTTGCTGGCCAATCCAATCGGTCACCCTCATAGAAAGGGCCCAAGATTTGCTTATCTAATCTGACTGAACAGATACCTGCTACGGCTCTCGGCTATCACTTCCTCAATCAAGAGAACTTCTATATATATAACTATACAATCTCGAAACTCGTTCCCCCCCCCTCAATTTTCCAGTGAAGTTTAGATCACATGTTATTATAAATACATATATATAACAGCCATTTAATCCTTACCAAAATATAGATATCGTCATCTCGATATTCAGGTGAAGAAATAAATTGCTGTTATCAATGCCCGCTATATCTAACAACATGTGATATACAAAACTTATGATGTTGAAGATCCATCTTGTTTCCACTAATATGTAATATAAACTTAAAAAACACTTTTGAATGGAAATTGACTCACGTTATGGCGTGACGGCCGTTTCGCTCTGTTGTCTAGAGCATCATCAGAGTGTACTGTGGGTCGTCTGATGATGCTCTAGACAACAGAGCGAAACGGCCGTCACGCCATAACGTGAGTCAATTTCCATTCAAAAGTGTTTTTTAAGTTTATAATACAAAACTTATATTACATTAGTTTATTAAGGTATATGTTTCGAGATCATTATCTATATGTTATTCATATATCTATGGCTAAAATTCACTTACCTGAATGTTATTAATACTCTTTCAGCTGCTTCAATACCACAACTCTGTTTTTTTGTTACTTTTTGTAGATTACATCTTGAAGACTTCAGTTACGGAGTATGAGACAAGTCAGATCAACAAAACTATACAATCTTATAGAGGAAGGTTGCCTAAATCGTACCACTTTTTACATTTCATTTTTTTTATACCTTACAATAAAGAACTGTTCAAAAGTTTGACTGCTATTCAAAGTATTGGATCTTAAGACAAGTGAAATATAATTTTATTAACCAATATGGATATATTTCGCTGAGGCAAGACACTTTTTGTAAAGTCATGCATTCAGTACGATTTGGGAAACCAGTTGCCTAAATCGTACCACCTATTTCCTAAATCGTACCACCCTTGTTACACCTGAAAATAAAGTGAATCAAACAATAAAATAGCGAGAATAATTTTGGAAACTATTTATTACTATTATTCAGTGACACTTTGAGATAAAATTTGAGTTTTTTTTTTGGTGGGCATGCTTTTTTTATTTTATAAAGAGCTGTTTTTGTTTTTTAAGAACAACAGTTGAAGCAAACATATTTCCTAATTTTCATCTTTGAGCCAGCACAACTTTCGTGAACCCATTTTTGACAAATTAGACATTGCACCATATCCTCGACAGCATTTTCCTCGCAAAGTGAGCAAAACCACTCTCCAGCATTGACTTCAACTATCACGTCACTCTGGGTAGAAGATCCAGCTTGGTTTAGGATTGCTCGACTCGGTTTTGCATTTAACGCAACAGTCTCCTGTGGTTGATTTTTTCTGATTGATGTCTTGGTGGTCAACTTCTTTGCTGCGTTGCGAGACATGCCTGAAACCTCTTGTCTGGATTTGGTCACTTTCATTTTTTTAGACAAAGGCTTGATCTTCATCTGGAGCTCTTTAACCTTTTCTTTTGCCAGTTTAAGCTCCTGAGCTAGTTGAATTTGGGTTTTATATGGGCTACTGGTTAATATAACTGCTTTTTGTATTTTTGGAACCGAGCTACTTTTTCCTTTGTTTGGTTTTGGAAGTGGATAAATTGTTTCAATTGAAATATTGAGTTTTGAAGTTGAATTCGTTGAGCTGTTGAGTGAGGTTACTTCGACATCAAGATTCTCATTTTCATCCAAGCAAGATTTCTCTTGATCTAAACATTCACCTTTATCTTGATTTTGATCCAAAGTTTTGTTGAGGCATTCTGCTGGCAAAAAGTCTAACTCTGTAAAGATGGAAGAGTCAACAGGCCACACACCACTACATTTGAATCCATTACAGGAATTCTCAATTGTCGCAGCCTTGCAATATGCTTCATTCACTAATTGTGAAATCTGATACTGAGTGACTCTTAAACCAGGGTTTGTTCGCAGCCATTTATCCACAGCTTGTGTGAAGTAGCCTTTGAATGGTTTGAAAAAGGACCTGTCTAATGGCTGCAGTCGATGTGTTGTGTGTCCGGGTAATTGTAGCATAATAACTCCAGCATCTCGAGCAATTTCCAATGCTTCCAGGTTCTTAGAATGAGTGGTGTGGCCATCAAGAAGGAGGAGAACTTTTCTCTCTTTGTTTGGCTTTATAGTATCAATAAAGTGTTGGAGCCACTTAACAAACAGCTCAGAATTTATCCATCCATTCTCTGAAATATCCACCAAACTCCCAGGAGGTGCTCCAACCTTTAAATCATTGCACATCCTCATCCTCTTAAAAATAATCAAGGGTGGAACATACATCCCTGCTGCACTTGAACAGCACACAACAGTGGTATTAACACCTCTTTCTCCACTAGATATGGACCCAACAGCACGCTTTCCCTTTTCGGCTATCACCTTCTGACATTTGTTTTGCACAGTACTTACACCTGTCTCATCAATGTTGAAAATAGAGGTGGCATCAATTTTATTTTCATCAACAGTTTTTTTTAAAATTTCAAAGAAATCATTCACATTTTCTTTACAAAACCCTTGTGCTCTAGCCAAAGATGTTGCCTGAGGCTCACGAAGTGAGATGTCCTTGTGGCGTTTCATAAAGTTGTAGTACCATTTCTTTCCAGCGATTTTTTTCTCCTCATTGAATACGTGGGGGATACAATTTTTCTCAGCAATTTGAAATACGAGTCTGCGAACGTCCGTTATGGTAAGCCCAAAAAAACATGCCTCTAGTTTTTTTATATGCTCAACAAGCTCTTGCTCTACATCGGGTGGCAATGTTGTGTGACGCCCCATTGATTTTGTTCCTTCGTTGGCATTAACATTTTTTCCATCTAAATGACGCTTTAGAGTTGGTTTAGGGATCCCATACTGTTTGCAGCATTGATTAAATCCCATATCTCCATTTCTATACGCAGCTAAGGCTCTTTCCATATCCTCTTCATCCCATGCTCCATACTTTCTTTTTGCCATTCTGAAACACAATAATAAATTGCGTTGATCAATTTTATTTATTTAAAGAAAATAAAAAAATAATTTATAAAAGATTTTAATTTATTTAGACTACTGTATAGACCTGCACAACAAATGGCAAATATGGAACATGGAATGCAATGGGCTCCCAAATCGTACTGGTACGATTTGAGAAACCATTGGAGGTACGATTTAGGCAACAGAGTCTCGTGGCAAACATAACCTTATATCTAACCTCAAAAATAAGTGGAGACACAAACTGGTAGATCAAAATACTCTACATTACTGCTATTTTAACAAACTAATTCGAACTTGCATAAGTACGTACCTTGAGAGTCCTTAAGGTCTTATGAAAAAAGTCCCAAAACACCAGCAGCTTGCTCCAAAACAGGGAATCAGTCACAAAAACTAGAAGACTAATTGTACACTGTCTAAACTTTGTCCCGCCGTTTGAACCAAGGGCTACTTCCTCATATAGCCGCACAAGCGCTGTAATCACTATATTTCATCTTAAAATCGAGGTGGTACGATTTAGGAGATGGTACGATTTAGGCAACCTTCCTCTACATTAGTTACCATAATAACTATATCAATTAGTTTAGGTGAGGCTTAATTTTGATGTGAAAGGAACTCTTGTTCACTATAAAAAGCTTTATCAACTAAATATTTTCTCAATTTTTTTTTTAAATATTTCTATATTTAAAGACTCTTTAAGAACGGTGATATCTTGTTGTAGAGTTTCCTACCAATATAACTAAGTTTTTTTTGAATTAGCTACTATTATAACTCACATAGTGACAATCTTATCGGCTTCTTATATTATAAAATCTTGTACATCAAGATTTTGGTTAATAACTCTCTTTTTTACATATAGAGTAGCTTCAAACACATATAAACAGGATACAGTTGGAAGACCAAGTCTCTTGAACAACTGAGTTTAGTGTCCAACATACTGGTAGGCCTACTCACCTGTAATTTTCTAGATAAGAATGTAAAAAAAATGTATTCTGTTTGATTGTTTCATGAGATAGAATATCCATTTTGAAAATATTCTTTATTTGTTAATAATGACAACAGATAATTGCCAATTTGTATGTTCCAAACTAAAGTAATTATAACATTTTAGCTATGATTTTTACTCTTCTATATTGAAGATGCTGGAGGGATGCATTTCACTTCTAAAGAGAAGCTAAAGAGAATTGACTGATGAGGCAATAAATTATCTACCAGAAAAGTGAAACTCAATGCTATTACCTAATAAAGGGTTACTATGTACAGTAGAAACAATTAGTCTGGGCGCACGGCCGTTTGGTAGTCAGCCATGGCGAGGGCAGTGTTTATCGCTCATTTCTAAAAACATGTGGCCCGTACGACGCTGCAGATGTCTTCAAGGTCAACTAGTCAACTTTTAACAGGACGGCTAGTAGTGAAACCAGAGCCACGTGCCCAGACTAATTGTTTCTACTGTATTTGCAGCAGATCTCAATATTTTACCTTCAATCATAGAAAGTGAAAATATTATTCATTAGCATAAAAGTTCCAAATTAGCTCACCCTCTCTCTCCTATTTCGCAGTGGAATTTGGATTTCCGCCCCTAGTTTTATCATAATTTTGAAACTGAAATTTATGTATTCAGTTCTATTGAATATTGTTAAGTCATTTAAATTGTTAAAGAAACTGTAAAAATGTCTATTGTGTGCGCTATCATAGAGAAAATGTGTCTATCAGATAGATAATGTACTGTAATGTCACGGACAGACAGAAAACTATATAAAAGATCTTTAGTATAAATCAATCAGGAAGAAGGATTCAATATCAAATTCAATCAATATTTTTACTATTATATTGATTAACAAAGTACATTTTCATCAAATAATGGGATCTACTCATGACAAATCAAGAGGCAAATGAAATGTTTTCATGCTCTCAAGTCTGCTCTTTGAAAATTCTGAATTTAGAATGAAAATTTTTGTTCCGTTTATTTTTTTGCTTATGACTTCAAATGGTTATATTGTTGATCATGAAGTCGATAATTTTGTAACAACTGTTTATAGTTGATGATAATATCGATACTACAATAAATTAATTAATGATACAATATCAATTGTTCAAAATATAACACTAATTTATTCTACTCAATGAACGAGTATTAATAAATTATTTGTAACAATCTATATCGTTACTTATTGATATTTACTTACCAGGATGTTAGTAACACACTTTTAGCTGCTGCAATATCACAACTTAGTCCTACTGTGTTTAGAGTACAAAATACCGTTAGGCCTCCTTCAGATACCATTTAAGATTGAATCTGAATACCTTCATTTTGTGTGATTGTTCCATCAGATAGAATACTTCAGTTTCATATGTAAAAACGAATGATATTAACCAAAATCTTGATGTACATGATTATAATACAAGAAGCCGAGGAGATTATCACTTGGTGAGTCACAATAGTAGCTTATTCAAACAAAAACCTAGTTATATTGGTAGGAAATTCTACAACAAGCTACCGCAGTTTTTGAAGAGTCTTGAAAATATAGAAATATTTAAAAAACAATAATTGAAGAAATATTTAGTTGATAAAGCTTTTTATAGTGTACAAGAGTTCCTTTCACATCAAAATTAAGCCTCACCTCAACTAATTGAAGTAATTATGTAATATAGTGTATAATATTGTTGATTTGACTTGTCTTATACTCCTTAACTGGAGTCTCCAAGACGTAATCTACAAAAAAACTTGAGGTAATACTATATATAAGATATCTATCAACTTAAGATACTGTTAAGTATCTTATTATACCACTTAATAGATAAGAATCTGAATACCTTCATTTTGTGTGATTGTTCCATCAGATAGAATACTTCAGTTTCAATTCAGAAATATTGCAGTACTGTATTCTATATAATTATATGTTATGTATATATAATTACCAAATTGTATTCTACAAGCCACACTAATAATGACTTTTCAGTGAGAATTACATTAAAATTTTGAGTTAAAACAGTTTTCTTCTAGTATTTTTCATTAATTTAAAAATTGGTGTTGCACTTCCACCCTAAAGAGCCTTAATCACTGGAGCAGCTAAAGAACATACAATTTGAAGTCAACAAAATATAAATAAAACAAACAAAAAATTTAAATTAGGCTACCCACACAAAATATTCATGAACTAGTTCTTAATAGAACAACTCTATCAGTTTTAATTGAAGCTCATAAACTTAGCGTAGTATAGAGTGCTTATTTGAACAGCAGTGTTACTTTCAATGATAGATTGTTCAATCTACAACCAAAACGGGAATTGTAATACTACGTATTTAAATTATGATTTTTACTCACTTATACTGGAGGCATGCATTTCACGTCTGATAAGAAGCTTCATCAGCATCTGGCTGACAGTATAAGTGAGTAAAAATCATGATTCAAATAAATAGAAATGCAGTATCAATTTTGATATTGGATTGTTCACCAACTATTTCGTCATGGAAAACATCACAGGTAGATTGGTCTATATAGTTGTAGTATCATATATTTATGAATAACAATAGTATCTTGCTTATTTTTGTTTTTATAATAATCGTCATTGAATTGAACATGTAGAAGTTACCACAGTTATTAAATTTTATCTCAAATTTAGCTATGAATACTTGAAAAATATTATTACTCTTAGGAGATTTACCATTAATCAACTTTAAAATGCGACTCCAATGAGCTATTGTTGTACTTGAGAGTTTAAATTGACTTGATTCTTCTTTAAGAATACTTATATCATTGTTTTTCATCATTTTTAGCAACCCATACCTGCGCACAGAATTTCTCCTTGCAGCTATTATGGATTCTTTAATAAAAATCAAATTATTTTGTTTGTATATGCCAGGGGTTCTCAATCTTTTTCAAAGACTGTACCCCCTAATTAAAACTAAAATGTTGCGTACCCCCTTGTTATAGACCTTGCAAGGTTGAGCTTGCTTCTTTTTACATAGTTTCTCAGTGTTCGGCTCAAGTTTTGTTAAGTACAACTTTAAATCGTCCTCAACATTAAGCTTGTTTCTGTATAACTACTTTTCAGAAAATCCTCGAAACCCCTTTTTCTCATAGGTATGTAGTTGAAAATGTATAAGAATCTTTATTATAGCAGCATTTGAAAGTTCTTGTTACTCCATTCCAACACCGATCCAAAAATCTAACAATGTAGCACTCAAATATTTTTTCATCGGATCACATGATAAGTTCAATCAATTGTTCTTTTTGGTATTTTGTCTGGCTGCCCAAAGTTTCAATAGCATCAAACGAAAAGGGGTCACGGATCCAGTACAACTATTTTTCTATGGGTGGGAAGTATTCTCTTATACTGGTCTTCAATGACTACGCAAGTATTAAATTAGATTCCACTATTGAATAATAACCATGCGTAATTACGAAACGAGAAGAAATAAAAATGAACAGAATTTATTAATTTCGAATTCCTTTAATTGCTATTACTTTATACTGAAGACTTCCGCAATGGCGGATATTGACAACAGCATTGAACAGCTGATGGGAATCGATGAATGCTACTGTACAAAAATATCAGTCACCACCGGGAATCGAACCACGGACCTCTCGATTGCCGGTTGAGCGCCCTTAACCACTAGACCATGGAGACTTTTCTGCACAGCAGCATTCATTTTCAACTTGGCCATATCGGCTCGTATCTCACAAGTTAGTTTGAAGTGACTGACAATTGAATAAACTGACAAATATACATAAACAGAATTTATTAATGGCCAAGTTGAAAATGAATGCTGCTGTGCAAAAAGGTCTCCATGGTCTAGTGGTTAAGGGCGCTCAACCGGCAATTGAGAGGTCCGTGGTTCGATTCCCGGTGGTGACAGATATTTTTTTACAGTAGCATTCATCGATTCCCATCAGCTGTTCAATGCTGTTGTCAATATCCGCCATTGCGGAAGTCTTCAGTATAAAGTAATAGCAGTTAAAGGAATTCGAAATTAATAAATCCTGTTTATGTATATTTGTCAGTTTATTCAATTGTCAGTCACTTCAAACTAACTTGTGAAATAAAAATGGTTTAATTTTTCATTAACTTGACCCGCGTACCCCCTGAAAATTTTTGCTTACCCCCAAAGGGTACGCGTACCACAGTTTGAGAACCCCTGGATATGCCAAAGAAGAATCTGAATGAATTTTTATTAGAAACAAAGTTTCAAAAAGGAAACATTATAACATTTGAAGGAGGTTTCCCGCATGCGCAGAAGCCTGTGAGCAAGGAACGAGTTCATTCAGACCAGTAACTCATTAGAGTATCTCAAATGGTTAAGTTCATGGGAGCCTCCTCATTTACCGGTGAATGTTACCGGTGGCGTCTGATTGGTCTATTTACATTTTTTAACGTCTATAATTTTAAATAGACCAATGGGACGCTACAGGTAACATTCCCATTTACCGGTGAAGCTCCCCACAACTTCACCAATTTCAAATGTAGAGAACTTCAAATTTAACATGGTTATCAAATTTTCCATATTAAAAATGTTGAAAAATGAAACAAAACAAAATTTAAGCATAAACACGAGTATGTGAGTCTAAAATAATAGTATTCAAATAACAATCTAAATATTGTACTATAATAATCTTTCCATGAAATGTTTTCATGACGAAATACTTGCTTAACAATCTAATATTAAAACTGACACTGTATTTCTATTTAAATGGTAATTCTTACTCACTTATAAAGGAGGCTAATTGAGTGAAAATCATAATTTAAATAGAAATACAGTGTCAGTTTTGGTATTAGATTTCCATAAAAACTTAATAAAAAAGAAACAGCGCATTTATGAGTTTACTTTGAATTCAAAAATTACCCACATTAATGGAGGTTTGAATGGTTTACTTTGAATTTCAAAGAGTACCTAAATCAATGGAGGTATGACTCCCGAATTTATTGTCAGGAGATTCTTAGATTAGCTGCAATCAGGAATCAGTGAAAAATACATTACCAACCATTAATCAATATTATGATGAGTTGCTTACAAGCACGGTAGCCAGTAAAAAATGTTTTATGGGGATAATATTGAAATCAGATGATTCACCCAATGATTTGTAGATTTTTTATCTCAATAAATAATGATTTTTATGGTAGTGCTTATCTCATCTGTCTTTTGACTCGTACTCATATGTAGTTTAACTGGCAAAAGTTGTGTTCAAAGATTTTAGTGCTTCATCGATATGGCCATTATGGTACTGTGAATTCTATAATATAGAATTATTCATTATTTTCAGCTAGGGGTTGAGTGTTGGAAAATACTTTATCAACTTCACTGAATAAATAATTTTTTCATCTATTTTGAATCTGGATCATAAAACATTTCAATAATGCCAGAATGTTTTCAATTATCACAGAGATTGCTTATGCGAAAGAGAATTTGGTACTTTCCTGTTAGACGTCACATCAACTTATTTAGAGATATCGATAATCGATATCGAACTTCAAAAGTATCGATACTCCTCTGACAACTAAAAAAATATAGGTTATTATCAACAAACAAATCTCTTAATCACAACAAAGGCTAAAAGCGGATATGTCCGATATAAGAGTGTCAAATCTATCTCTATTCTCCGATTTTACATTTTCCCTGCACATGTATTCAACAAGGTAGGAATCCAAATGTTGTCTTGCTGTGCCACGATGCCGCTTATTTCTTTACTTTTGAAGATCGATACGTTTGAAGTTCGATATCGATTATCGATGTATCTAAATGAGTGGACGTGACGTCTAAAAGGAAAGTACCAAGGATTTTTCATAAACTATTGTTTGTGTAAAGAAACAAGACAATCTACTGTCTTAGAATTGGTATTAGAATTTTTATGAAAATGCACGATTTTCGTCTGAGAATTAATAGTGCAGTATTCCTTTTTTTTAAATTCCATCCAGACAACCAACTGTATCAAGGATATTTTTTCAGTAGAATATTAATTTATTGATTTTCATTTGCTCCATAGAACTAGGTAAATGAACTGAATAATGAATTGTTAAAAATACTTCAATTGTGAACTTAAACATAAAATATTGGTTGAATATACCTCACTGGTGAACTTAACACCAACTTATTTGTGTGATAGCTATTTTGCATTGTTGTAATACTTTCTGAGACTCACATTAGGCCTCCAACCGTGTCTGAGGACGCATTACAACAATGTGAAATACTCATAAGACAAAAAAGTAAGTTTTGAATTCACCAGTAATGTATTTTTAATAATTATATTTACGTTTAGATATCAAATGAGAAAGTACTAGAGACCTACAACATCAAATAAATTGACCAGTTGTACTGAAAGTGCTATCATCCTTATTTTCCCACTCTGTTACTCAATAACTGAGTAATAGATAATAAAAAATAGTTTAGTAGGATTTTTTTCAGTAAAAATAGTGATAACATAATGAGTACAATTATTATTGTAGATCAGGTAGTGAAATAGAAATTTTTACAATAATCGAGTTATATTTTACAAAAATAATTATTTACAAGAGAAATGGAATAATTTACAATGAATATATAAATTACACATAATAATTTACAAAAGTCAGATTGGATGGAGAAGGTTTCTGAAGGCTTGAGTCGTTCTAATAACTAAACTTCTATATGAACCTGAAATAGATGAATGAATATGACAATTTATAACAATTTCACAAAACTATCCTCCATAATAATGTAAAGATAAAAATAGTTTTGGTATGGCATTCTCAATGCTTGATTCATTCTACTGCTTTATTACAATGAATAAGGGTTTCAATAATGACAGGAAATGTTAGATTTGAAATAAATTAAGTAATACATCGTGTTAGTTATGACCTGATTAAATTATTCAAATATTATCCTGGAAGAAACAAATATTTGTTGAAAGGTAAAAAATATACAAATGAAAAATTTGAATATTTTGCAGTATTATCGAGTTTTTCATAGAGTGAAAACTATTTTTTCTTGTACTATTTATTGCATGTGTCAGATCGGTTACCATGATAAAATCCATAAATCTCACCATATAATCCATGAATCATCATCATTGAGATCGTACTATCTAGAGATTTAAACGAATAATTTCAATGATTTGAATGATTCTTTTGATTCCATTTATTATTAAAATAATTTGATTCATAGCTTTCTGAAATGGACAACATGAATTTGATTCAAATCATTCCATACATGAGAAATTTAGTCAAGCAATTCTGAAGATCAAAAAATTTATTATATTGTACATTAATGCCCAGTTTTTGAGTTGTTCATTAACTTAATGGACCATTAACTCAATGCTGGAGCAATGGGTTAATGATCCATTAAACTTAATGAACAACTCAGAAATCAGGCATAAGTGAAATCTGAAAATGAAGATTCACTGACACTCTAGAATGGGTTTGTCAAGAGTTTTACCTACTTGACAAGGTATTTTTATTAAGATTTCCCTTTAGGTTCTCTCTTTACCATGAATTCTCTCGTATATCATTTCCCATCAGTTCTGATATTGAATTAAAATAAACTCTTAACAAAGCTTATATACAGACTATTTTTTTGGACCTGGGTATTATTCTACTTTCGATAATTGGTATCACACTAAATTTATTAGAAAACTAGTTGTTCTATATGGCAGTGAAGAATCAAAGAATGATATGTCACCCTTGAATTCTTTGAAGATGATCAGACTCACATTTACTATTTATAAAAATTCAGTCTTTTGAGTCTTTCATCTCACTGATGATGGCGTATCTGATACAGTACTACCATTTGAAGAGTTTGTTGAGGCTGATACACCACCATACAAGTAGTTTGTATCCTGTGATTTGAACATCACATAGCTACCACTTAACTGTTGATTTTCTTCTTTGTTTTTGATTTCTAGATTGTTTATTTCTTTTTGGAAAGCTGAAATGTCAGTAGCGTTCTGTCCATTCCTACCATGTTCACTGTTGTAATAAAGCGCTATACCTTTGTTAATGAACATGGGACTATTCTGTTCACCTTCATAGCGATGATTTTTACTACTTTCGGGTGGGGGAAGTTGTGTTGGATTCGGATCTGCAATCTTCTTGAATTCTATGTTGTCTTTCCCTAATGATGTGACATATTCAGTTGTCGCACTTGCTGCTGTTTCACTGTCTGCACTTTTCACAACTTGGTACTCAATGTTTGATGATGCAGAACCTTGTAGAGGTTCATGATGTCCATAAACAACCGATTGCTGCTTACCCTCTGATGGAGATTGTTGCTCAATTGCTGCAAGTATATCTTGCAATAATCCATTTGAAAGTACTTGGTGATGTGGAACTGCTCCTCCCTCACCATTACCACCTGCTGACTGAATCTGTAGTGTGTATTGACCCAAAGATCCCTGCACAGGTATGTTTTCCACTCCCTGTGTCCTTCCATAGTTTTGATTGGGATCAATGTTTAATATTGCACCTAGATCTATCTGCTGAGATGATTGTACTGAATGTCCTTCTAAACCTAGAGACTGTACTATTGATTGCACATCAGGAGCATCACTATTCTGAGAAATATGGTTGTTTTCATTTGCTAAAAAGTTTGTATTCTGATAACTCACTGGATTAATATTTCTTGGATCATTGTTTTGATGATTGTTGAAGTTCACATTGTTTTGATCTGAAGGTAGAGCAAAATTGACAAATTGTTGACTGGGTGCACCATATGCATTTGACAAATCTGCTACAGGTAATCCTGGACCACTGGGATGTGATGCTTGAGGCAATCCATATTCTGATGATGGTCCTGTTGATTGGATAGGCGGAGAAAGGTCATACTGCAAGGATTGTGTTATTTGTAGAGAATCTTGTTGTCCATGAGTAGCACCTCCACTGTGGTAGTTTTGACCTCCCTCTTTTCCCAACTCTGGAACACTTGGTGGAATATATGTTTGACCTTGGAATGGCTTACCATGACCACCATTATGGTATTCAGCAGATTGAGCAATGGCTTCAATTAATCCTTTTGGTACTGGCTCCCTGAATCTGACTGGTTCTTTTGGCTGCAGATTGGGGCCTTCAATCTGCTTTCCAGATGGAACACCATAGGATAGTGCAGGATTTGCTAAGGCATGATCAACATTCTCTGCAGTCGAATGGGTGTTGGAATGAATGCCTCCACCTTCCAGTGCAATGTTGGGAGGAGGTGTACCACAGCACCCACCCATTGGCACTCCAAAACTTCCAAACTCTTGTTGCTGCTGTTGTTGTTGAGGAGGTAGATATGAGTTTGATGATGGTCCAAGTGGTTCAGCATAAAATCCACTAGGGATGTTGGAATCACTGTTGGCTGGTACACCATAAGTATCTGATGGTGCTGATGGTGGTGGACCATAGGAATTGCTTGGTGGTGGACCAAATTGTGGTTTTGGTGGTCCGTATGATGAACTAGGCCTCTTTGAGAACTTGGGTGGTCCATAAGAGTTGCTTGGCTTGATGGATCCAAATACACCATTCATTTTTGGAGGTCTACCATGACCTGGTACATTTTTTCTGGGAGGAGGAGGAGGTCCAAGGAAATTGTTATCAGGAGGTCCATAGGAGCCACTCAATGACCCAGAGCTTTGTGAACTGAAGGAAGTTGCTGGGCCTTTGGATGAGGGTGGGAGATATGAGCCAGTTGGAGGAGGTCCATAATCACTGCTAGGGGGTGGTCCATGATTATCACTAGGAGGTGGTCCATAATTGTCACTGGGAGGTGGTCCATAATTGTCACTAGGAGGTGGTCCATAGTTACCACTGGGAGGAGCTGATAATCCTGAGCCACTACTTGAGACAGATATTGATGATCCAAATGATCCTCCTGATGAATGGTCGAAAGATCCACCAGAAGAATCAATTGCTGGTGGTCCATATGAGTCACTTGGTGGACCTGAGAAAGAAGGACCTGATGCTGAACCTGATGGAGGAGCACCATAGGATGAGCTTGGTGGCTGTGCTAGCGGTGCACCATAGGACTGACTGGGTGGTCCTGTAAAGGGAGGAGGTCCATAATCACCACCTGGTGCATTCTGAGTGGAATGGAATGAGTTTTGTATAGCTGGTGGACCAAAATTGTCACTTGTTGGTGCAATTGGTGCAGCATAGGCATCACTTTGAGGTACACCATATTCTGTTTGTGGTGATGAGGGTGGTGCACCATATGAGTCACTCAATCCTCCACCATCAAGAGAATTAGATGAAACTTGAGCAAAGGCACTCAAATCACCATGACCACCTCCAGATGAACCATGGGATTGTTCAACACTTATATGAGAGCTGGTTGAGCAGCATTTTGAGGAG
Organism: Conomelus anceps; assembly: GCA_948455865.1. Taxonomy (NCBI): domain Eukaryota; kingdom Metazoa; phylum Arthropoda; class Insecta; order Hemiptera; family Delphacidae; genus Conomelus; species Conomelus anceps. The sequence goes on from OX418219.1 coordinate 3,061,010, forward strand.
TCTTGGCCATCCAGGAAGCTGTTTCCATCTGGTGGACCATATGATGCATCTGGGAGAGGTGGTGGAGGTCCACCATAAGATGAACTTGGCTCATTATGATTGTGATGGGAGTTTGAATCTGGCACTCCATAGCTGTCACTTGGCTGGCTACTAGAATGCCCACTTGAGTGACCTTCACCAAATGGATTTGCTATAGGTTGCCATCCATCATATTTGATATCCGGTGGGGTGGGAGGGGCAGGAACACCAGGTGGACCTCTGGGACTGTCAATTACTGGAGTTCCATAAGAAGGCCTTGGAGCAGGAGCATGTGGAGGGGGACCATATGAGCCACTTGGAGACTTAGGAGGGGGACCATAAGAATCTGAAGGGGGACCATATGAGCCACTTGGAGTCTTAGAAGGGGGGCCATAAGAATCTGAAGGGGGGCCATATGTTTGTTTAGGACCTTTCAATGGTGGACCATACTCTGGTTTTGGTGGAGTTTCAAAAAGTGCTGCAGTGGGTGGTCCATATTGGGATTGTGGGGGAGAAATATCTGGTGAACCATAGGAAGGCTTAGGTGGGGGCCCATATGAGGGTTTTGGTGGAGCTCCATAAGATGGTTTAGGTGGTCCATAGGATGGTTTAGGTGGAGGACCATAGGATGGTTTAGGTGGTGGGCCATACTCTGGTTTTGGTGGGCCATACTCAGGTTTTGGTGGTCCATATGATGGTTTTGGAGGTGGACCATAAGATGGTTTTGGAGGTGGACCAGAGGATAGTTTTGGAGGGCCATACTCAGGTTTTGGAGGTCCATATGATTGCTTTGGAGGCGGTCCATATGATGACTTAGGTGGAGGCCCATATGAAGGCTTAGGTGGTCCATATGATGGTTTAGGTGGTGGGCCATAGGAATCTGATGGTGGTCCATGTGGTTTAGGGGGTGGACCATAGGAATCTGATGGTGGTCCATGTGGTTTGGGAGGTGGACCATATGAATCTGATGGTGGACCATGTGGTTTGGGAGGTGGACCATATGAATCTGATGGTGGACCATGTGGTTTGGGAGGTGGCCTAAAAATGTCTGGTGGCCCATATGAGTCAGATGGTTTCTTAGGAGGAGGTCCATAAGAATCAGAAGGAGGAGGTCCATAGGAGTCAGATGGTGGGGGTCCATATGATGGTTTTGGTGGGCCATATGATGGTTTTGGTGGGCCATATGATGGTTTTGGTGGGCCATATTGTGGCTTAGGTGGGCCATATTGAGGTTTTGGAGGTGGTCCATATTGGGGTTTAGGAGGTGGACCATACTGAGGCTTTGGAGGACCATATGATGGCTTAGGTGGTCCATATGAAGGTTTGGGAGGTGGACTGTAGGAATCACTTGGTGGGTGTCCATGGTTTGAGCTTATTGGTGGTCCATAAGAGTCTGAAGGAGGTTTTGGTGGTCCATAAGAGTCTGATGGAGGCTTTGGTGGTCCATATACTGGTTTTGGTCCATTGTATTTACCAGCTGATGAAGCAGGTGGTGCGTATGAGTCATGTGGTAAACCATATGAATCTGAGGGAAGTGGTGCTCCATAAGAATCACTTAGTCCAACTGGAGCATCTCTCCTAACTGGTACATTATTTGTGTCACTTGTTTGGGCATCACCTTCTCCTTCTAATGTGTCTGCATTGCTCAATGGCAGTGGCTCAGTCTTCAGTGATTCTGTTGAGTTCGATAATGAGGATGTAACCACAGCTGATGTTCTACTCCATGCAAGACAAAGGCATGTTAGCAGCCACACCTGTAACAAAAAAAGTAAAACAAAATTGATTAAAATTGAATAGAAAAAATTTAATAAAGATGAGAAGATGGAACATTAGGAATGTAAAATTGCTATTAAACTTGATATTGAGTACTGTAATATTATCACATTGATGAGAATCATTGTAGATATTCAAGAAACAAGATGAAAATTGGTCAAAAATCATTGATCTTCAAGGTTTATAAAAATTGTTGTTGTTGAAACTCATTGTATAAAAATTTGAGAAAAATGGATGAAGAATATCATGAATAACATTATTTATAACATCTTGAAGGAGGCATGATTGTGTGAAAGAGATATCTATGTAAGTATTTCTGGTTCGAAATTTAAAAAAATCTAAAATATTATTTGAAGCATTAATGCCATATTATAATAGACTTATGCTGTATGTTTTTTCTACATGCAAAACATATTTTGTAAGATTTTCTAGAGAGTAATAATTGACACAATACAATTTTCAATGTACAGAGGTAATAATATAAAACAGGATGATAGATGCTAATGTCATAGAAAGATTGTTATTTGAACCGTGCATAACCATTGATAATTATCTAGCTCTGTACTTTTCATTATACTTTTTCAAGGATAGCCCCACATTATGAAAATAGTGAGAAATCTAGTCAATACATTACTGTAACCAACATTGCTGAACTAATCTTGGTCAGAGAGGTTAAAAGGTCTTTCCCAATCGTTCTATTTTTTGTTTTTGTATACAAAAATGAAATGTTAATATTTACATTAATATTTTAGTATTAAACATATTTATAAAAATTAATCACATTACAATCATTAATAAAAAATTCACATCCTTTTTGAATGAACTGTGCCTGACAACTTTGTATCAATAGGAAACTTTGTAAAGTTAAAATTGCTTAGCTTGTGATTTTCAAATATTTTAAAAATTAATGAATAATAAGACAAATTTGTCGCAACCACATTTATTAAAAATACTGAGAAACTAGTTTCGGTTGTTATACCATTGTCAATCTTAAACAAACAAACGATTGGCAATTTCGTCCTATTATTCATTATGGATACCTTCCACAATATCACCTTCGCTACTACAAAGAAAATTTTTAAATATCATAGACATTACAGTTATTGAGAAATAACTGCATCTATGTCAACCTCTTCCCTATAAAATGTTAGGCCTATATTTCTTTATCCGGTAATAGAGCTCCCTCACTTTGGTTATAAAAAATCTATTTAGTTGACAGTGTATTATTTAAAATTCACATCCTCTTTGAATGAAACGAATTCAATTACTTTGTATTGATAAGTAATCTTTTGAAATTTTTTTTTTTTTTGAGGACGAAGCCCACATAGGTCTGAGACCTGTGCGTGGGTAATGAGTTGGATGATGGTGATTGATGAATTGCACCTACAGTTTTAGGTGGGTTCCGAACCACCGGAAGTGATTTTACAGCAGAGAACAGTGTCTTTTTTGCTGGCCAATCTATTGTTTTATAATATTATATTATTCAATCTCAAAACTGCCCCTGTATTTCTATTAAAATTATGATTTTAACACACTCATACTTGAGATACTAAGGGGATGCATTTCACTTCTTAAGAGAAGCTTCACCTTAGAAGTGAAATGCATTCCTCCAGTATCTCCAGTATGAGTGAGTGAAAATCATAATTAAAATTGAAATACAGGGACAGTTTTTTAATAAGATTGTTCATCAAGAAGTATTTCATCATGGAAAAAACATCACAGATTATATTGTTTAGTATATTAATAATCATGCACATCACAATTATTTTTGTATAACTTTCATTCTCTTTAAATGGACTAAATAGACATTACAGTTATTGCGAAAATGTGTAGAAAATGAGCATTAAAGAATGAATGTGTAGAAAATTATACAAATCACAATTATTGAACAATTTAACTTCTTTTTTTGTCTATTTTTAAAATGGTGTAAAACTGCAAACTTTGTATTGACAGGAACTTTGTTGAAAATAATAATACTTCTTCCATCATAATTATTATATTATCTTATCATATTATATTATTCGATAATTTCCATTAGAAATCATGCACACTACAAGTATTATTATTATTATTGAATTAAGTGAATTTAATAACTTCTCATTATTTAAGTACAGCTACTCTGTTGAAAATAACAAATGTTTCATTTTTATGTGATATACCGCATTAAAAATGATGCACATCAATTTTAGTGTAATAACAATTCCTTTCAAAAGGTGTGAGCCTGTTAAGTTTATGTTGACAGGTGAACTGCTAAAACAACAGTTCTGTTATCATATACAGCAGTTTGACTCAATTCTATTTGATATGCATTCTATAAATTACTGAATCTTATAAAAATATTTTCTAAAATTATTTCATCATCATAACAATTGAGAAATTCACATCCTCTTCGAGCGTTGTCCTACCTATTTGATATTCATTCCATAAATTACTGAATCATATAAATATTTTCTTAATAGAATTATTTTATCATTTTAACAGTAGAGAAATTCACATCCTTTTTAACCGGAAGCCTAATTATTTGATATTCATTCTATAAATTATTGGATCATTTAAAAGTATTTGCTCATATTATTTATCATCGCAACAATTGAGAGAAATTCACATCCTCTTCAAGCGGAGACCCACCTAGAGAATAGCACAAGTTCAATAATAACTTTCTATTGATACTCTGTTAAAAATAACACTACAGTTTGGAGTCAAGTCGCAGTTCATAACCTCGGTGGCCTGTGTGTGGGAATGTTTGATAGAGTGAGAGAGAGAGTGCAAGTGAGAAAGAGTAGAGAGTAAAAATAGTGAGAAGAAGAGGGAAAGACCAAGTTTGAGTGAGAGAGTGTGGATGTGCGAGTAAGAGAATTGAGTGAGTGTTAGTGAAAAAAGACAGAGAATAAGCATCTAGATGAGAAAGAGAGAGAATGATAGATGCGGCACGAAGAAAGCGGAAGAATGTTGAACCAGTAACAATGTTAAGGGCATAACCTTAAACTGGGAACCTGTTCCGGGCAGCCTCAAGTATTGACCCGGTTTTGCTTTCCTTTCCTTTACACAGTTGTTTCTCCCGGTTACAATCAAAACACAACAAAGCCATACCGAACAGCATAGCGTTCATTTTATTAACGATAATTTCCCGCTAAAATTCTCATGTGCCTTATCAATGGAATAATCGGTGAACTTTCACTTGGTTTCGTAGATATCTCATCAGATAAGACTGAGTGGGATGCACTTCCGTGTGATGCTTTCAGAATTGGGTGAGAAACATGAAAATTGACTCAGCCTAAAGACTGCTGCCGGTAATTGAAAACTGGGGAATTAAATCTGAGAAAATTTATGGAGATTGGTGTGTTCGGCTTGGAATTTTCTCCGAAATTGATTGGATACATAAATTATCATGATTCAAAAATCATAAATATTCTGAAATGGGTGAGAAAATAATGAAAACTGGGGAATGAAAACTGGGAAAAATTATAAGAATTGGTGTGTCTAGCTTATAATTTTCTTCAAAATTGTTTGACGGCTACAGTTAAGATAAAAAAATCATTAATATTTAAAATTGGGTAAGAAAAGATTGAAAATTGAGCTTAGAGACAATTTTTTTTTTTGAGGATGAATCCCACATACGTCTCAGACCTGTGCGTGGGTAATGAGTTGGATGATGTTGATTTATGAGTTGGACCTACAGTTTCAGGTGGGTTCCGAACCACCGAAAGTACATAGCCAGTAATAGGAAGTTGTGGAGATGAAAGAGAAAAAACATGAGAATTGGCGTAACTATGATTCACTGTAAATGTTTTTGGTTCAATTATAATGATACAGAAATCATAAATATTTCGAATTGAGTGAGAAAAAAATGAAAATTGAGATTGGATACAACAGCCGCTGATTTAAAACTGGAGAATTTAAAGAGCAAATATGAGAATTGGAGCCACTAGCTTAGAGTTTTCTCAAAAATTGTTTGGATGCAAATATTATTATAATACAGAAATTATTGTAAATATTCAGAATGAGGTGGAAAACATGGGAATTTACACAGCACAGGGACAACAGCTAACGGTAACTGTTCATTATAGAATTGAAATTTTTAAAAAATTATGAGAGTTAATGTGTCTAGCTTATAATTTTTTCTAAAATTGTTTGGAATCGAAAGTTATAAATACAATAATGATTACTCTGAATTGGGTGAGAAATTTAAAAAATTGAGCTTGCAGACAACAGCTGGTGATTGAAAAATGCAGAATTAAAAAAGAAAATTTGAGAATTGGTGTCACCAGCTTATCATTCAATGCAAAAATTTTTGATTCAATTATTATGATAGGGAAATCATGAATATTCAGAAGCGGATAAAATAGCATGGAAATTTACAGAGACCAGAGACAACAATTGATTGTGATTGTAAACTGGGGAATTAAAATCGATAGAAATATGAGAATTAGTGTTTCCAGCTAATAATTTTCTCTAAATTTGTTTGGATTCGATGGCTATGATGAAAAAAACATATATATTCCGAATTGGGTGAGAAAAAATTAAAACTAGCTTGGAGATAACAGCTGGTAATTAAAAACTAGAAATTGAAACCGAGGAAATTATGGGAATTGGTGTGACTAGCTTATAATTTTCTTCATAATTGTTTGGATACAAAAATAATAATTAATTGTAATACAGGAATTATAAAAAAATTACAAATATCCAGAATCATGTGAGACATGGAAATTTACAAAGCACAGAGACAGCAACTGACTAATTGTAAACAGGGGAATTGAAATTAAAAAAATTATGATGTCTAGATTAAAATTCTGAGAATTAATATCTGTAGTGTGTAGCTTATAATTTTCTCTATAATTGTTCGGATGTAAAAGTTATAAAAACAGTTATAAATTATTTTTCAAGATACTGATGTAAAACTTAGTATTGGAAACTGTAACATAGCTACCTATGCAAACCTAATAAGTTGTTGGATTTTAGAAAAATCAACAAAAATATTCAAAATATGAGCATTGTTAAATTCATTTATTGGGTTATAATAAATTCTGTTCTAGATATAGGCCTATACTGGTGTGAGAAAATTAAAATGAGTTCAAATATTTTTGAACTTACAAGCTATAAACACTGCAAAGGTACAAAGCCTTATTCCATTATTACAAGTATGGTTCAAGACACTTGTTGAAATTTATACATATTATAGATTTTTACAATTTACAAAAATTGGATTTAATCTTTCCATATCATTTGTAATCAGCTAATATTTATCATATTCAAATCAGGATTCCTCTAGTACATTCTCATAGAAATCAATTATGAACAAATCATTCAACTCAATAAGAATGGTCTTTGATGGAATTTTAATTCAATTAAAATACTTTTTGATGATTGATGATTTAAGCATTATTGTGTCTGCTTCATGCACGAATACAAACATTGACCCTTATATTATTGAGCTTATTATACCCTTATTATTGGTGATGGTACAATACTCTTCATATTGTCAAACATAATCATCAACTGTTTGTATTATATCAAATGAAAGTAAATCTCTAAGTAGTTAAACTGCGTTGATTAATGAGGTTTCACAAGGGTTCAATTATTCTTATTCTCCAATACCTATTATTTTGTCTGTATAATAATATCAACAATCAAATGAAGAACACGCTCTATCAATCCAATCAGCAATGTAATACGCTTCAATACTATACTATATCAAAATACTATATCAATACTATATCATACTGTAAAAAAAATTCAGATAAAATATTCAAGAGAATCTCCAGGAAGATTTGTAGTTCTGTAAGCTACTTCCAATAATTTACATATTCTTGAAATTCTTGTTCCATAACGATTCCCGTTGTTAATATTCTTTTTAGGGTAAATTCAACGACTTTCAGACAATTTAATTGACAATAAGTGAGTAAAAATATTATTTATTCTCAATTAAAATTGACTGCAATCCGAACCTGAATTAACCATAAAGAGTTAATTTAAATATTCATGGACACAACAGGTTAGCCCTTATACAGGTTTCCACTAACTGGTTGCCTTTTATACAAAAAGATACAAAAAGTACAACTCATATTTTATAAGAGAAAAAAAATATGTTTACAGTGATAGAATATACAGGCTGGAAATATACAGGTTGTGAAAATACATTTTTAAAAAGAGAAAAAACAAGAGTTCAGTAAAGTAATGAATGAAAAGGAGAAGAATCTATACAATAAAACTATTAAGATGACTCTTGGAATATACATTTGTAAAAAGAGAAAAAGCAAGAGCTGAATAAAGTAATGAATAAAACAAAGAAGAATCTATACAATAAAACTATTAAGATGACTCTTGGAATATACATTTGTAAAAAGAGAAAAAGCAAGAGCTGAATAAAGTAATGAATAAAACAAAGAAGAATCTATACAATAAAACTATTAAGATGACTTGAAGTAGGCAGACATTCAATTTCAATTGATAATCCCGACAAAAGGACAGAATACTGACATTAATCAACATAATCAATTCCTTACGTGACTAGCTTTGTAATTGTGACTAGTGAATAGTTGAATTGTTTTAAGCTAACCAATTCTAGAGAGGGGTTGTAATAAACTATTGGAACTAGTTACTGTGCCAATTCTTTCCTAATTTTATATAGTACAATGAACCTTTTCCATGAATTTAGCTTGTAGTTTGAGTCTTTTCCCCCTCTCTTCATGTTGCAGTTGAAAATCTTCCCCATGAATCCTAGTTAGTTAGAGTTGTTTTAGATTGTTTTCTGTCTGTTCTCAAATTAGCGGTGCAGTACCTTCTAATCTCAGACCTAGTTCAAATTATTTCCTCCTCTATCCACAATGCAATTATGGATCTTCCTAACGCTATAAGAGTTTGTTTTGATTTCTTTATTTCCAATCAACAGTGCAGTACCTTCCCTTAAAATCTTAGACTCAGTTTCAACCATATCCTCTTCTGTTCACAATGTAATTTTGTGTCTTTCTCATGCTAGTTAAGGTGGTATTGAATAAAGTTTTCTTTTGCTTATTTTTAAATCAACACTGCAGTACTTTTCCTTCAAATCACAGACCAATTTTAACAGCATTCTCTTCATTGTTTACAAAGCAATTCTGTAGTGAATGTGGTATTGAATTAGGTTTTATTTTCATATTAACAGAGCGATAACTCTCCTCCAAATCTCAGACCCAGTTTCAAATCATTTTCTCTTCTCTTTAGAATACAATTCTGAAACTTCCTCATGCTATTTGAGGTTGTTTCAGTTGAAGTTTTTTTGTTTTCAAACCGAAAATGCAATTCCTCTCCTTCAAATTCCACAACACTGTTCCAACCTCAGAAATATTCAATCGCAGTACAGCAGCCTGGCAATTTTCTCATTTGTTTTTGAAGGTTGGCACCAATGATGGGCTCAGTTTTCTTTTTCATTTCCAATTTAACAGTGGAGATTTTTCCATTTTAGAATCAACAGTGCAGTTCCACTCCTTCAAATCTTACAACACTGTTCGAACAAGACCTCCGGAAAACAAAATTGCAGTACAGCAGCCTGGCAATTTTCTCATTTGTTTTGAATGTTGGCACCAATGATGGGCTCAGCTTTCTTTCTCATATCCAAATTAACAGTGGAGTTTTTTCGATTTTCAGATTAACAGTGCAGCTCCTCTCCTTAAAATCTTACAACACTGTTCGAACAAGACCTCAGAAAAATAAAATTACAGTACAGCCGCCTGGTAATTGGCTTATTTGTTTTGAAGGTTGGCTGCACTGATTAACTCAATTTTCTTTCCTATTTCCAAATTAACAATGCAGTTCATTTCCTTTAAATCCCGGAGAGTTTTAACAAGACCTCAGAAAAATCAAATTGCAGTGCAGCAGTAATCTCCTTATTTGTTTTAAAGGTTGGCAGCAATGATGGGCTGAAACAGGTTGGTTTTTTAGGAACAGCGCCTGGTAGTCTACTAGACAGCAGCAGTAGGTAGAAAGGCACCAGGAGCGCAGCACGTTTGTTGTGAAGCCCGTGAGCTGTTTCACTAATGGCACAACTCTAGTAAATCAATTACTTTCAATGGTATGGCTGAAAATACTAATGCGCTCGGCAAGCACCGCCGCCCCTCTCGCAAAAACCCCTCCCTGATCACCAAACCCATCTCCAACCCCCCCCCCCCCATCGTCGTTTGTGCTTGCATCTGTATTTACTTCACCGATACCACCAAATGGAATGGATGAATTATTTATTTGACGGCAAAGCAATAGATGGAGCCAGTAAATGCGCGTTGGCGGAAGAAATTGAGAGCTGCAGTGGAGACTACTTTTAGACTCAATCGCTGTATGATTTCCCCCATTCAAAACCCGGAGAATATCAATTTTCTTCCAAGATAAATTTGGATTTTCCTGTAGAAATTGAAAAGCAGTTAGGTATGAATAAAAAATAGTGGAGTCGGCGTAGCCGAGTTGGCTTATCGCTGGTCTGATAAGCCAAAGGTCCTGGGTTCGATCCCAGTTGAGTACAAGATATTTTTCTCGAGCCACTCCCGTGTTTCGGAGGACACGTTAAGCCGTCGGTCCCGGTTGCATATAAAAAAAAAAGCAGTCGTTAAAAAAAGCGGCGAGGTGGAACTACCCGTAAGGGTCTCCCCACCACGAAAAGCCATACGATTTTACTTTTAATAAAAAATAGTGGGTACATAATTGGAAAACCATTTTTTTTTCGAAGATTGGAACCCATATAGGTCTGAGACCTGTGCTTTGGTGATGAGTCAGATGATTGATGAGCTAAATCTACAGTTCTAGGTGTGATCCAAACCGCCAGTATTCTGCACCACTTTTAAAAATTATTTATCAATTTATTTTTAAGATTACTGCTTGAAGACTTAGGTTAAGGAGTATAAGATAAATCAAGTCAGATCTACAATAAAATATTAATATTCTTATTCACTAGTTAAAACAATTCCAATTCCAGTTACTTGAGGTGAGGCTCAACTTTTATTGGAAAGGATTGGAAATTTGTAGCTGAAAAAGAAATGATTATTTTTCTGATTTAGAAATAAAACTTTTGTATCATATTTGAAAATATTGTATTTGTACTTAGCCATTGTCCAGATGGCATGAGAAATACATAATCATTGGAGCCTTTAGTTGAATTTAATGGTGTTGTTCTATGAAATGAAAGTTCTATTCTATAGTACAGTATCATAATTTTAATTTTTTTTAATGCTATTTAGTTGATAAACTGTGTTTAGTTCAATTATTGTGTATAATTAATGATATCGTGATATATAAATTGTATAAATTATTGAATTTAAATTGATTTGTTTTTGTTTTTCAGTAAAACAGTGCAATGTTGTATTGGAACTTTGAAAACTAAGTTAATGTGGATGAATAAAGCAATATTGGTAATACTGTAGTGCTTATTTTTTCAAGGTTTAATTCTATGTTATAAATTGTACAATTATGTTAATTTTATTTACAATATACTATTCATATTCACTAGTTTAAAAAATTTCAATTCCAATTACTTGAGGTGAGGTTCAATTTTGATTGGAAAGACAATGCTGTTTGACTAACGTAAAAAAAATCAAAACATTGATTGCTGTACATCAATTTGAACGAAAACTAATAACAGGAGTCTGATTCACAGCCATGTTAAAGATGTCGATAGTTGAGCTGTGCATAATTTGTAGGTCTCTTGCGTGCAATTTGTACAAAAACTATGTTTTGTGAATGTGTTGTGTACAATTTGTACAGAAACTGTTTTTTTTTCAAAATCTTCCTTCTTGATAGCGTTGAAGACTGCGTGGGAATATATTCTCTACATAATGAACTGCCTCAAAATGGTCATGGCCAAGTAGCGTGCAGCTCAGTCTGTTTTTTCCAAGCATTTCGTTGGGTTGGAGGCGGGATGGGCGGGAGGTCAACGTAGTCGTGTCTATCGCGGTGCATCTGCATCTAATTGACAATATTCGTGATGGAGGTGTTCACGATAATCTCTGAAGAAAGTGCACTGACTCACCGACGCAAACTCTCAACGAAGCATCCTCTCTTTTTATTCTTCAACCTTTTCTTCATCTACTTCATTTTCTTCTTCATCCTCTCTTTCTCCTCCGCCTTCTTATTCTTCCATTTTTCGTCTTCCAATTTCACTTTTCTTCTTTTACTTTTTCTTGCCACTCTTCTCTTTCATCATCTTGTCCTTCTCCTTTCATTTTTCTTCTTCTCCTCCTTCTTCTCCGTTTTCTTTTATTAATAATTTAGTTTTTCTCCTCCTTCTTCGCCAACTTCTTCTCCTCTTTCTTCTTCTCCTTCTTTCATTTTTATTCTTCTCCTTTTTCTTTGTCTTCTTCTTTTTTCCTACTCTTTTTCCTTCTTCTTCTCTTTCTCCTCCTTCCAACACTTCTTCTTCTTCCTCTTCCTACTTCTTCATTGTTTTCTTCTTCTTCTTCTCTTCCTTCTTTGTCTTCTTCTTTTTAATCTTCTTTTTCTCATCCTCCTCCTTTAATTTTTCTTCTCCTCCTTCTTATCCGTTTTCGTGTACTAATTCTTTCTTTTTCTCCTTCTTCACCACCTCATTCTTGGTTTACTTCATCACCTCTTCTTCTTCCATTTTTTTTATTCTTCTTTCATTTTTCTTTTTCTCCTCTTTTTACTACTAGAAGACTAATTCTCCTTCTTTTTCTCCTCTCCTTTCTCCCTCGTTTTTTTATTCTTCTCTTATTCGTTCCAACAATTCTTCTTTTTTCTCTTCCTACTCCTTCTTCGTCTTCTTCTTGCCTTCTTCTTCTTATCATTTTCCATATTCTTTTCTTCTCCTTTTCCTTCTTCTTTATCTTCTTTCTCTTTTTGCTCTCCTCCTTCTTCTTCTTCCTACTACTACTACTACTACTTTTTAACCTTCTTAAATCTTTTTCTCTTCGTTTCTCTTTTTCTCCTTCTTCGTTCATTTTTTTCGCCTTTCCCTTCTTCATCAACTTTAATTTTCCATTTTCTTTATTTTTATTTTTCAATTTTTCTTATTCTCCTACTTCTTCCACTTTTTATTTTTTTTTTCTTCTTTTTTCCCACCACCTTGTCCTTCCCTTCTCCTCCTCCATCATGTTCTTCTCCTTCTTCTTCTCTTCCTATCCTTTAACATTTCTTTCACATTCATTTCACTTCAGTTTCACTTACCTCTTCAGTTCACTTGTAGAAAATAAAGCATCTCCACATCCAGAGTTCGAGACACCTCCATTCTCAACCTTCCACTTCTCACCAAGCACTCTTTATCTTCCAGCTCTGGTCCAGAATACAGATAGATGATAAAAAAACTATAGAAAATATCTATCTGGAAGAATGAAGTCGAGCGTATCTTCACATGTTAGAAAAGAAGCATCTTGGCTCAGTTTTCAGCACTTTTTTTTCAAGAGTAGGACATATATAATATATATATTTCTTTGAAAAAAGTGGACACAGATGGGTATAGTATATATATTTCCAGTCAGTGGATTTTTCTAGAATCATGAAGATCATCGCTCGATATACAACCTTTTTGTGCTTTATTTCCTGTTCTTTCATTTGGAAAAAGATCATTTTCAGCAAAACGTCAAGTGCTTTGAGATCACGTGATCATTCTCTTATTTCATCAATCAGAGGTGAAGTGTGATCTTTAACTTTTAATTATCTTTTTTAATCAATGCATCTTAAGTTATAGAAAAAGCACTAGTCAAAATATATGACCTGTGTGCGATATGATAGATAAATTATTCAGTAAAAGTAAATTCGTATGGCTTTTCGTGGTGGGGAGACCCTTACGGGTAGTTCCACCTCGCCGCTTTTTTAACGACTGCTTTTTTTTATATGCAACCGGGACCGACGGCTTAACGTGTCCTCCGAAACACGGAATTATTCAGTTATTTATTTATAGACAGAATAACAACCTAATATCAAAACTAACACAGTACTTAAATTTAAATTATGATTTTTACTCACTTATAGTCTACTGGAGGGATCCATTTCGCTTCTAAAGTGAAGCTTCATCAGCCTCAGAGATCCACCCAGTATGAGTAAAAATCTTAATTTAAAGAGAAATACAGGGTCAGCTTTGATAGTAGATTGTTCATAAAGTATTTTATCATGGAAAACATCACAAAGAATAACAATTTAAGATGCATCAAAGTCTAAAACAACACTCCTCATAAAGTTTGAAGCAGAATTTTTATCAAAATTGAAAAGCATACGAATAATAAACACACTATATATTATATAAATTGAATTCTTTACAAAATTGAAAGTTCCCTTTGTGAGCCCTCTTTGGTTCATTCTATGTATATGCGTCCATAAAATGCTATCTGTCGTTTAGATGATATTATTTTAGTATTCGAAAAATCTGATAATATTTTAAAATAGTACAATATTCTTCGATTTCTGTTTCCAAGAGATCTACATACATTAATTTCTACATGCTTGTAGAATTTTCTTACTGTCCTCTCCTTCCTTACATATATATTTTTACTGTAGGATCTATGTCATCCTTTAACAATTAGCATTTAAAAGGCATCCACCCATTAAAAATGCGATGCAGTATCTAACACACACACGATCTTCACAATAAATTTGGGATGCAGTTTATCGTATCAAATTTTATTCTTGGCTCGCTTCCATGCGTAGCTGATCACGGTAGGGTGGAAGTCGTGTTTGTCCTGAGATATGTCGGGGGTGAGAAATAAGTTATTTTGAGAAGGATCGAACCCTTACAGGGGTCAAAGCTCAAACAAATTTCGCAAAGGAGCTTTCTGGGTTATTTATACCGGAAAGAGGACTTCCTTCCTCTGGTCTCTATCTTGTTTCTTTTTCCGTGGCTGACGATCACTCAAACGAGGAGTGGGAATAATATCAGAGCACGGCACACTGAGCACTCACTGTCTGAACCCTTGCTTCGATTTCAAGTAGAATGGATGATTTTAGGACCTAAGTTGAAGCTTACTGCTATGCAGAATATATGCAGAATATATGCAGAATATTTTTCTAAATATATTCTGGTTCTTAATTAACTCAAAAATATATCTATCAGCTTCACATATACTTCTTGAAAAAAGAACAAGTTAGTATTTTTTTAATCCATGACAAACTGCATATAGAATAGTATATATTTCCACTAAGACGCCAGCTAGAACTATTTAAAATGAATATGAAATTTGAATGTTTTTTCTTATTTGAGAAAGAAATCCAATCAAAATCTAGATAACAAATCCCTTCTAATTACCTTAAGGTTTTATATAAATTTCTAGTAGGCTTTAAATTAATATAGATATAGAATTCAATATTGCTGAATTTTTGGAAGAGATATTATAAAAAAATTCCAATATTTTCTAACAAATCTCTTCTGATAACTTTGATATTTAGTAGGCTCATAGATGAAGCATTTATCTATGTCAAATTTTAAAAAGAACCTTCTCAAATATTTTATAAAATTTTTTCCCAATAGTACCTTGATGTTATCAATTTGTTTTGACATCTTTTCCCTAACTTTCCAGTTGGGACAGCCCTTGTTCTGCCAGTTGTTGTAATTATTCTTCTGTGTAAGAAATAATCTGTGATACTAATATAATTTAATTGAATCTATCACATCAAAATTTGTAGAATTATTTTAATATAGTTTAGAATTTATGATAATGTATAACCTGATCTTCAAACAAATTTGATACTATTCACAAAATATCTGTTATGTTTTCCATGACAAAATTCTTGATGAAAAATCTTGGCTAATATCAAAACTGACACTGCATTCCTATTCAAATTATAATTCTATAAGTAAGTGAGTAAAAATCATAATTTAAATAGAAATACAGAGTCAGATTTGTTATTAGATTATTGACAAAACTATCAATTTCAGTTCTAGTATGTGTATTAAATCATATCTATTAAAATCTGTCTCACCATTGAATCTATCACACCTTTATTAATTTTCAGTATAACTTCAACATTGCTTAGAATATGAGCAAGTATAATAATTATTACAAGTTAGTTCGAAGTTACTGACAATTGAACAAACTGACAAATTTACTTAAACAGAATTTATTAATTTCGAATTCCTTTAATTGCTATCAGTTTATACTGAAGACTTCCGCAATGGCGGATATTGACAACAGTATTTAATAGCTGATGGAAATCGATGAATGCTATTGTACAAAAATATCAGTCACCACCGGGAATCGAACCACGGACCTCCCAATTGCCGGTCGGGCGCCTTAACCACTAGACCATGGAGACCTTTCTAAAACAGTAGCATTCATTTTTAACTTGGCCATACGAGATACGAGCCGATATGGCCAAGTTAAAAATGAATGCTACTGTGCAGAAAGGTCTCCATGGTCTAGTGGTTAAGGCGCCCGACCGGCAATTGGGAGGTCCGTGGTTCGATTCCCGGTGGTGACTGATATTTTTGTACAATAGCATTCATCGATTTCCATCAGCTATTAAACACTGTTGTCAATAACCGCCATTGCGGAAGTCTTCAGTATAAACTGATAGCAATTAAAGGAATTCGAAATTAATAAATTCTGTTTAAATAATTATTAATTTATTCATTTATCAAACAAAACACAATCAAGTAAAGATACAACAGACATAGCCCACTACTGCGTTCTTCAGAAGCTTTTAACTGAAAAATCCCAATTTTAGGTTATGTCCAAGGTAACCTAGAAATTTCACATTGATGGACAATTCCTGATTCTCTCCTAAACAAAAGCACCAATTTTTTAAGTCCATTTTAAAAAAGTAGCACTAAAACAGTCTAATTGTATAACCAGATCCTGTTAAACAAATTTGAAACAATTTAGAGTACTTTCAATTTCAATTCTAGTATGTGTCTTTTCACATCTATATAATATCTATCACTGAATCTATCACACCTTACTTTTGCTTCAAATAATAAGCAATGTCTTGTTGAATAAATTCTAAATAATTCAGAGTACTTTCAATTTCAGTTCTTGTATGTGTCTCATCACATTTATATAATTATAATTATATCTGTCTCATCACTGATATTTTTTATTTTACTGAATCTATCACATCTTACTCTTGCTTAAAATAATAAGCAATATAATAACTAGGTGTTGTTAAAAAAATTCTAAATAATTCAGAGTACTTTCAATTTCAGTTCTAGTATGCGTCTTAGGTGATGAGAACCTGTTGTAAAGATAGTATAGAGTACACCTAACGGACTTGAGTACTCTAATCGTCTACTGGTCTACACTAATGTTGCAGTCAAGTTCATTAGAGGTGGCCAAACGAGTTCTGTGGCTGTCAGAACTACTTATCAATGTACGCTTCAGCACTAACCTTCAATGCACGTGCAATGCCGCTCATTCATCCACTGCTAACATAATCGCTTTTTCATTATGAAGGCAAATGTGTCTAGTGATTGCTGTTATGACTTGGTCTTCAAGATCTGTCTGATAGATATTTCAATCCATTTGTAATTTCAAAGGTATATTTTATAAGTTAGTCAAGGAATTAGAAATTAATAAATTCTGTTTCTGTATATTTTATTATTTGTGTATTCATTCTTTGATAGAAATGAAACGGAAATGTCTTATTTATATAGTATATTTTATTATTTATACGCATTTCTTGATGAAAATTGAATGTAAATGTCTTGGAATTTGATAAATTTCCAATCCAATGGAATGTTATTCTCATATAATTGTTGGTGGGAATTGAATAGAAAAGTGTTCTAATCAAGTAAGTTCTTCTCAAGTGAAGGTTTCTTTATTTTTACATAAATTTTCAAAAGTCATCATTTACCCAACTTTTCTTCAATAAAAGCCTCTTATAAATACCTTTATTTAACAGATAAAGAACTATTTCAGTAACTATTTCTGGCACTTATACAAACTGACATGCAACGAATGTGACAGCTTCTATATTGGACAAACTGGCAGATCTTTCACAACCAGATTCAAAGAACACATAAAAGCCCTCACCCAACCACAGACAAAATCAAATTATGCTGAACATCTACTCACAAAAAATCATTCATTCACCAACATAGATCAAAACCTCCACATCCTTCACATTGCCCTCAAAAGTCAAAAACTCAATACTCTTGAACAATTCGAAATTTACAAACATTCCATTTCACATCCTCAATTCATACTCAATGACCAACTTAATTTCAAATCTCATACCCTCTTCAACATCATCACAAACCCCTCCTAAAAACACCTCCACCACACCCACTTCCCCCACCACATCCACTCCTCCCACTACCTTCCTATGGCCACCAGACCTTACATACTAGAAAACTAATCAGTCTGCAACCAAGCGCCGAAGAAGAACAACAGAGTTCGAAACGCGTCCGCCGCGACTCAAAAAAGGTCAGTTCTGCACAGCAAGATAACACATACGAATAGTTCTACTGCAGTTCACGAAAAATGGATAACCACAACAATAATATTTCAGTAAGTTATTCAATTATTCTTAAAATATGAGATGTAATTTCTAATATCTATTAATAAATATTTCAATTTCTCCATTAGTAGTAATTTGTAATAATGTATTAAAATTTATAATTATTTTTTATATTGCCTATGCAGGTGATTGGAAAGCCAAAATTTGGAATTTTCGTCTATTTCATCAATATTGATTCTGGTAAATTATGCGACTGTATCATTTTTTGTTTCATATTAGAAAAGACTAGATGTAGACAAGATTTCATAGTCTTAATTCTGCCTAATAAAGAATTATTTCATTTCATGATATTAACTATTTATCTATTAATCATATTATCTGACGCATCCATTAAACAATAAAAGGTTTTAACAAAACAATGCAAAGGTTCATTCCTCTCATTTGTCTTTTACTTCAAGTGTTATCAGTCCATGACAGAAATTCCACAAAGTATTTTGAGAATATCCACGATTGAAAATCATCAATATTACTTTTTCAAACAATAGTTCCTCTCATTAATTGAAAGTAGGGTTAATTAAATATCTAGATAATTCTCAATTACAATTTTTTCAACAATGAAAGATTCCACTACTTGAAAGCATAAACAATAGTACTCCTTTGAATAACTCCAACTTAAGCTTGTTGCAGCGGTCGTGGGTTCGAATCCCGCTCCTCCGTCAGGCGTCTATTTATGTGTTATCATTCACCTCATTACCTACGCACAAGTCTCGGACTCATGTGGGCATCATCAGCAAAAAAAAACTCTCTCTTGTTTTCAATTTGAAAATAGAAATTACGAATAGCTCCAATCTATTCAAACTTTTTCAGTAAACTTTCAAGTGAACTTAACTCAATTTTCCTGTGATCTTTGTCTATTCAACAGAAGGCATGAGTTTTTGGAGAGTAAAATGGGAACATTTGAAAAAAAATTTTTTTGAATAGTTTTCATTCATAAAAAAGTTTTGACTCTACAGCAAGATATTTTAGAGTAAAATGGAGAACCCATTATTCAAACGAAATTAGAGTAAAATATTTCCCATTTATAAAAACTTTTGACTCAACCGCAAGCTAGATATTTTGGAGAGAGAAATGGAAACCCCACAATCTTAGTTTGATTTCCTCCTTCCCTGCCGCGAGATCCATATACGCCCATTTTGAAACATATAATTTAGCCGTTGCCAAAGAACACCTGACTCGGCTCTGATTATACAGTGATGTTCCTTTTTTATTATCAGTTCCTCAAAAGATTATATGGCGTGTTGTTAGTGATTAGAATGTGAAGAGAAACTGGATTATTATTACACTTTCCTTAGAGCCGACACCTAAATTGGAAAACACATTGAAATAGAAATTAGTCGTGTTTGTCGAATGGTGCCACTTTTTAGGTCATAAAACGACATTGCTCTTTATATGTCCATGTATTCTTCTACTTTATTTTTCTACAGATTAAAACAGATGATGAGATCCTATACTCGAATGAAGATGAAAGTGGAAATGCTAAGACAGATATCCGATAAATTCTCATGCGATAATCTAATCAGGTTTTTTAAATTATTCTAGATGTACGACATTTTTCAAATGTATTTTTTTAAATCTCTGATGTTTTCCATGACGAAATACTTGATGAACAATCTAATATTAAAACTGACACTGTATTCCACTTTTAAATAATGTTTTACTCACATATATTGGAGATGCTTGAGGAATGCATTTCACTTCTGAAAAGAAGCTTCGTCAGCCTCTTTTAAGAAGTGAAATGCATCCCTCAAGCATCTCCAATGTAAGTGAGTTGAAAATGAAATACAGTGTCAGTTTTAATATTAAATTATTTTTTTAAATTAATTAATCTCGAACTAAGTTCTGTATTATTTGTCAATGTAATGAGCTGTCAGTTCCTTCAAAACAAACTTGGATATTTTAGGTCTAAATATGTAACTCACATGACAAATACATCATAGTTATAAATAACTTACTAATAGTTATAAAAAAAGGTATTCATGATGATAAAATAATTAATAATTAACTAATTTATCAGTGTTTTTCTAAACACAGTAAGTAAATTGGAATGGAGTTCTAATCTATAAAGGCCTTAAATATTGGTCTATATTAGAATAAATTTACTGTATAAGCCTTCAGTTCTGTATTTTATTTTGGGAACAATTCATTAGTGATAGAAAATTAATTTTTCCCAAATTACATACAGTGTGAGTACAACATTATAATCAATTATATACCGTATGCTTTTTATTTTTCATTTTCTAGCACTGCTACTAGAGGGAAAAAAGTATTGTTTTCCAAAAATTGGGGAATTTTCTCACCCGAGATTTTAAAATATATTCAGTAGATACCATTAAGCTATTAGTAAGTTATTTATAACTATGATGTATTTGTCATGTGAGTTACATATTTAGACCTAAAATATCCAAGTTTGTTTTGTTTGTTTATTTTAATAGAACAATGAGAAATTTGAAATCAATGAGGTTCTCTTTAGAAGCGGAGTGCATCCCTTCAGCATAAGTAAGTACAAATCATAATTTAAATAGAAATACAGTGTCAGTTTTGATATTAGATTGGTAATCAAGTATTTTGCCATGGAAGACATCGCAAATTATTTTGAAATTCCAATAGGGCCCCGATAATGGAATGCTCTGATAGTCAATTATAAGAATCTTTCTCTTTTTGAGTGGAGTTTTGTTAGTGTATATGAATTTTTAGTGTATATTAAACTCAATGTTTTGGGCAATAACATATAATATTATTATGTTATCATTTGGGCAATAACACACTCATATATATAACATATATTATGTTGTATTTATACCAAAGAGAATTTTCTGTTTATCAATGTACAATGGTCAAAATTTGTAAAGAGAGTAGTTTTGGACCTAGTCTGATGCATCTTCACTTCTTTGTTACTCTATTTATAGATAATCAATGAGAAATAAATACATAAATAAAAAATAAATAGATTAATAAATGTATTATTCTATCCGGCTAGCCTCTGTGATTGGTAGAAAAGGCTAGCATAATTTATTATAGATCTGGATTTCTTGTTCCATGACGAACTGCGTTGTTAATATTAACTTTTCAAATGAATTAAACGACTTGCAGTCAAATTTTTATCAAAATAAGTAGTATTTTACTTACTTCTGTAGGCCGAACGTTTTCGAGTTGTTAAAACCCATCTTCAAGGCCTTGAAAAGTCGTTTAATTCACTTGAAAAGTTAATATTATAGATCTCATTATTTCATTATCATGAATATATTATTTTCGTATAAAGTATATAAATTATAATATTGTACTTACACTGTATGTAATTTGGGAAAGTTAATTTCCTATCTCTAATAAATTATTCCTAAAATAAAATACAGAATTAAAGGGCTAATATATTTATTCTAATATAGACCAATATTTAAGTCCTTTATAGAATAGAATTCCACTCCAATTTATTTACTGTGTTTAGGAATATAGATTAGTTAATTATTAATTATTTTATCATCATGAATACCTATTTTATATAACTATTAGTAAGTTATTTATAACTATGATGTATTTGTATTTGTCATGTGAATAGCATATTTATACATTTTCAGCAATTTCGTTGTTATCCAACATGATAAAACCAAGATATCGGCCAAATATCCCTCACGGACTACTTCATTTTTATTTATTTATTGTTTTATTCATTTATTGTTACATTTCGTTTATTTATTGGTCCATAATAGTAGAATAAATGTAAAAACGCATCAAACTCAAGTAAAAAACTATTTTCTTTCCAAATTTTGAAAATGCTATACTATCGAAATTGAAATGGACGAAATCTCCCCTACACTTATTTACCATATAGAATAAGCAGTTTTATGACTCAAGAATGAATTTATGGAATGAATAACGTTGATAACTATGCCCCCAATCACCAATAACTAATACATTGTTTGTCCCCATGTTCGCAAGTGAGCCTAGGAACAATAATTCAACCCTATTGTGTTCAAGTGAACCATTACAAATAATTAATAATCAATTAATTATCGAATTTGTACAAGATATACTGATTCAATGATTGATTGAGGTATTCACTCAATTCGAGTGTATCTTGAAGTATATTGCTTCATTAATAACTGATTGATATCTTAATTCATGTTATACAGTTTCACTTAACTATAGTTACTTGCGCTTTTACCAAATTACTGTCCAAAAATAAACCTCAAAATTATCGGTAAAACTAATAATCACAAATGAGAAAGCAGCCAGCTCATAAGAAAGTGAAAACAGAATTCTCATAACTTTGTAGAAGCAAATTAGTGCGGTTAGCATAATATCCATTTAGTTAAGAGATCTGCGGTTATGATTCTTTGAGCTATTAGCTAGTTTCTTGCTAGTTTTCCCCAATACTTGAACTGCCAAAATAGTTTCTATTTGAACTTGAAATTCGTCTTTCAGCTAGATTAGGGAAAACAGTAAAATATTTGAAATCGTCTTCATGGATACGTTCAGAATTCTTTTTTTTAAATCTTGGTCAGAAGTGTTCAATATTGAATATTGAAATAATAAATAATATAATTCCTTGATTTCTTGTTCCATAAAGATCTGTTTGTTAACATCAACTTTTCATGGCAAATTCAACGAGCTATTTATAGTTTATTAAAATATTATAATATTTATAATGTTAATTTTAATATTTATCAGTTTAATAGATATTAAACTAAATTTCAGTTTAAAAGTGTAAGAAAAAATTAACCTGTTTGTTAAATGTAACATCCAACCTTAACCTAAAGGATATGAGAGGTGCCTATTGAGATTGTGATTTTAAACTTGATACAAGAAAATTGAAAGTAAGATATCGATATGAAAACTCCGAAATTTAAATTATTTTTTAGCTCATACAAATTTATCAATTTTTCATAATTAGCATTATTCTAGCACATTTCTTGATTATGCATAGAAATGGATTCGAAATCAAAAGTACTGTACTCATTGTTACTCATAGTATTATACATTACTCATCACTCTAAATGATCGGGAAGGGATAGCCGAATCTGTTCAATCTGATTAGGTAAGCAACGCTCTCCTGGGGCCTCTCTGTGAGGGTGATCGATTGGATTTTACAGCAAACTAACTGTTCTTTACTGTAAAATAGTGAAGACTGTTTTCGGCGTAATGCCTGTAGTCTTCCTTAAAATTGTAATAAATAATAAATAAAATTATTTTCCTGTGGCTCGGAACCCACCCAAAATTCTAAGTCCATCATGTTTCCAATAACATGACTCAAGCAGCGAGGTGGAACTACCCGTAAGGGCCTCCCCACCAATAAAAGCCCTACGCATTCACTTTAATTTTATCCTAAATAATTTTTTTTAGCATTCAAAACAAATGCAAAATTAATAAACTAGACGCCCTTTATAATACCAAATCGAAAATGAACCCTCCTAGTATTTGAAACCTGAAAAAATTACGATTCCTCAATGAAATTTATCAATTTTTTTGTTCAATATAACTCAATATAGATTACTTGGAGCCGTATTTATGAGCGTTCCTTCAGTGTCTCATGACCCGAGGGACTTAAAATAAATGTATATGTAAATACAGTAAATAAATATATGTAATCTATGTAAATAAATGTCTATGTAAATTCTATTTCAAGAGTCTCTCAAGTCAAGAGAAACTGAAGGAACGTTCATTAATACGGTCCTTGTATCGTAATATTGTAACCAGTTATTTCTTCTCATTTCAAACCCAATAAAATTGCAACTCCTGAATTAAATTTATTAATTTGATTCATCTCAATCTCCCTTCCCCATAATCATAACCTACTCAACAAATCAACATTATAAGATTACTTTACACCTGTTGTAGAAGTCCTTCATAATTTCTCCTCAACACCTGATAGAATACCAACTCCTGAATAAAATTTATTAATTTGTTTTTCGATTTAATTCAATATTCTTTTCCTCATAATCATAACGTACTCGACAAGAATCCTCGTGACCCAGACTCTGGTGAAACCAGGGTTATTGGCCTCGTGTGTATAACTATGTTTATATCTTATTTATTACTTTGGTGTTGAGTGGCACACTTAGAAGTTGAAAAAGTTGTTTCTAAAGTTGTTGTATGCGCTTGCTTCTATGTCACTGTTCCATTCGTCGGATCGAGTACGTCACGTGATTAAATTTTTAGCAAACATTTGTTCGGTTGCAATGCTAATAACCTCAACCTCTAAACTTGGCCGAGATGAGAAAGTTGTCCACTTCAGAGTGAAGAAGATTTCACTCCTTCTGATGATGCGGTAGAGATTGCTTCATTGCCGCTTCTCCATCTTCTTTTATATCGCTACTTCCTTCTATCCTTCTTCCTCACCATTTTCTTTTTTTCTGTTGAAATACTTCAATAGTTATTAATTCCTTGAGATAATCATATGTCTCTCTAACTACTCCTCTTCTCATTAGGGTGCTTACACAGTGGAGCATTCAATACTAGATGATAAATACTTCAATAATTTCTATATCCTTGTGACAGCCATATCTTGCCCTTCCTTTTACTCTTATATTTGTCCAAACTTCGCCATTTCATGTAATTGCATCACTTAGATTGCCATCACCAGAGCTTGTATCATTAATAACATACAAACATCAGGGTGCTTACACAGTGGAGAATTCAATATTCGATTATAAATACTTCAATAATTTTTATTTCCTTGTGAAAGTCATATGTTCCCCTTACTTTTACTCTTATATTTGTCCAAACTTCGCCATTTCATGTAATTGTATCACTTAGATTACCGTCACCAGAGATATACCATCAATAACATACAAACATCTTTGTAAATAATTTCTAGCACTATAAAAATTATAATCCAAGTCCACTATAGTATCTATGTGATGTTGAAAATTTTGTTTTAAGTACTCATGTAATGTGAAATTTGTAAACTTCAAAAAAATTCTAATCTAATCTAATCTAATCATTGGGGTGCTTCAACAGTGGAGCATACTCGATGATAATGGGATTTTCCTTGTGCTCTCATATGTACTCATGTCAAATAAATAAATAAATAAATGAATAAAAAAATAAATAATCACTATCACAAAATCAAACAAATATTTGACTTCACCACCATTCCCTTCTCTAATCTTGGTTTATTCGTTACTTCCCATTTACCATAGTTCTCTGATATCAAATAAGTAATAACTTTCTACTTCTTTCTTCAATTTTTCTTCTTTTTTCTATGATTCGAAATATTATAATAGCTATTTGTGTAACTAGAGTGCAAAATAGCGTTTTTCTGCATCGAAAGAAAAAAAGTTTCTCATGTGCAGAAACAATACTTTGCGCTCGTATTACACATTACATTTTTCCTAGAGTAATGTATAAAGTAATTTAAACAGAACAAAACATGACGAACATAACCTGACAATTCCTAACATAACCTGTTTCCGAATCAAATCAACAACAACAACTACTATTTCGCAGCCGAAGCAGAGTAGCTAACCTATTTTTGAATGCGGAATAGGGAACCTGCGTATTACATGCATACTATTTTGTGTTGTTAGGTTGCAAATATGGAGTGCGGAAAAGTACTTTCCCGCACTGGAAGTTACTTTCCTGCACTGGTGCAGGAATAGACTATTTTGCGTGCTACAGTTAGTGCAAAAATAGGTACTTTTTCGGTTCACTGTAGGAAAAAAGTATTTGTATTATAAATGGATAGTTATTTGTGTAACTGGTGCGCAAAATAGCTCTCTGAAATGTGTTAAGCACGAGCCGCAGGTGTGTGTGTGGAATAAATGCTTGTGTGCAGCAAAAATACTTTGAGAACGAGAGTTACTCATTACTTTTTTTCTATAGTTGCCACACCTAGAGTGCGACGAAATAAAATAGTGCAGGAATCAGCTGTTTTGCAAATAATAATGAGTGCATAAATGTGTGGTAGGAAACACCACGTGTAATACTTCATACGTGTAATGTAGGAAATTATAATTATTAAATCTAACAATTATTATCTGTTATACTTTAATAATTATTAAGGACACGAAAGGACCTTATTGGAATATTGTTGTTGTCCGTCCGTCCATAAGTGCTTCAGCTCTTGAAAGAAAGATTCTAGACTTTAGAAAGTTAGTATAATAGCTTCCTCATAGTGTGAGTGGGATCATCATTGATTTTGGAGTTTAGGGTCGAATATAAAAATAATTATGATTAAAACATATCGCAACTAAAGTCTCTAGGTTAGTTTCGGCTAGTGAAAATAAAAACATTGGACGGTTTGTTCATTTTGAATAAAAATAATTTAAGAATATTACAAATGCTGATCCTTAGCCCAAATATCCACTTTATTTTTAAAAGTGCAAGCGCTGATGTTTTCATTCTTGATTGTGTTAAATTCGTTTCCTTTTTTATGAATTGTAATGAATTGAAATTGTCGAACTGGGAAAAACAGGAAGGAAATATCGAGGCATAAAATATTATGAGATTTGTTACTCAAGAACTGGCGTGCATCGGTTTATTAAAATAATAAGAGAGAGAAGGTGTGTGTGTGTGTGTGTGTGTGTGTTTGTCTTACGGATTTCACAAAAATTGCAACGATTTGGAACACAAAATTTGGCACAAGCCTTCCACGAAACTCGATTAAGTGCTCCTCGGAGCCCCATTTCTGATTTTCCTTTCAAACTTTTGAAACCTTCAAATTCCACTTATGGGCACTATTACTGTTTTAAAATGTGTTTAGAAGGATGAAGCTCATGGAACATCCATGATAAGTCACTATGATACCAAAGAAAGCTTTAAGTCACACGCCAAAGCAACATATTTGTTCTGTATCAATATTGTAGCTCTTAATTTCCTTTGCGGAACTATGATACAAAAAAGTTTCAAGTTAGAAGTCAAAGCAAAACATTTGTTTCGTATCAATATTGCAGCTCCTAATTCCCTTTTTGGAATTGTGTTGGAATTGGCGGTTAAAAGTTTCAATAGAAGAAGTTTGTAAACTGTTATGCAACAGATCTGATGTTTATACCGGTAATCATAAAATAATGTCATGAATTGAAATTTTTGAAGAGATTTCATTAAAAAAAAATATTCTATATCATAAAATATACGTATACATTTATGTCTAGTATAGAATTCCATATATCACATGTTTAATTTAAACAACCCGTTGCAAAGTATGGGTGAACTACTAGTTTTATATAAAAAAGTTTTAGTGCAGGATTTAAAAAAAAATCTGACATCGTCACTTCAGTTGTCTATCAAACAGCGATCCCTAAATCACAGAGAGACTTTCTAAAGTAGCTAATCAGTCTACATTGAATGTGAGTTATATCAAACGCGCAACGAGATGGCATGGCGGGAAGCCATCAATGTTGACAAAGCTCAAAATCAATGACCTAATGGACGTCACTTGGACAGCGCTGAGTCCACTAATAGCAATATGTGCTCCATACAGCCGCCGTGTTGACGCAGTCGAGTGGGCTTAGCCACGGCCACAGTCGCACTAATATCCAATGCATTAAGTACGCCACTGATGATCGAGGATTTCCGACTTGCCAATGAAATTAAGTCCAATAATCTGAGAGGGAAGGAGGGGACTTAGATGACTTTGATTTGAAATGCATAGGAATGATTACAACAAAGACAGAATCTTGATTAGCGACTCTCAAATTCAAGAGTGGTTGTAAAATGATTTTTTTTTTTTGAGGATGAAGCCCACATAGGTCTGAGACCTGTGCGTGGGTAATGAATTGGATGATGGTGATTGATGAGTTGGACCTACAGTTTTAGGTGGGTTCCGAATCACCGGGAAGTAATTTTACAGCAGAAAACAGTGTATTTTTTGCTGGCCAATCTAATCGGTCACCAATAAATTTTAAAACCAATAAGTAAATCAATAATTGATTCAACGGAGTATCCTAGAACCTAACAAATTGTCATGAAATAGTAATTATTATTATCTTATTGAATTTTTCAACCCCCCGGATACCAGTAATATAAATAAAGGTAATACCTGTGTTTTGGTATACAATTATATCCAATTATACAGTATATTATGGATAATTGGATACCAAAAAGCAGGCATTTGAACCTTTATTTATATTATTATCACCTACGTGATGGTTCCAAACCCACGTCAAATTAAAAGTAGTTCCACATTGTTATCATAACATGGCTCAAATGGCGAGGTGGAACTACCCGAAAGAGCCTCCCCACCAATAAAAGTCATATTCTTCTTATTATTATTACTATAACTATTACTATTATTGGCAAATTCTCCCAAGACGGAAGACGATAAGCAGAAGACTCAGTCATGTGATCCTTTTGTTTTTTCTTATTACCCCAATAGGCTTTCATTGTTTCTGAAAAGGCTTTTTTGCGTTTTCCGACCACTTAGGTCTGAATTGCTTTTCTCTTGGCTGTTTTTTTTTGTAATTTTCCAATTGTCTACCTTGTGTCTAAATGTGTTTTTTTTTCCAAAATTTCTGTGTTATTTTGGCGTTTGTCATGTCCTTACGAATTCCGTCTAACCAAAAGTTGTTGAAATTTTGAGTTTTGTTGCATATTCAATTATCCGTTTTGTTAGTCTGTTATTAGGTAATCTATTGAGATGTCCGAAGAACTTCATACGCCTTTTCCGAATGTCAACTTCGAAGTTTGAAAAACGTTCAGTTGTTTCTATTGTTTACAGCCTGTATCCTTCTTCAGTGAGTCGAGCTCCTAAAATATTACTATTATTATTATTATTATTACTATTATTATCATTATTATTATTATCATCATCATCGTCATCAGTTTTGCTGATAGGCCTTTACACCATTAAATTTCTTTGATTTCTATAAATAACATAGTGCTTCCTGATTCAGAATATACACATCGCAATTCTTGATTTTTTTTAATTTTTCAAATTTATTATACTTTTGAAATTAAAATTCATGATACTCTAACAGTCATACAACTACTAATCGACTGGACTCAACCATTACCGTACTGCAACAACAACAACAACAACTGACAATGTCCTCTAGGCAACTATAGAAGGGGCCACCACGGTTGGGTATATCCCATTACATCTATAAATAGACGAAATGTGTTGGGGCAGTAAGAATAAACAATAGGAAAAGTTTTGATGGATTTTATCGAGTAGAATCAGCAACATGGCCACTTTATTTTTCATTAATGTGACTGTATTCTAATTGACAAGCACACCTGTCATATGGGAAATATCCCAAATTATGAGGTTATGTGATGATTGTGAATGAATAAATATAAGTTTCCATAACCCTTTACAACTTCCTATGCTGCAGCTCACGGAAACCATCTCCTTTCCAATCTCCATTTACTTCATGGAGTCAATTTTATTTATTGACCTACTTTAATATTCTCAAATTCCCCTTGAGAATGACTCCATAAATCGAACTTTAAAAATTCTTTTAAAAGGAGAAGGAGAGGTTTTCTAAAATTAATTCAATACTTTATGTAGCTTGTTCATTCTAAAGTTGGATTCGAGGTATCTCCCTGGAAAATTATTTGAAAATAAGTTATCTGAAACAATATTTTCAGTGATTCAAGACGTATTTTATTGACTGTTTTGTCAAGAATAATTGTTGCAGGGCTTGTTGAAATTCCTAAATTTCTGTTGTTTCTAGGAGGAATTTATTCTTCTGGGTTTCATGGGGGGGGGGGGGCTGTAGTTACGCCACTGTTACAGTACATCAGTAGATTTTAGATTGATATATCCCCGGAAATTTTTTTTAAAACAATTCCTTTGAAACCACATTTTTAGCGATTTAAGACGTCTTTTTTGACTTGTGTCAAAAATTATTGTCTCTCAGGGCTTGTTGAAATATTCCAAAATTTCTTCTTTTTCTGGGACTCTGGGGGGATTTTTTTGGAGGATGAAGCCCACCTGTGCATGGGTAATGAATGGGATGGTGATTCATGTGTTGGACCTACAGGTTTAGGTGGGTTCCGAGCCACCGGGAAGTGATTTTACAGCAGAGAACATTTATCCTCCTGATCACCCCTATAGTTACGCAACTGTTAAAATCCCTAATACTCTAACCTAAACCTCACAACATAACAAAACCTAACCTTCTTCTACATTCTGAAATCCACTTCCCAAGAACTAATAACTTGTGAAATCCAATCTCCAGCGAGGAACAATGCAGTGTCGCCGGGCCAATCAGCCATAATAAGATACAATCAGCGATTACCGAAGAAAGTGAAAATCTCATAGGTAACTGGGTCATGCCATCCGATACACAGCTTCAGTGTGAGCGCTTGCATTTACGATGATGGTGGTGAAACCGTGCAAAAATTAATAATAGAAGGAAAGTCAAGGAGGGCATACACACTGAAGCTAGAACTACGAATAGTTTGATGTGGTAAATGAGGATAATTAATGAGACTGAGAGTTCACAGAGTTCAGTGAAAGATTAATGACTGCAACTAGCATTGCAGTGTAACGGCTCTGTAATTCTCTCTCACTCACTCTCAAACAACCTCTCTCACTCACTCTCAAACCCTCTCTTTCACTCTCTTTCTATCTATTAATCTATCTCTCTCCTCTCATTCCTCCCCCCTCCAACATTGTCATTTATTTTCACTCACTCTTTCACACAAACTCCCTCATTTCTCTCTCTCATACACACACTCACTCTATCGTTCTCTCTTTCTCTCTCACTCACTCACTCTCTCTCTCTCTCTCTCTCTCTCTCTCTCTCTCTCTCTCTCTCTCTCTCTGTGGAGCAAACTGTCAGTTGATGATGAAGATTTGCTGAACCCGTTCACGTGCATTCGTTGAAAGATTTAATTCATGCAGATCTTTTATCATCGGGCTAAAAGAAGTTGTCATTTCATGCCTCTGACGAGGTACATAACCTCCAGTTTAATATATCATTTGTAAGATCTTGTTATATCAGATCTTTTTTGTAGGTGATAGTGTGATTACCAGATGATAGTGTGATGTCATTTGGTGTGGTAGGCCTACTCTGAATGTTGTAATTACCTCACTGAGATTTGAATACAATAGTGGATATCTCCATGTAGACAACATGCAAAAAATTTACAATGTAAAATAAATTTAAACTTTTTTTCTTACTTGAGGCAAAACAATTTTTCGGGCTGGATACCCATATTCAGTTCCCGTTCGATCTTACACTGGTATTCTGTCAGCTCCATCATTCAAGCTGTGGGTGGCGGAAATTTCAACGTAATGATTTGATTCACAACTAGCATGAGTTAATAATTAAAAATGGTGTGAGATTTGAAACAAGTTTGTTAATTTGAGGTATCATGTTTATTTGAGAGAACTATGAGAGGACTAGCATGAGTTAATAATTGAAAAGGGTGTGAGATTTGAAAAAGTTATCTTCATTTGAGATAATATCATGTGCTTTGTTGTATGAACTGTGTATATATTCCAATATTGCTCCAGTGTGTTCCGTTTTGGGATCCACTGTATTTATAAAGGATAAAGGATGTCCATGTTGTTTTCTATGTATTTGTGCTGGTGTCCATGTTGAATTGAATGATCTGCAAAGGCTGATTCAGTGGAGTTGGAAAGAGTAGAGAATATGGACACAAGCTCAAAAATATAGGAAACATCATGGACATTCTTTACACAGAGGCCCTAAACTGAACACACTGGAACAATATTGAAATTTTAAACATTCCATAAATTACAAACATGATAATAATTCTGAATGAACAAATTTCTTTTAAATCTCACACCCTCTTCAATAATGCTAATTTCTAAACCAAATCATTCAACTGAACTTCTTGTCAACCACCGCTTGGAACGAGAAATCCAAGAATGAGAAATAGAGCGACAGGACACCAGGAAGATCAACCAGGTACTGATATGGGTATCCGGCCTGAAAACATGTTCTGCCTCAAGTAAGAGAGAAAAGTTCAAATTTCTTAAATTTTGTAAAAGTTCTGCATGTTATCTGTATGAAACTATCTACTATTCTACTCGCATTTCGTCACGGATCAAAAAATACTGAAATTTGAATAGATTTCAATGGGAGTAAGGCCTCGGCCACGATGCCACTATACTGCGGCGAGGAGCAGGAGAAAATGTTAATGGGGGTAGAGCGGCAAAAGCCTTAGTAATCTTAAACATAGATTCAGATTATCAGATAGATAGCTTCAGAAAGATAGATTTAGATGACTCCAGCTAGATTCCGATACAGATGACTTTATTTGTGCAAATTTACAATAGGCTATGTAAGATAGTAAAAGTGGTCACCGTAAAAACATGATTAGAAATTAAATTAACACTTGATTCAGTAATGTTGTGGAACTTAACCATATTAAAGTGAATGAATAAAACATTTAATGTATTAATGGTTTTAGATATAGTTGTATTGCACAAGTATTATGTTGCTATAGCCATTTTTATTCACAATAGCGTTTTTCTCCAGTTTTTCAGATTTTTTATGTAAAGCTTGTTTCGAAATTTCAAAATTTTTCATCATAGTTAACACGGTACTGTACTTAAAACTTGTAATAATTCCTTAATTTTTTCTAAAATTTCAATTTTTCTAATTAATAAAAAAAACAACACTCTTACACTGCGCACTGGTCCCCCGACCTTGCAGTGTAATTTCCACATTTATGTAAAATGAATATTTTGTATTTTCTGTATTTTGTTCTTTAAGGAAAATAAATTGATTTTGATTTTGATTTGATTTGAATGTGGAATAGACAACATCTGTTTTAATCATTCACCTTGATTAGAAATTATTCTCAGACCCAGAAATGACTATAAATTGCATGATGAATTTCCAAAATTAATTAAAATTATATTGATCACAATAATTAGTTGATACTTCATGATCAGGCACCACAGGGACGTCATGAAAAATACATTTAAATACAAAACTACCAATTTGCAGCCTCAATTAGAAAAACATGATTTCAACAAACAATTTTAGTTTTCAAACATACTTTCTGCCTCTGTTACCAATTACATCACAAACATAACTCAAACTGACCTCCATTGTCTAGTCTGTTATCGATATTGCATCACACAATGAAATATTGAACAGGGTTTGGCCCTCATAATATTTGGTTGAATCCTACAGCAATTAGACGACCAAGCTGTCATTTCCTTTGTTACATTACCAACTTGTTTTCAGTTGAGCAAGCAGATGATAACAATAATAATGATAATAATGATAATAATGATAATAATGATAATAATGATAATAATAATAATAATAATAATAATAATAATAATAATAATAATAATAATAATAATAATAAAAATGATAATAATGATAATAATGATAATAATGATAATAATAATAATAATAATAATAATAATAATAAAAATGATAATAATGATAATAATGATAATAATGATAATAATAATAATAATAATAATACAAATGTTAAACACTCGCCCAAAATGATTACCCAAGAAGACATGATAATGTGTGCAGAATAATACACAATAAGGTGTTAGCAATAAAATATAGTTGGTTGACATTCATACTTCTTATAACAAAAATATCAGCCACTAAATATTTTTTTAAATAACAAAGTTAAGATGCACTGGAATAGAAATATAATAACTGATAGGTTCCACAAAATAGACAGACATTCCATCGATCAATAAAATTTTGAAACACACATTCATAATAGATATTGCCATACCCAATACTAGCAATATTTAAAAAAAAACTCAGTGAAAATGTGTCATCAGGATAAAATTTTCACTGTTCCTTTGGTAATAAATTATTTCATCTACAGCAGTCATTCCAAAATCACTCCATAGCACAGCTAGAACTCTCACCTTACTTCTACATTGAGTTATAGAAATCCGTCCCTAGCTTTGGACAACTGCTCAAATTACAAGAAATGTTTTGAATATCACTGAAAGCAATAGTGATGAATTACATGAGTGAAAATCTATGTAAACTTGATAAATATGAATTTGATTGAAAAAAGAGGCCAACATCGAGCACATTTAATGCACATTTGAGGCAAACAATTCTTGCAATATTAAATAAAGTGTACATACTTGATCATAGATCTATTGCGTGGAGCATACTATCAGTATTACGTATACTTTCTGATATACTATCAGTATTATATCTCTATTACAGTATAACTTAACTTCGTTATTTTTGTAAATATTTTGTGGCTGTTATTTTTAATAAGGAGTATGAATGTCACCAACTTGTATTTTATCGCCAAAACAAAAAACACATTTTCTATCAACCTTTAGGTTGTGAAATCGGTCATCATAATAATAATAATAGATAGCCTCTGCCAATGACAAGTTCAGCACAGCCCGTATGATATGTTGTAATAACCTCATTGATCTGTCTGCAGTTCAATGCTAGTAGCCTAAATGGGGGCGTAGCGTAGCGTTTTGGGGCGTAGGAAATTGAGCCGTTTGATTATATTACTATGTGAAGTCAGCCGAAACTAATCGCACATGATAATGCATTTCCGATTATCGGTGATTGTTGTCTGTGTATGTGTGCTCTGATTGAATTACAGACCTGCGGCTAGCAAAAAGGAAATGGATGCTTGATGTGGCCCAGTGGCTGCTGTGTGGTAAATATCATCACCATTGTAGATTCATGTTGAATTCATCAGCTGAATGCTTTCAAACTTGCCAATATTTCATTAGTTCGATATCATATAGAGTGTTTTGCATAGTTTCACACACACCCATCTAAACCCCATAAAATTGAAATTTTCTTGGAATTTGGTGTCTATGACAAACTGTGCAGTTCACTAGTAATTTACAAGTATTTTTTTTAATGCTGATGATGCTCACATGAGTCTGAAGACTTGTGCGTGGGTAATGAGGTGAATGGTAAGAGACATCCATGGCTAGATGAGATTTGAACTAAGGATGCAGGAAACGAAGCCAGTTAGAGCCTTATCTTATCTCAGACAAGCGCTCCAACCAACATCACTACCACAACCGCCAAATTTTTCGGCTATGCAGTCAAACTGGTTGCATTGTCTTGCAATTACTTGTGGAATATTGGGATTTCAATTAATCAAACCAGATAGGAATAGCAAATTAGTGTGTTTTGATTCAATACCCACGCCTGAGTTTTTAGACTCTTGTGAGCATTTTCTGCCTTGAAAAATAAATAAATAGAATTAAATTTTATAAAATCCAAGAATTTTTACGAATCCCATAAAAATATAGAAAACTGGAACAAATTGTGTATTCTAGTTTTCATATAACGTGGCAGCAGTATGCTGGGTTAAGATATAGCATGTCCCATCTGCTACACGCTGCCAAGTTATATGAATACTACTATAAAATCATTGTGTTTTGATTCAATGCCCGCGCATAAGTCGTATGCCTTATGCATAAGTCTTATGCGCAAATGCCTTTTGTAGGCATCATCGGACTTGAATAAAATAAATATAAATATGAACTCATGTTAAATGCAGCACTTGAAAACTTTCAAACGCGCCAATTTTTAGTATTATTTTATAGAGGGTTTCACACACACACCTAAACCACATACAATTGGGATTTTGATGAATCAAACAACATAAAAATAGAAAACTGGAAAATTGTGCAAAATTATTGTGTATTGATTCAATACACACTCAATTCTAAAGACCGTAATGTTAGTCCAAAAGTTAACATTTAAGTGCTATAAGAAATTAAATTTTTTAATCTTCAATCGTTTGTATTTGTAGTTGTGTACTTTGTTCAAACTGGCAGAATTGTATCCAAGGTCGTAAATAAAAAATCGATTGATAGTAAGAGAGAACCGTTTTATCTTTTTGGAGTGTAGTTTATTAGTGAATATGAATTTTTAGTGTAAATTAACCTCAAATTTTTGAACAATACAGCCAAGTCAAAATTTGTGAAGAGAGTAGTTTGGACTTTGTTGCATATTCACTTTATTTTGAATTATTTATTTGCCACAAAAAACAATACAATATATACACTTCATAGATGTTACATTGGCATACTGTGCAACTACTGGCATAAGCGAACTTGTTCGCCAGCAGTGAGTTCAAAATCGTACAACATTTGGTATAAAAACAAACGAATTAATATAAATAATTGAAATAAGATGTAATACAGACAATAAAATATATCTAAATAAAGAAATATAATATAGATAAATTGATATTCTTAACCTTAACCGTATTGTTGTTTTGTCTATGAAAGAATCAATAAATGAAGTTATTTTCATTTTATGTCATCATTCCAAACAATACCTTTACCTGCACAAAATCAAATTTAAGAATGTTATTGCTGTAAACAGTTAACCTTCAACTTGTCCATATGCTACCTTTACAGTTCTTCATAGCTCTCATAGCATGGATAACAGTTATCATAGCTTAAGGCTTGATAACAGATACACGCAACACGGTAACTGTGAAAAAGATTGTTAACTTAACTGCTTCTCAGTTCAAAAGTGTTATACAGAGTAAGTGGTTCCTGAAAACCCAATAACCGCGATTCCTACATTCTTCTCAGTCGCAAAAGAATTTAAAAAGTGTGCTTTATCTGATCTAAGGACAGTGATAATCATAGTATTGTTGTGTTTAACAGCTGAGTTTCTCAAAATGAAGATTCTGAACTTGAATTTTGAATAAGCTATAAACTTGAGGTCATTGGTCATTTCATTTGCATACTTACCATCTTCTTATTATTTTTTTGCTCCTTAATAGCCGTGAGCCGTAGCAGGTATCTATTCAATCGGATAGAGATAAGCTATGAGCTCCTAGCCCTTGGTCTTTTCTTTGTAAGGATGACCGATTGGATTGGCCAACAAAAAGACTGCTTTTTGCTGTAAAATTACTTCCCAGTGGTTTGGAACTCACCTATAACTGTGGGTTCAACTTATAAATGACTATCATCCAACTCGTTACCCATGCACAGGTCTCAGACCTATGTGGACTTCATCTTAAAAAATAGTCGGTCCCGGCTGCCTAAAAACAGTCGTTAAGTCACGTCAGAGGCCCTGAACTTATTCAGGTGCGACCTGATAACTCTGACACCAGACCTGAGCCAGCCAGGTCACGATATTATTATCATTATTATTATTATCTTAAAAAATCTTATCTTGTATTTTTCTTAGTTATTGTCATATTCTTTCTCGTTTTGTGCTCCCTTCTCTTCTTCTATAGTTCTTTGTACGGAATTATTGAACCCAAAGATGATTAATTATGTATTCTTTGTTCTGTAGTTCACAGTCACTATTCCAGTTCTTCTGTTCGTCTTTTTCTTTCTTCTTAATATATCTTCGTAGCACTCCTTTCTCTACCATAATTTGTCTTTCCAAGGTCTTCTACAAACTGCCTCTTTTATTGAGAATTTATTCTTTGGATTTTATTTCTTCTTCCAATCAATTTTTAATTACTTTTCTCAATTCTTCCTTGATAATTCTTTGTCATATCAAATACATTAATAACAAGAAAACAGTTTTTACTCTCGCCTGTTGCATCTCTGCATTCACTGTAGTTTTGTCTCTGTATGCATACCTTCTTATTCATCTTTCTCTTTATTCTGCACTTTGTAGCGCTCCTTCCTCCACTAGTTACTTTTAAAGGTACATTATAAATCTTCCCGTTTTGCAGAAAATTGATTTATCCGAATTCACTGCCACGATCAATTTATTCTAAATCTTTATTTGTCGCGGTAAAGGTGATATTGTGGAAGATATCCATAATGAATAATAAGACTTGGAGTCTTCACAAACCCATTTATTAAAAACTGTGAGATAATAGTCTCGGTTGTTACACAATTTTCAATCTCAAACAAACTAAAACTAAAGTAGCCTACAGAGAAAGCTCAATATATACTTAACACATAATGATTCTATTAGCTGAGGGGGAAAGTGCCTCTCATAGGCTGACCTTCCTTGAAGGTCTGTGATTGGCTGAAGGCCATAACAAGTCACGCCCACTGGTGGAAGAAGCAATAACAAAAATAAGAGTCAAACCACAATCGTAGAAAAGCAAAAATCAAGAACAATACACGAGTATGCACGTGAGCTTCCACTTATATTTTTTTACATAAATTATAAATAAATTATATGATATTTGTAGAAGGGTGGAACCAGAGTAAAAATTATGAAAACAAAATGAATTTGTAATAAATGAAGAAAATAAGGGAGTAACATACAAAGTATCTAAAAGTGAACAGTTTGGGAGGAATGAGTCATTGTAAAAAAAGAAATGTAAATTTGCTTAGAAGGTCATATTGGAGTGACATTACGAAGTGATAGTTTATGAACAGTTTTGAAGAAATAAGTTTCTTTTTTCAATGGTGTAGAAAACAAGAAATCGACAGAATGTCTTATGATTGTCACAAATCATAATAATTTCAAAGTTAAGTTAGATTACAGTCATACTGACAACCAGCAAACGATCGCAGCTATCACTTCTCTTCACAGATTTCACGAAACGCACGCTCTTAGAAACAAAGCCCATCAGTATAATAACAGCGAGTTCGAAATTACGGCGAAAACTTGACGTTTTAGCACGATGATCACCGATCGCCATCTTTAGTACTTTCTCATTTTCGCTGCAAGGATTCTGATGATGTTGATTTTCTGCGTTCATCAGTTAAGCTCACACACACACACCGACACAATATTGGGTGCCGAGTTATCTGGAGTTTTGGCAGTTAATAGAGGCGCCTGAAGGAGAGAAAGAGGGAGGCGGTGATGATGATAGAGGAGAAGAAGAGAAAAATAAGGAGGAGTGAGTAGAGGGGGAGGATGAGGAAAAGAGAAGAAGGAGGAGACAAAAGAGGAGAAGGAGGAGGAGGAGGAAGAGGGAAAGGAAGAGGGAAAGGAAGAGGAGGAGAAGAAGACTGAGGAGGAAGAGAACAAAAAAGAATAAGAGGGAAAAGAAGAATGATGTACGGGGGGAGGAGATTGCGACGAAGAAAGAGAGAGTGAAGAAGAAAGAGTAGAAGAAAAAGTAGAAGAAGAAGGTGGATAAGGAGAAGAAGAAGGTGGATAAGGAGAAGAAGAAGGTGGATAAGGAGAAGAATAACAAGTAAAGAAGAAAAGTGGAAGAAAGATAAGGTGGAGGAGAAGGAGGAGGAAGGAGTGGAGAAGTATGTGTGAGAGGAGGTGGAGGAGGGAAAGGAAGAGGAGGAGGAGAAGAAGGAGGAGGAAAAACAGGAAGAAGAAGAGAATTAGAAGAAAAAAATGAGGAGATTAAAAGAAAGAGAAAAATAAGTAGAATAAAGAAAAAGAAGGATGATGAGAGGCGGAAGGGAGAAGAAAAAGGAGGAGAAAAAGAAGCAGGAGAAGAAGGAAGCGGTGGAGAAGAAGAAGATGATTAAGAAGAAGAAGAACAAGGAGGAAGAGGAGAAAAAGAAGAAAGAGGATGAGGTTTAAAGAAGAAGAAAGAAGACAAGGAAAAAAGAAGGTAGAAAAGGTAAAAAGCAGGAAAATATTAAGGTGTAGGAGGAGGAGAAAAGAAGGAAAAAATAATGAGGAGAACGGGGAGAAAGGAGAAGATGAAGAAGGTGGAAAAGGAAAAAGCAGAAAATAATATAGTGGAGGAGGAGGAGAAAAGAAGGAGAAAAATAATGAGGTGGAGGAGGAGAAAAGAAGGAGGAAATTAATGAGGAGAAGGGGGAGAAAAAAAGAAAATGAAGAAGGGGAGAAAAAGAGAAGATGGAAAAGGATGAGAAGATGTTGTGATGGTTATGAATAAGAGGAAGAGGAGGAGGAGGAGGATGAGAAGATAAGAGAGAAAAAAAGATGCAGAAAAAGGAGAAGAATGTGAAGAGGGAGAAGAAAAAAGGTAAAAATGACAGGTGGAGTAGGAGAAAGAGAAGAAGAACAAGTGAAAGAATAAAGAGAAAGCGCGTAGATAAGAGTTTTATTAGACGGTTTTGGCGCGGGGAGCACATTTGCTTCTAATATGGCGAATTAATGCACCAGGCATACATAGCCGGCGCGCCTTCGCTCATTGAATGGCCTCGTTAAAACAAAGATAAGTCTCGGTTCGGTCCCCCGTTTTATGAACAAAATACCCCTTCTAAACTCCCCTTTACCCCTTTAACCTCCCCCCCCCCACCCCAATCATCAGGGTTCCCCTCCCCTCAACCACAACTCTAACCTTCTCAAATAGGGTCGTGTGCACCTTCCCCTCATACAGTGCCAAATCCGCACAAAAAGCCGCCAATCTGGCTTTGTGTGAGTGTAAATATTTGTAATGAACTAGCAGGTTGCCTGATTCAATTAAATCTCGATTTATAGAATGTGCAGGTTAAGTTAGGCTACAAATTTAATTCAATATTTATTTTTTCCTATCCCTCTTATTTTTCTTATTGCTCTTCCCTATGGCTCAATTTTACTATGCTTATTCTTATTCCCAGTCCCTAAGGCTACCTACACACTGAAGCAAGGTAAATGAACTACATAGAATGTGAAGTATTGTACAACACCTAACAATTGATGGTGATATGATCGAATAAATAAATATTTAAGATTATATAAATAATATTTAATACTTATATGATGATGATTTTGTTAATGATTTAATTGATTATTTAGAATTATGGTTAGTGCGGTAGTTGTAGTGGTATTGGTATTAATATTTGTAGTGGTTAGTATTACATATTAGTAGTAGAAACTAATGTAGTCGTGGTGGTGTTAGTAGCGTAGTAGTAGTGGTGGTGGTAGTGGTTGTAATACTGAATTCAGCACTATATTCAAAGTTTGTTTTGGATTTCTAGACTGTTCATCCCGATACATATTTTATATAGTGGGGTGATCATAGTTAACAATATTGCTTAATATAGAAACTACAAAATTGTATTCTCAATTTATTATATGCTTTTGTTTTATTTTATCATTAAACTCCTCTGGGCAATTGCAATTTGCTCAGAGAAATTATTATTATTATTATTATTATTAAGGTAAACACGTGATAATAAAAAATAAATAACTAGTAGTTCTGTGAACAGAGAAGACCTCACGCCCAAGATTAAGGCTTACGCTGTGGGTTTTTGGTTATAAATTTTTTTCGAAGTTTATTGTATTGGATGTTATAAGGGCATTGAAATGTTATCTATTGCTGTAAGAAAACTTTTTTTCATCAATATTATTTTGGGAAATATGGGGGTTCAAAGTATACATTTTTCGGTTTTGGGGGGCAATTTATCTCACCTATAAGTAGTTTTAAACATTTGATAAATTTTCTGTAACTAAAAGACACCTCAAGGAATAAAACGACATAATATTTTACACCAATCAAGCATTAGTTTTTTTTCAAAATAAATGTTTTAAATTTGTATAAAATTTCAATTTATAAAGAAAATTATCTAGGAAAAATTATATGTTAGATCGAAAAAAAAAAGTCATTTTATTCCTTAAAGTGCCTTTCAGTTGATGAAAATTTATCAAAAGCTTAAAATCACTTAAAGGTGATAATTATAATTGTCCCCAAAAACTGAAAGATTTCAACTTTGAACCCCCAAGTTACACAAAATAATTGAAGAAACATTTTTCCTTACAGCAATAGCGAACATTTCAAAGTCTTCGAAAAAACTTCGAAAAAATTATGACCAGAAACCCGTAAGTTACACAGCCTTTAGGGTTCTCGCGCAGAGTAGCATACTCAATGATAATCACCACCGCAAAATTAAACATAATCATCACCCTTACACTTAATTCAATTCACTTAGTCTATTTCAAGCCTTGTTTTCCCCTAGAAGTCACTCTATGACGTCACCAAGGCTGCGTTTCTATTTTCATCCACTATGTAATTATTGTTGATCCAGACAGGTGATTGCTCAAATTAGATCAGATTCTACAAGTCTGATGAATGAATTTATGGAAAAATATTAATTAAATTATAATAATTACCATCTACTTAGTAATCACTTTATATTTATACTCAATTCGATTATCAGAAATGTTTTGTTTCTCTCAAATTATGTTATTCTTATGAATAATAAATTGATTCATAGGAGGGCTCAACCACATGAACAAGAGTGTATGAGAACAATCTTGTAAACTGATTCCAATACCATATCTAACATGTTATATGATCCATATTTTAAAAATCGTATGTTTCCTATGGAAGAAGGCCTGAGTGCTTTTCCTTTTTCCCTTTACATTGACATTTGAACGCAAGAAATTTTAGAAATCTTTGCACATGCATCGCTGAGAACTCCTTGAAGAAAGATCCTTGCAGAATTATATAGAATTTGGTCCAAGCCGAAAATGGGTTACAGACAGACAAAAACAAAATGGACGACTTGAAACGGACACCTCGCTTTGTTCGGTCAACTATATACCCATGTCAGAATGAATTGTGCTCTCGGGTATCTATCCATGCGCATCCCCATAATATTTCATGCATGTTGGCAGTGATATGGATCATTATATTAGTAGAATTCTGCGGCTAGTAGTCCCCCCCCCCCACACTGACAAGGCATGACAGTTGTTTTCAAGTTGAAGCCGTTCTTGAATGATGCTGTCAGCAAATTGTCAGATTTCAAATTCAACCACCGCAAACAACATGTGGACAACATATGTTGCATGTTGCAAATTATTATCAGAGTGAGCACAATATGTGCTACATTTTGTGTGAATACAGCAACATGAGTGCTACATGTTTAGATTATTGGGAACAAATCGTCACGAATGGTGAAAGGCTTCATAAATGTACAACACGTGTTCGTATGAACGAGATTGTGTATTGATTATAACTGAATTTATTGTAAAAATAGAGTATTATTATATTAGCATAGAGAGAGAACGAAGTAAATTAACATTTTATAGATTGTTTATTGACATTACCATTGATAAGTAGGCTACAGTACTATTTTCTGTGACATTACTGTACGAGGCTGGAGTCTTTCGCGAGAATATTAATACTGTACAACAAATTGATGTATCTATGCTTATATAAGTTGAATAGTAACAAAAACGTATGATTTGTAATACATTATAATGAGATGAAACTGATAAAATAAGAAAAATCAATTTTCTAAAATTTGCAAGAAAGTAGAAACCAAAATTTGTCAAAACAGGGAAGTGATAGCCGCGAGCCGTAGCAGGTATCTGTTCAATCAGATAGATAAGCTGCGTTCTCGTAGGTACTGTTTGTAACGGTGACCGATTAGATTGGCCAGCAAAAAAGACAATGTTCTCTGCTGAAAATCACTTCCCGGTGGTTCGGAACCCACCTAAAACTGTAGGTCCAACTCATCAATCACCATCATCCAACTCATTACCCACGCACAGGTCTCAGACCCATGTGGGCTTCATCCTCCAAAAAAAAAAAAATACTGTAAAATAATTAAATATAAGTTAGTGATTAATACTAATATAATTATCATCATGAAATGGATACATAAATTTGAATTTGTTGAAGTAGAATAGAATAATAAAAGTAGACTTTCAATTGTTATTGAAAGAAGATGCTCAGCTAAGAATTAATTGATGAAGCTATTACATACATTTTATCTGAAATGAAATGAATTACCTGAGTGACATGGCCAAATAACCTGACGCGAATTTTTTTTTTGTAAATTACAATAGAATGAGGAGAGAAATTCAGTTAAATTTCAACATAACCTATAAAGATTTAGACTATAGTTGAAATTTTTAAATAGAAGCAGTATTAGGCTGGAAAGCATGTTGTTTATTCACATTCAATGAGCTGATTCAGCATAAACGATAAAAAGTATTCTAAAACTAACCTAACCTCTCTATGCCTCCGCTTGCTAATGCATGATCGACCATTCTATATCTCAACTTACTCTACACCGAGTGTAGAGTAAGCTGAGACATAGAATGGTCGGTCTATTAGTTTTATTGTAGTTATTCTCTATGAACTCAACTAGAGACTACTTACTAATTTCCCTAAATAAAGAGAATA
Source organism: Conomelus anceps (assembly GCA_948455865.1). NCBI lineage: Eukaryota > Metazoa > Arthropoda > Insecta > Hemiptera > Delphacidae > Conomelus > Conomelus anceps. The sequence continues at coordinate 3,105,050 of OX418219.1, forward strand.
TTATAACGGCAAAATTGGTGAGTTTTCATTCCAATATTTTGTTTGAAATCCAGTTTCTCAATGAGTTATTAGTTTCATGAGGAACCCTAAATATTCGAACAGTTTGCGGCGAGAGCCCGGGATAAACAGTAAATCAGAGAGTCTGTTTACAGACTAAGGGGAAGTGATAGCCGTAAGCTGTAGCAGGTATCTGTTCAAAAAATCAAAATCAATTTATTTTCCTTAAAGAACAAAATACAGATAATACAAAACATTCATTTTTACATAAATGTGGAAATTACACTGCAAGGTCGGGGACCAGTGCGCAGTGTAAGAGTGTTTTTTTTTTTTATTAATTGGAAAAATTGAAATTTTAGAAAAATTTAAGGAATTATTACAAGTTTTAAGTACAGTACCGTGTTAACTAAGTACAGTACCGTGTTAACTAAGTACAGTACCGTGTTAACTAAGTACAGTACCGTGTTCGATCAGATAAAGATAAGCCACGAACTTATGGGTCCTTTTTTGTAGATTACGTCTTGGAGACCCCAGTTAAGGAGTATTAAAGAAATTAGATTAACAATTATACTATCTAATACACTAGTTACCATAATTTATTGCAATATCAATTAGTTGAGGTAAGGCTTAATTTTGTTACCCTCTTTGTAAGGATGACAGATTGGATTGGCCAGCAAAAGAGACTCTGGTCTCTCCTGTAAAATCACTTCCCGGTGGTTCGGAACCCACCTAAAACTGTTAGTCCAACACGTCAATTACTATCATCCAGCTCATCAACCGCGGACAGAACTGGTCTTCGAACTATGTGGGCTTTATCTTCCGAAAAATATCATTCAAAATTTCAATTATAGTTGTTTTTCAATAAGAAAAACATGATGAAAAAGATGTAAATGTTTAAAAAGTGTATGAAGAACATCCTCAACTCCGAAGTGACCCCTAACCTCCTCCAAGGAACACAGATTCCTGCATCTACCAGATAAAACACGGACATCTGTAGACCGGAGCTACGACGATACAATTATGGAATCATGGGAAAAGGCAAACAATATCTCGTTATTCTTTCCTCACACAAGGCATTCTTGTCACTCATTTCAATAACTGCATACGTTGAAAAGCAAGATGGAGACCACACACTTGCGCCACAGACAACGCATGCGCCCGCTAGCTGTGTTATAGTTGTTGACAATGCTCCTTTTCAGAAGACGCACTAAAAAGAGGAGTACAAAAACGTTACATAACGTGACGCTACGTGACATGTGTGTGCATGCCGTTGCAGGCTTCTCATTAACACAAGGCACATACACACACGCGCACACGCATAGTACACACGTCGCATCGTTTCATCACTGCGGCTCATTTGAGCTGTGAGAGCAGAAGTGGCTCAGCTTTTAAAGCCAGTAGAATAAATGCTTAGGCGACCTCGCCTCATTATTATTTTTATTATTTGGTATTATTATTTGTCACAAACAACACCGCTACACGGCCTTGACAAAAATCTCTTATTTTTAATCTTGTTCTTGTTCTTCTTCTTTCTTTCTCCTACTTTTTCTTCTCCTTTCGCTACTACAACTTTAACGCTGTGCATAGGTATTGTGCATAGATATCCCAGAGTTTTGTCCTTTTTCTTTTTCTTCTTCTACTTCAGCCTCTCCTAAAACTTTCCTTCTACATCTTCTTGTTTTTCTACTTCTTTTTTCTCCTTTTTGCTTCTTTTTCCTATTTATCATCTTTTTCTTTTTTTTCGTATTTTTCTACTTTTTTCTCATATTTCATATTTTCTTATTCTTCTTTTCCTTCTTCTTTTTTTCTTTTTGTTTTCTTTTTTCAACTTTTTTCTTATTTTTCCTTCTTATTTCAATACAAACTTAAGGCTGTGCACAGGGTTTCTGGGTTTTTTTCAAACTTTCTTGTTTGGAATGTTATTGAATTATTCAGATGCTATTTAATGCTATGGGAAAAATTGTATCATAAATTATTATTTTGTTAAACATGAGAGTACAAAGTTGACATTTGTTTCAGAGCAGTGGATCTCAGTGGCGTACCGATAATGGAGCGAGTGGAGCAGTCGCTCCAGGGCGCAAGGCTCTGAGGGGCGCGCCGTTTTTGAGAGAAAATTGCCTTTTACTTACAACAAATGTATTACTATAATGAAGGCCAAAAGGGGAAAATGCAACACAATTTAAAAAAACTCGTATGTATACATCGCTACGCATTACTAAAAGAACATTCATGTCAAATTTAAAAGAAATCGGTTCACGCGTTCAGCCGTAAATGCGTTACTAACAGACAGAATGCAAAACGGTCGAGTCAAAAGTAGTGAATAGTCGAAAGTAGCAAAGCCAAAACAATTTATATTGGGTGGCAAAAGGTATAACAATTTCAAGTAATTGAATGAAGACTTTGAATTTATTCTGAAAAAATAAATCGACTAGAAGTTCAATGGTTTGTATATTAGCAAGAACAGGACTGAAATACTTCCCTTTTGAATCCTACTTCCAAAATAAAAGAAAATTTTTATAGGAATGACTTGAAAAATGCTATAAAAATAACTGCAAATAAATTGATAGAAAAATTATAAAATCTAAAACAAGATGTTTGGAAATTGATAAAAGCAGAATCTGGCCTGGCGAAAAATCCTTCATCGGAGACTCGCATCTCTGACAAATGCGGCGTAGTTAGAGGCGGGAAAAAAGCCGCTGATTCATTAAATGACCACTATATTAATATCAGCCCAATCGGTTGGTTGAGTGTGAGACCGTTTGGGGGGTGGGGGGGGGGGGCATCGTAAGAAACTTCCGCTCCAGGGCGCTTGAAACCTCGGTACGCCACTGGTGGATCTCACCTACTAGGTATTCTAAACTTTTGATAGATTTGAACTCAAATACACCTTGGAGATTAAAATGGTATATTTTTCATTGTAATCAAACAATCACTCATTTCGGCATACATATTAATTATTTCTTCTTCTCTTTCTTCTTCTTTTCTGCTTTTTTCTAAGGGTATTGCTTCTTTTTTCTTCATCGTCTTCTTCCGCTTCTTCTACTTATTTTTCTCCTTCTACTTCTTCTTTTTCTTCTTCTATTCCTTCTGCTTCATCATCATCTTTTTCTTCTACACCATCATCTCCTCCTTCTTTTTCTTCTTTATCATCATCTTCTTCCTCTACGTTTTATACTGATCTCTCTTCTCTTTTCATCTTCTTGTTCTTTTCCATCTTCTTCTCCTATTTTCCATTTTCTTTGTTTGTCTTCTTCTTTTCCTCTTTCGTTGTCTTCTTATTTTCCTCTAACGTCCTCTTCTCCATTTACATCTGATTTACGTCATACATTTCTTTATTACTTACTTCTATTTATTTCTCACTTCATTTACACCTTCTTCCTCTTTTTCTTCTTATTTTTCTTTTAATTCCTTTCTTTCTTCAACTTCTCCATCTTTGCCTGCTTCTTCTCCTCCTCCTCCTCCTCCATTTTCTTCATTATTATCATCATCATCTTCCTCTACCTCTCACATCTTTCATCTTTCTTCATCTCCTCCTAAACCTTTTTTTTTCTTAAGTTCACCTCTTGCATCGCCAAATTTAGAGACAAAGTGTCCTCGTAGACGACATAGTCTGCATGCTAAATTCACCCAAGAAATGAAGCTAGACCATTCTGTTATATTTGTAGGTGTATAGTACAACCGTAACACTATGTGCATTGTGGCAATAGCTAACTAGCTATTATGAAATACATTTTTTGTGTTACAGACACACAAATTGGACTGATCATTAGGGAAGCACCGTAGTTGGCTGAAGTTGAATACTTTATTGGAGTGTTGTGCATGTTACAGACTGTAATAATTGAGGTTAACTGTGGTGATGAAATATGTCAAGGCCGTTCTAAAGTTATGGGTAGATGACTGTCTTTTAAAAAAAATTATGACATTTTTCATTAGAAATCTCTATTATTTTAATTTTTATAAAAAATCATTTAATATGTCAAGGTCGTTCAAAAGCTATGGAAATAAGCTGTGATTAAAAAAATCTTGAAGAGATTTTTAATAGAAAATTTTTATTATTAGTGGTGGCCTTCAAAAATTTTGAAATTTATTTACAATTCTGAAATCAGTGGTGTACTTATTGGAGATCCATTATTATTTTACAATAAATTAAAACTCTAATTTTAGTATCATAACACATGAGGAGAATATGTTCCCAGCCTAGCTTTCAGAGTGAAGTCCCCCCCCCCCCCCCAGACACAGAAACTACAAGAATTCAATGTTTGGAATTCAACAAGACCTAGAGACAATATTTATTTACAAAAGAGTTGAAAAAGACGTCTTGAGTCGCTGATAATGTGATTTTAGAGGGATTATTTTCAAAAAAATTTTGGTGAAGTACCTTAGACACACTTTTTGAATTGAAAAGCTGCATAAATTCTTGAACTACTGTTAGAAAACTCCTCCTTCGTCTTTCAAAATACATTTTTTAAGTACTGTACTTTACCCAAATCAGGTGAGGATCAAAATTAGGAGAGTGAAATAGTTTTAAGTAGGCCTGCTTCAAAGTTTGGCTACTTGTACAATGCATTTTTAGCAGGAGAGCTCGGAACTCACACTGTCAGTGATGCTAAAACTAGATGACTTATCGTTGACACACAATTTGGGTTAGAATAGTATTAGAATGAATGAATTTGTATCTAAAATTGCTTAAAATGTGGTTTTAATGTGATTATTTTCCAACAGAGAACAGAGATTTTGCAGCAGAGAATTTTTTTTTTGCTGGCCAAACCAAGCGGTTACCCTTACAAAGAGGGCCCAAGAATTCGTAGCTTATCTTCATCTCACTGAACAGATATCTGATACGGCTCACAGCTATCACTTCTCTAAAATTCTTACGGCTATATCCTTAGAAAACAGGAATTATTGATTCATCATAATGAGTAAAAATGTATGATGGACATTGTGTGATATAATTTTTATATTATTTTTTGTTTTTTGTTCATTTAGACACTCATAATGAAATAGGATTATTTTCTGTTTTTAGGCTAGAAGACTGAAGGCCACCTGACCTCCAGATTCGGTGCGAAAGTCTGACTTACGCAAGTAATACATCACTTGATGTAATCATGAAGCATAAGGATCTCATAGTGAAGATGACATTGGCAATTTTGATTCCAAGATAATTGGGTAATTCAAGATAATAATCACGCATGACAAAAAAGTGAGTACGGTATTGAGCTAACAGAATTCGTCACAGAGAAAAAAATTGCGCTTGATTATTTGTGACTATTTTTGAAGGAATGTTCAGTTTTTAAAGATTCACAGATGAAGAAATTTTGTAAAATTATAAGTAATTTTTTATGAGGTTTGAAAAGTAGGTAAAGGTCTTGTTTTGAAGAAAAATGTCAAAGATCTTAGTCTTAAAATGCAAAGAAAAATAGTATTCATACAATAATTTTGTTAACAACAACAAAAAAAACATAATTATTCACTCTATTTCTTAATAAAGTTTTTTCACTTAATTTCTTATATCTTCTATACCTTTCACTTAATTTTTTCATTTATATATTTTTAATACTGATTCCATTTAATAAATTAATTTATTCACATTTTCCTTTTTCTAAACATGATTATTTTAGGTAAATAGTATCCCTGACACCATTAATAAATGATAATAAGTTGATGCTATAATCAACAAAATATATCATAATTTTCAAAAGAAGAGTGTTTTTGTGAGCTTTCAGCCCAGGTTAGAAATGTCTGTGATGTTTTCCATGACGAAATACCTGACCAATAATCTAATATTAAAACTGACACCGTATTTCTATTTAAATAATGATTTTTACTCACTTGAGTTCAGTTAGCTCATGATTTGGGGAGTCCAGTCCCACAAGGTGTGCAATTAACTTAAGATAGCAACTACAAACTTCAAATTTTAATACAAATACAATGTCTGCTCAGATATTCAATGAGTATCAACACTATTAATTTGTTACTTGTTTTTGTCTTCAATCATTTTTAAAACTGGAGAGTCTTTTTCTTCATCCACATTTCGCTACTGAAGAGCTTCACCGTCAGCTGTTATCTACTTTATGAGTGTGTGTTAAACATAATTTAGATATTTTAATATTTAATTTTTTGATAGTTAAAATTATATTTGATAGTTCGTACAATATGATAGTCCACTTTTTATTGCAAATTCATCGACTTGCAGTCAATTCTACTTATGAATAAATAATATTTCTACTCACTTTAGGTCAAACGTTTTCGAGTCATGGAGACTTTGAATATGACTCGAAAACGTTTGAACACAAGTGAGTAGAAATATTATTTATTCACAATTAAAATTGACTACAATTCGTTGAATTCACAATAAAAAGTCAATATTAACAACGCAGATCGTTATGGAACAAGAAATCCAAGAATTATAGTTAATTTGCAAAATTCAAATTTAAATAGAAATACTTTGATATTAGATTAGTACCCAATCTATTTGGTTGATAAACCTTTTTATAGTGTACAAGAGTTCTTTTCACATAAAATTGAGCCTCACCTCAACTAAATTGCTATAGTATAGTAATTAATCTATATGATTGTATAATTGTTAATCTGACTTGTCTTATACTCCTTAACTGGAGTCTCTGAAACGTTATCTACAAAAAAATTTAAACCAGAGAATGCATTTCGCTATTGAGGAGCTACTTCGTCATCTGTTATCTGTTCATGAGTGTGTGTTAAATATGATCTATATTTTTTAATATTCATATACAATAGTTGATAGTTGGTGGTTGAGATTATAGTTTATAGTTTGTACAACATGATAGTTCAATTTATAACCATTGTACCATTTTCTACATTTACATTTCGCTACTGAGGACCTTCATCGTCAGCAGTTATCAACTCTATAAGTGTGTGATACATATTACATTGTTCAATATTGATAATATACAGGCTTTCAATAACTTCATTTCATGTGTAGCCAAACAACCCCTTTACATCAATACAGAAATCACCAATAACTTCCAATCATCCCAGTTTATAAAACAAGTTCTATTTAAGTTGGTTTGTTGCTAGGCGTGTATGGTGTATACCCAGGGTAAATATATAGTTTTATTCGTCGCAAAGTTGGAAGGATAAATAATGTGTGCGCTACAATGAAATTGTGTAGTCCAACTTTTTTTCTCTCACCCAATCTAACTTTCTACTCTGCTCGGTTAGTACACAGATGAACTTTCACCATATTGCACACGGGAATGGAACAAGCAAAGTTGAAATATATTTGTGTTTTGGGCGGGAGGGGTGGCAGGGGTTCCCCTCTTTCAAGGGGGTCGTTCGTATCAATCTTTAATGTCCCTTTAACCGGAAGAAAGCGTCCCTGGAATTGTTCTGTAATTTCCAATGTACAACAAGTTGGTCTTTCCTGTTGAGAGAAGAAGGTTACTTTTCTCTGTAATTTGAATGCGCAACTTAATGTAGATGTAGAGCTGCGGCAGAATGCGGTGTTATTCAACAGTTGGTAGAACTGCTCACAATGAGCTAAGTTTCAAAGAAGTAAATCCTTAAGAGCAGGGGAGACAAATTTATTCCAGTCATTTATGTTAAAATTGCACTTGGATTGTACTCTAACTAGCGGTTATTTTTTGTTCGAGAGTTTATTCTTGTCTAATATTAGAACTGACACTATAATTCTTTTAAATTATGATTTTAAGTTAGTTCGGAGTACGGTAACTGACAATTTAACAAACTGACAAATAAACAGAAACAGAATTTATTAATTTCGAATTCCTTTAAGTGCTATTAAATCATGGAAGTGAAATTGGAATTGAAATTTATTCTCCCAATACAATACAATACATTTGAGTTTTTTATACAATTAACAAGTAACAGGGAAAAATATTCTATTATACAACCCCTGAGTTGAGACAGTGTGGGGTTGATCATGTTCCACTATGCATATTATGTAATCTCTTGATACAGTTGTATTAAAAATGTGTTAATTAAACAATAATAAAGCAGCAGAGCTCCGCATGAAATAAAATGAAATTTAGAAAAGAAAGTGTCCTTTAAAACAAATAAATGTCTGTGAAGATTCTAAAGCTATAAAAACTATTCAAATAAATACACTGAAGTCTCTAAAAGTCTTCAGTATAAATTAGTAGCACCTAAAGGAATTCAGAATTAATAAATTCTGTTTATGATTTTTACTCACTCATACTGGAGGGATGCATTTCGCTTCGAAAGAGAAGCTTCGTCAGCCTGCAGGCTGATAAAGAGAAGCTTCTATGCAGGCTGACGAAACTGCTCTTGGAAGCGAAATGCATCCCTCCATTACATGTGAGTAAAAATCATGATTTACAGTGTTAGTTTTGTTATTAGATTGTTTATTAAGTATTTCGTCATAGAAAACATTAAAAACTATTCTTGAATATATGTCTACGTTTATTTTTGTATTTTTGAAGTGATAACCTTGCAGGTTATTCATCTATTTGTAATACATATGGAAGCAACACGTTAATACCCAATTACACCTCCTGGCAAGTAGCATAATTGACAAATGAAACTTGGGAGATACACTATTGGAAATAAAACTGAATACTATAGTTGAAATAAATTGAACTAACAGTCAAAGTGAAACTGAATACCAATAAAATAAGATTATATATTGATTGAGTAATGTAGGGTTAAAAAAAAAAGAATACAATGAAAAATGAGTAAAAAGAACAGGGTGTGTGAAAGGAGTATGAACAAGAGGAAGAAATAAAAAAATGCATAATAAGAGTTTCTGTTGATGATGCCAATTTCAATGATAAGCATGAAGCAAATATGTAAATGATCAATAGAAGAAAAAGAATATGAAGAAAGATAAAAAACGTGCTACATATTTAGAGCAATCTGTGATAGATAATCTATTATTTCTATGTTTTTTTTTGTCAAAACGAATTGTAAAATAATTTGATTGGTTCAGAACTTGATGAGTAGACAGGCAGGCAGGAACTGATGGACCTTTTTTTAATGGCTCTTGATGGTATTTATTAACAAAAGTATTTTCCATTGCTTCCAGAGGGTTTCAGCTTCTATTTATTGTTCATAATGCTGCAATATTCAATTGCTGAAAATATTGAGTTTAATCAATTTCTGGAACTTCATGAGAAAGAGGCAAGTCTTGTTTTTGTTATAGATATAATTTTTTTACAAAATGCAATCATTATAAAGCATAAAAATGTGTAGGAAGCCTTAGCCTTTTGATGCTGAAAAATTTGTAGTGTTGCATTTATAAGAATTTTATTTGAATTAATTACCTGGGACTTGATGGGATAGACAGACTTTTGAGAAAGACTTGCTTTTTTTTAATAAACTTGGAATGAAGTGCATTAACAAACAAAATACATTTTTTTATTACATGTTAAATTAGAGGATTCCAGCTTTTTGATATAGTTGAAAATGATGCAATCATTCAGAATTGATGAAAATATTGAGCTCACTAAAATATATGGCGCTAGAGGGAAAACACATATTTTTAGAGGCCTTCAATGCTATTCATCAAATGCAGGCGTACGTGTATAGGATATTAGATTCTTGATAAATTTTGAAATATTGAATTGTTGAGAATATTCATATCCGTTGAATGAATTTATTATGATAAACCTGACGAGATACACAACAAAATGATAATCATAATCTCACGGTAGTATTTTTATCGAATTTCAATTTGATTTATCTGAAAAACTTCAATTTTCTACTACTACAAGCAAAGCAACTGTATAGAATCTCAGTTCATTGATATTTTGTTGAAATTATTTAGTTGATTAATCATATAGGCTATTAAGAACTAACTACAGTAGTTGGTAATATTTTCGGTTTTTATTGTATTCGGTTTACTTTTATTTGGTTAATTTTATTTGGTAAAGAATAAATCTAATAAATTAGAGGTGCAAGCTGGAGTACCTCAGGGGTCAATACTAGGTCCATTGCTTTTTTTGTTATATGTCAACCGTTTACCTAAAGAATTAATTAGTGGTAGAGCCCTCTTATTTGCAGACGATACATCACTCATTTTCAGCAATTCCATTCTAGATAATTTAGAAATAAGTACCCATATAGGTGTGCAGTCCATTGTCCAATTTTTAAATCAGTTGAAATTAACTATAAATAGTAAAAAAAGCCAATACCTTCAATTCAAAAACAAACATAATTTAAATGAAGATAGGGCTATAAACGTGTTTGTAAACGATAATCAATTAGACCAGGAAGAAAAAATTGCATTTCTAGGAGTTTTGTTGGATAGACGATTGACCTGGGCTTCATACATTGAGAAAATATGTAGTTAAATTTCATCTGGGGTATTTGTCCTGCGACAGCTCGCTAGATTGAATGACAAAAAGTTACTTTTTACAGCTTACCATGGGCTCTTACTGTCACATATTAGGTATGCTATCTTAGTATGGGGTAATTCATCAAAACAAAATCTTGATAGGGTGTTTAAGATCCAAAAGAAAGCGGTTAGGTGTATAGAAAGAGTAAATAGATTAGATTCATGTAGGCCGTTGTTCAAGAGACTTGGTCTCCTAACTGTACCCTGCTTATATGTGTATGAAGCTACTTTATATGTAAAAACGAATGATATTAACCAAAATCTTGATGTACATGATTATAATACAAGACGCCGAGGAGATTATCACTTGGTGAGTCACAATAGTAGCTTATTCAAACAAAAACCTATTTATATTGGTAGGAAATTCTACAACAAGCTACCGCAGTTTTTGAAGAGTCTTGAAAATATAGAAATATTTAAAAAAACAATTGAAAAAATATTTAGTTGATAAAGCTTTTTATAGTGTACAAGAGTTCCTTTCACATCAAAATTAAGCCTCACCTCAACTAATTGATATAGTAATTATGGTATCTAGTGTATAATATTGTTGATCTGACTTGTCTTATACTCCCTTAACTGGAGTCTCCAAGACGTAATCTACAAAAAAAATTAAACTTTATAAGAAAAAATAAATTTTTAATACTCTATTGCATACTTGAATAGAAGACTACTTTAGCTTCCTGATATTGGTAGAATATTTGTTCATTTTGCAGAGAAAAAATTAACTGGTAGTTTCCTAGAAACATTACTATGTATTATTGTCTTATTCCTTTGTATTATAATTATTGTCCTGTTATATTTGCTTAATAAATTTGTATTCTTTTTATTTTCACGTTCTCAGAAGGTGTGACTTATAGCAGGCTATGCCTTTCTTCATTTTTTCTGTCGTATTAAAACGTTAATACTCCCAAGCATTTTTAAATGTAAAAATGATAGTCTTCATCAAGAATTAGCTATATTCAAGTTATGGTACAAGATTTCCAACGTTCACAAACTCTGCACTTCTATCTTGAATACTTTTACTTGTTTTTTCAATATGATTATTAATCTTCACTTCTTAAAGATAAAATGAATCATATTTTCAAATGTACCTCTGCACCTCTGTACATGTACATGATTGTTAAAAATATTTATCATTTCATATAGACCACACAAACCTGACCTGCTTCATTTTGAATAATTTTAAGTTCATTTGGTAAACTTTATAGTGAGTATTATGATCCTTATGGACTCCAAACCTAGATTCGATGAACTGAGTAAAAACATCTACTCTAAAACCTACTATGTTGTCTTGGAAGTAGAACATTTATAGAATTTTGATGCTTTTTTTCTAATTTTCACTGCATGACTTATACTATAATTATTAAGGAAAGCATGACATTCTTGAGATTTAAAAAAATTAACTAACAAATTTATTGATATTTTTCCTTTTTAATTCTTCTGTTCTATTTCAACTTTCTCAAAGTACTTCATTACCATGATGTAAAGGATGACCAAGTAACTGATATTTTATCTTTTTCATTTACCGTTCTAGATCATTACCAATTTAGTAAATTATATTGGATATGAACCTCTCATGAGTATTACATTATACTACCATATAGTATAGTATAAACCATGGAGTTTGTAGAATTTTTTTTCTGAGGATGAAGCCCACATAGGTCTGAGACCTGTGCGTGGGTAATGAGTTGGATGATGGTGATTGATGAGTTGGACCTACAGTTTTAGGTGGGTTCCGAACCACCGGGAAGTGATTTTACAGCAGAGAACAGTGTATTTTTTGCTGGCCAATCTAATCGGTCACCGTTACAAACAGGACCTACGAGAACGCAGCTTATCTGATTGAACAGATACCTGCTACGCCTCGCGGCTATCACTTCCCTAAGAATATTTTTGAATATATTTGAAATGCCCTCATCAATATTACCTTTCCTAAAGAATGCGATTTACTGTATATTCATTTAATTTTAAATTTTTTTTGGTGAGATGATTTATTGCAAATCAATACCCTTATCAATTATCTTCCCTAAAGAATGAGATTTACTGAATATTCCTTCAATTTCTAAATTTTTTGGTAGGATAATATATTGGAAATACCCTTAATGATTATAATCTGTAAAGAAGTACTCTTATCAATCATCATCAATAAAGAAAGAGATTTCTTTCAAGTTTCCCATCCATTGCAATGTCTCATTCTATAATGATATCTATAATAAGAAGAGATTGACCATTATTTAAATTGGATGTAGCCCTATGAATTTCAATCCTCAATTCACTAATCTAGCTTTTTAATTCCCAAATTATTACTTCAACCCACATGAAAGTTTGACGTTATAATGATGCAGCTTATTCATTTCTGAATTATCATTCCCATCAACATTAAATTTTGAAGTTAGAATATTAAAAAAATCTATTTCAAATTACCTTATGGATTGTTATCCTCATGCTATCTCTTTTGATGATCCACTTTGAAGACGAAAGGCACACTAGTCAGTGAGATTATCACTAGTCCAATAAACGGCCACAGAAGGTAGTCCCACAAGTACTGGGCACTTCACAATAGATGTAAGTCAATCCACAAAAAAGTCGCTATTTTCTTCTAGTCCTCAATGTAAATGGTGACATTTGGTGAGTCTAAAAGTGGTTTTCTCACAATTACTGCCTTGCCACAAAATCTGTGTTTATTTTCCCTGAAACGCTGTGGCAAATAAATTTTTGAAATGAATTTTTCTTCAAAAACTTGGTAGTTCAAAAAATAAGTTATTGCATTTGGTGAGTTTAAAAGTGTTTTTGTCACAATTACCACCTAGACCAAAAAAAAAACTTTATATATTTACTCTTGAGAATTCTATGACAAATTTATTCTCAAAAATCGGAGAATTTTGTGACAAATGTATCCTCTCAAGCTTTAGAATTTTGTGTCAAATTAGAACTTCAAAACTTGAAACTAAAGATGACAATCAAAAATCCTGTGGTGTAGTCATTGATACCTCTTAGAGGTGAAAATTTTAAATTTTCGAATTTTGTGATCACAATCTCACAGTATTTTCACTACTCTCTGTGACCCAGTCTACAAAAAAGTAACCCACGTGAAATGTATGTATGTAAGAAAGGCTCTGTCACACTGTTCACAAAACTATGTTCTCACACACATCGAGTCACTTGAAGCTCTAGCGGTGCGACTAGAGTTTGGATCGATTGTTTCTGATGGCACAGGTGGTTTACACGGTCGATTATACACGGAAATATCCTGTCACACGAGGATAAAGGCAGTTGTCACACAGTGAATATTTTTCATGATGCTTGTAGACCGGCTGCAAGAGACGGACTAAACGCGTCTTTGCGGTTGCCGGTTGAATATATAGACTCTGGACCGGTGCGCGGGGGATTTGGTACCACCAATAAGGGAGTTGAAGAAGAGGAAGAGAAGGAATTGATGAAGAGGTGGAAGAAGAAGGAGAAGAATATGAGGAGGACCTTGTGACTGAAGGTGAAAGTAGGCTAGCGCTGCCGAAGAGGAGAGCCCTGTTCCTCTTCCTTCCTTGTACTGGTAGGTCTGCTGAGATGAGGCCTCATTAAATACTATAGAGATATAGTGAGTCCTTTCTGAGACCCGCATGATGTCTGGGACGCCGGTAAGGCGCGAAGAAAGTTCCCACAAAGTGCCGGTGCTAATTTGAGCACTCACCTGTGCGTGTGTGTATGTGTTCATCTGTCGTAGTGGATTAGGATGGTGTTTCTGATACTTGGGTTTTTTTCTTAGGCGTTTGTTCCTAGTATAAACATCTGAGATTTTGTCATAGAGATCCGTGAAAGTGGTGACACATGTACAGTATTGTAGGCCTAAACTCTTCAATCAAGTTCTGGTATCAAGTCTTGCATTATAATATAAAATATAATATGACCCATAATGATCTTTATGTCCCATCAATTATTTGAATATGAAGAAAATTGTACAGTGATTTAAGGCAATATTTATGAACGCTCCTCTTTAGTTTCTCGTCTCAGAGGAACTCTTGAAATGTTAAGTATTTATAAAGGCATTTCAAGATCTCTGAAGTCAAGTCACTGAAGGAACTTGCATAAATATGACATAAGCCAATCATAATCGTGCAACCAGCAAACAGTTCCAAGAAAGACGTGAATATTGAATTTTGATAGCAGTTTAAGAGCTGATAGAATTTCTAATATTAAAACTGACACTATATATCACTTTTATATATTGTTTTACTCACTTATATTTGAGATGCTAGGGTGATGCATTTCACTTCTGAAAAGAAGCTTCGTCAGCCTACTTTCAAAAGTGAAATGCATTCCCCTAGCATCTCAAATATAAGTGTGTAAAACAATATATAAAAGTGAAATACAGTGTTAGATTTAATATTGGATTGTTCGTTAAGTATTTCGTCATGGAAAACAGCACAGATGATAGAATTTTTTGACTTCAAAATTATCCAATTTTCACATTAAAACCAGTGTAATTCCGTTAGTAAAATACTACATTTACAAAAATAATCTCTTACTAATTTCATCGACAAACTATTTTCCTTTGATGATAAGCTTCCTAAAAAATTGAACCTATATCACTTATGAATTACAGACATTATCCTGGTGCAGGGTGTGTCACATTTTATAAGTTTTATTTTTGTATGTTTTAGGTTATATTTTTCAATAAATTTGAAAATTCTCTGGTCTAATTTCATAAAATTAATTGTTTATCAAATTAATTGATCAATGTCATCAATCTTTGTCCAGTACTGGACACTAATAAATTAGTACCACCATTTGCCAGTACCATTTATTAGTACTAAAACTGTTACTGGTACATCACCAGCAACAATGCACAGCAAGACCGGGAGTCTTCTGACCGGGAGTTTTCCTTATTTTTTTTTTTCAATTATCTAGTAGGCTATTGTTGAAAAACGATTTTAATAAATTAATGCTTGAAGTGATATCAGCCACACAGAACCACAGATTAAGCTACTATTAGTAAAAGCATCCAAGTCTCTACTATGTGCCAGCGACAACACATCTCTTATTGATTGTCAGATCAATAAGTTATAACATCTCATCGATTCATATCATATAGAGTACGTTCAATGCTGTAATCAACTTGGTAATAGAAATTACACAATGAACCATTTAGCCCAATTTCTCTTGTCCGACAAATTATCTCACGTTCCATTTTGATTTAATCGTTCAATTCGAAAATTGTTTCTCTACTCTTCCGCTACTAATAAACTTGTTCTTCTTCTTCCAGTTCTTTTTCTTCTTCTCCACCATCAGCATCCTTCTCTTTCTCCTTTTAACTTTTCCACTCCTTCTTCTTTCCTTCGATTGTCTTCTATTTCTCCTGTCTTTTACTTCCACATCTTATCCTCCTACTCCTCCTTCTTCTTTCTCATATTCTTATTCTTTTTCTTTCTATTCTTCTTCTTTCTCTTTTGTCTTCCTCTCATTCTTCTACTTTTTCTCCTCCTCCAACTCTTGCTCCTTCTCATCCTCCTCCTCCTCCCCTATCTCCTCATTCTCTTCTTCATCCTTCTCGTTCCCCTCCTTATCTCGCTTCTCTACCTCCTACTCATCCTACTCATACTTTCCTCTTCCTACAACTCTTTCACCTTACCCTCCTCTTCCTTCTGCTTCACCTCCTCATCCTTCTTCTTCTCCACTCCTACTCCTCCCCCTCTTCCTCTTCTTTTATCTCCTACTTCTCCTAACCCTCTTCTTCCTTCTCCTCCTTTTCTTCTTCAGCTTCCTCCTACTTCTTCTTTTTCTCATTCACCTCCTTCTCCTCCTCCTTCTCCACCTCCTCATCACCATCTTCCTCCTTCTCCTCTTCCTCTTCCTCTTATTCCTCATCTTTTTTCTTCTTCCCATCATCTACTTTTTCTTCTTTTTCTCCTCCTCCAACTCCTGCTCTTCCTCCTCCTCCCCTATCTTCTCATTCTCTTCTTCATCCTTCTCGTTCCCCTCCTTATCTCGCTTCTCTACCTCCTACTCATCCTACTCATACTTTCCTCTTCCTACAACTCTTTCACCTTACCCTCCTCTTCCTTCTGCTTCACCTCCTCATCCTTCTTCTTCTCCTCTCCTACTCCTCCCCCTCTTCCTCTTCTTTTATCTCCTTCTTCTCCTAATCCTCTTCTTCCTTCTCCTCCTTTTCTTCTTCAGCTTCCTACTACTTCTTCTTTTTCTCATTCACCGCCTTCTCCTCCTCCTCGTCCACCTCCTCATCACCATCTTCCTCCTTCTCCGCTTCTTCCTCATCCTCATATCCTCATCATCCTCTTCCTCCTCTTTTACCTTTTTCTCCTCATTTTCAACTTCCTCTTCGTCCTTTCACTTTTCTTCCTCCTCCTACTCCTCTTCCTTCTCCTCTTTCTACTACTCCTCCTCCTCCTTCTTCTTCTTTTCCTCCTTCTCATCCTCCTACTCCTCATCAACCTTCTAATCCCCATCTTCCTCCTTCTCCTCTTCCTCCTCCTCTCATTTCTCATCCTCATATCCTCACCATTCTCTTCCTCACTCTCCTCATTTTCATTTCCTCACCCTCTTTCTCCTTTTAATTTTCTTCCGTCTCTTCTTCCTCCTCCTCCTCCTCCTCTTTCTCCTCCTTCTCTTCCACCTCCTTCTCCTCTTTCTACTACTCCTCCTCCTCCGTCTTCTTCTTTTCCTCCTTCTCATCCTCCTACTCCTCATCAACCTTCTAATCCCCATCTTCCTCCTTCTCCCTTCCTCCTCCTCTCATTTCTCATCCTCATATCCTCACCATTCTCTTCCTCACTCTCCTCATTTTCATTTCCTCACCCTCTTTCTCCTTTTAATTTTCTTCCGTCTCTTCTTCCTCCTCCTCCTCCTTCTCTTCCACCTCCTTTTCCTCCACCTTATTATTATCATTTTTCTTCTTCAATTACTCGTTCAATTACTCCTCCTACACCAATAACATCTTTATTATCTCACTTCCTAGGTAAACGGTATCGGTGTTCTGAAGCGTCCTCACTCCTGAATGGATGCAGTGCTTCAAAGGAAGTTGTACATTATTATTACTCCGTGAAATCTTTCAGAATAGATACAATTGCACAATACACAGCTACAGCTGGCACAGTCTGCGCCAGTTCCTCCATTCAGTGACTCTGCCATTCATTTCTAACAATGCTTCAATGGTAGTTGATTCACCGCCGATCAATATTGACTTCTATTATTGTTACCTGTCAATAGATACCCTATCAATCATATTGAACTTGTTGAGGAAGACAACTACATCACAAATATAGAAATATTTAAAAAACAATTGAAGAAATATTTAGTTGATAAAGCTTTTTATAGTGTACAAGAGTTCCTTTCACATCGAGATTAAGCCTCACCTCAACTAATTGAAGTATTTATGGTATCTAGTGTATAATATTTTTGATCTGACTTGTCTTATACTCCAAGTCTCTGGAGTCTCCAAGACGTAATCTACAAAAAAAAAAAAAAAAAAAAAACTTGTTATTTGTTGTGCCTTTATTTTTTCATTGATTTATATATATATATTTTTTGAACGTGATTTGCAAAAATAAATAGAAAGAAAACTTATTTCTATTGGAATAAAACAATGAAACGATTTAATTGCATTGGTTGAGTGGCAGATCCGGGGTGATTCACTTTGAACACTTGTGATAAAATTGAATGAATTCTGCTTTTCTCATGAGAATTAAACAATAAACCGATGTAGTTGCAAAGCCTTCTTAATTGCAGACGATACATCGCTCATTTCCATGATAATTTTCGTTCTAGATAATTAAGAAATAAATGTCTATATAGGTGTGTAGTTCATTGTCCAATTATTAAACAATTATTGGTTGTGTAGCAGAGCCTTTTTATTTTTGCAGATGACCATTCACTCATTTTCAGCAATTTTGTTGTAGATAATTTAGAAATATATGCCCATAAGTCCATTGTTCAATTTTTAAATGAGTTCAAATTGTTTTAAGCAATTGGTTGAGTGACATAGTCTTCTTATTTGCAGATGATACATCACTCATTTCAGCAATTCCGTTCTAGATAATTTAGAAATAAATCTTCATAAAGGTGAGCAGTGCATTGTCCAATTTTTGAATCAGTTAAAATTGACAATAAATAGTAGAAAATGCCAATACCTTCAACAGTGGCGTAGCCAGGATTAGATTTCGGGGGGGGGCTCACCAAGGGGGGTGTGTGGTTAGTGGCTTAGCCAGGATCAAATTTCGGGGGGGGGGGCTCACCAAGGGGGGGTCTGGGGTATAGGAGGGTCCGGATTTTTTTTTAATTTAGTGGTGTGAAAAGCTAATCTAGACAACTTGTTAGGCTCCAAAGTTCAAAAGAAAGTTTTGAAAAATTACTACCCAAGAACCTAGGTGGCCAGGTTTGAAATGATAAAGTTTGAAATACCGATATCTGTGACTATTTTGAGTCAAAACCCTTGAATTGGAACTAATCATACTTAACTTATGTACTGAATCTCAAAATTAATACTAATTATTATAAGTTTCATATAATTTATGTCATTAGCCTAAAACGCACCCAACCCAAAGTTCATGAAATCGGAATTTAGTTTTATCATAGTACACTGATTTTACACGCTTGCATAGAACTTGCATTTATTTGTGTGTTTTCATTTATAAAATCCCGATTTTATGAACTTTGGGTGCTTTCAGGCTAGTGGGTTATACTGAATTTTAACTTCAAAACTAAATTTTCTACAAGATGACGAGTTTATTCAAAAAGGTGATTTATCAATAATTAACTAAGTTAATCCACTTCAAACTTGAAAATTGCATTTTATTTAATGTAATAAATTAATAATTATGGTAGTCACAGTTTTCTAACATGTTTTATTCGATTTCGTAGCTCATTTTAAATCAAAATTATCCATTTGAGCACCTAACAAGTTTCTATATGAGTAAATATTGAGGAAAAATTTGAAAAATTCATTAATCTGACTATAACTGTAGCTATATTCCATTA
This sequence comes from Conomelus anceps, assembly GCA_948455865.1. Classification (NCBI taxonomy): domain Eukaryota; kingdom Metazoa; phylum Arthropoda; class Insecta; order Hemiptera; family Delphacidae; genus Conomelus; species Conomelus anceps. The sequence continues at coordinate 3,124,386 of OX418219.1, forward strand.
CACAAACAGTGTTTCTGTAATCTGTTCGTTATAATACAACAAAACAGATAGAACCCTTCGGCTTTAATAAGTCCTTATCTATTAGTTATTTAAGAATTTTTTATTTCTGAAATTTCGGGGGGGCCCGGGCCCCACGGGCCCCCCCCTGGCTACGCCACTGACCTTCAATTCAAAAACAAATATAATTCAAATGAAGACGGGAGTCATAAACGTGTCTGTAAATCAACTAGACCAGAAAGAAAACATTGCATTCTTAGCTTTAGTGGATAGGCGATTGATTTGGGCAACTTAAATTGAAAAAATATGCTGTAAAATTTTATCTGAGGTATTTCTCCTGCGACAAATCGCTGGATTAAATGACAAAGAGTTACTTTTTACAGCTTACCATGGTCTTTCAATGCCAATTATTTGGTGTGCTATCTTAGTGGGTAACTCATCAAAACAAAACCTTGCAGAGTCTTCAAAATATAGAAATATTTAAAAAATGGAAATTTTTTTAGTTGATTAAGCTTTTCATAGTGTACAAGAGTTCCTTTCACATCAAAATCAGGTCTCACCTCAACTAATTGATATAGGTAGTAATTATGGTAACTATAGTGTATAAGATTGTATAATATTGTTGATCTGACTTGAGTTATACTCCGTAACTGGAGTCTCCAAGATGTAATCTACAAAAAAGATCCAAAAGAAAACATTTCGGTTCATGGAAAGAGCAAATAGATTAAATTCATGTAAGTCGTTGTTTAGAAGACTTGTACTCCCAACTGTACCGTGCTTGTATGTGTACAAAGCTACTTTATATGTCAAAAAATATATATAACAAAATCTCAACTCAAAGGAAGCCGAGGAGATTAATTATCAGTTGGTGAGTCACAATACAAATTTATTAGAATAAAGACCTAGTTCATTGGCAGGAAATTATATAATTTGCTACCGCAGTTTTAAAGAGTCTTGGAGATATCGAAATATTTAAAAAACAATAAATTGAGAAAATGTTTAGTCAATATAGCTTTTTATAGTGTTCAAGAGCTCCTTTCAGATAAAAAATGAGCCTCACCTAAACGAATTCATATTATAATTCTGGTGAATAGTGATTAAGATAGGTAATATTGTATATAATTAATTGTTGATCTCACTAGACTTGTATTATATTCCATAACCGGAGTCTTTTAGGCTTAATCTTAAAAAAAAAACATTCTACTACAATTATAACTATTACTACTTAAATTGGTAGGATATTCTATAACAGTCTACTGCAGTTTCTAAAGAGTATTGAAAATATCGAAATATTTATTAAGCAATAAATTTGAAAGAATATTTAGTTGATGTAGCTTTTTGTAATGTACAAGATTTACTTTCAGATCAAAATTGAGTTTTACTGCAACTAATTCAAAATGTAATCATGGTGACTAGTATATGAGCTTGGTATAATATCAATGAATACAAACGAAAATTTGTATTTATTCTCGTTTGTATTTATTGGTAATATTGTATGCATGTTGATCTGACTCGACTTGTACTACAAAGCCGGAGTTTTCAAGACTTATTCTGCAAAGAAACCTTTTACCACTAATATACCAACTCAATTTATTTAATAGTAATTGTAGTAACGAGTGAATAAGAATGGTAATATTGTATATAATTGTCGATCTGACTTTTACACTCTAAAACCGGAATCTTCAAACCGTAATCTTCAAAAAAAACCTTCTACTACTATTACAACAAGTTTGATCCAAGATATAAACTGAACAGTGCACGCTCTATTGAATATTGTTGAGCTGAGAGTAAGTTTGTTAAAAAAATGTTCCTATTCAATAGAATATACCTGAAAGACAACAACAAACCTGATATGAGTAACAATTCAAGTTCAAGTGCGAGGATAATCGTGTTACATAACAGAAAATTGTTTCTCATTTCATGAATTACTGAGAGCAGAATGCTCTAGAACCGGATCTAAAATGTGGAGAAATATGTAACAAGTTGATTACTGCTACTGCATACACTGAACCAGCCGCTTGATATCTGATAAATTTTGAATTTTAGATTAGTGATCCAGATATCAAGCCTGCGATGAATGGTTTCGTACTCAATAAATTTATCAAATTACAGATTGGAGCTCACTTAGTTTGGTATAAATTATAATTGATTTATTGCAGTAAAGCTTGCTGTAGCTGCATACTTGATATACTTGCTGTAGTAGTATTAATTCTAAAAACTTCAAATTTTGTATCGATCAGAGTTCACTTACTCAAATCAAAGTTGTTTAACAACTGTTATACAACATTAGTTTGAAGTGACTGACAATTGAATAAACTGACAAATATACATAATCAGAATTTATTAATGGTCTAGTGGTTAAGGCGCTCAACCGGCAATTGAGAGGTCCGTGGTTCGATTCCCGGTGGTGACTGATATTTTTGTACAGTAGCATTCATCGATTCCCATCAGCTTTTCAATGCTGTTGTCAATATCCGCCATTGCGGAAGTCTTCAGTATAAAGTAATAGCAATTAAAGGAATTCGAAATTAATAAATTCTGTTATACAACAGTTACTAATGTTGTTATACGGTAGGTACTTGAAGTAGTAGTTTTAATTATATTCTTACAAGTTTTATTTCAAGTGATGAATAGCATGTTACTTGATAAATATAATACCCAGTTCATAGCTCACATTTACTTCATGCCTAATATGTTATATACATGTACTACTTATTGTAGTAGTTTCAATTAAACTATCACAATTTTTATTTCAAGTGATCAATAGCATGTTATTTGATAAATCCAATACCTAGCTAAGAGCGCACATAAAAAACTTGTACTTTGAGAGCTGATAATGTTCTAGTATAGTTTTATATATTACAGCCAAACAGTTTCCAGCATTACTTATGTACTTGCTGTAGTAGTACTTATTACATTCTCATAATTTTTATTTCAAGTGATGAATAGCATGTTATTTAATAAATCAATTGCCTAATTCAGAGCCCACATTATTAATTATTACAGTTGATTACGGCTCCAGTAGTTTCAAATAATACAGTCTGTCAATTTTAATCTTGTAAGAAGTTTATATTTACTTATTTATTTTGGTAAAATTACAATAAATGTGAATAGATCATTTGTTATAGTTTGAGTGAAAATGTTAATAAATATTGTCATTTTGAATGAAATTAAATCATAAATACGGTACTATATTTTCAATTTTCCTTTAATAAAACAAATTGAACATGCTAGAATAGACTTGTAATTGTGTCGAAGACAATTTCACTTCATTCCCCAAAAACTAACCTTATTTCGCTAAGACCCATTGGAAATACCAAGAATGCAGGAAATACATGAATAAGAAACAGAAAAATTAAATAGAAAAATGTAAAGTTCAAATTAAATTGAGAAAACTGTTCAAACTGGCCACAACTGTTTCTTAAAAATTCTCTCAATACAAATATGAAGAAGTCTATTTTATTATTATCCTCTCATTGCAATTCCCTCTATTTCCATTTCTCTTCCTCTTTTCCTTCCTCATCGCTCTGTCTCTTTCTTTATTTCATCCATTATCTTTGACATTCGAATTTTGTGTAATCTTTTATCATGTTTAAAAAAGTTTTTGTAACTTACAGGACTAACCTCTGCAACCATAATGGTTTCTAATATTGTACTAATTCTACTGTATTTGTATTTTAAAGATTTTAAATAAATTTAATTTGATTTCTGTCATTAAAAAAATTCGCGTTTGAATTCCCTTAGCATAATGCTCTAGCCTTAGCTCCCTAATGCCTATCATTTTGAAGTTTCAGTTCTTGATAAATTTGTATTATTTTTTAAGATGAATTTACCAAGCTTTAAACCCAGTTTAAAGCCAACTTTAAACCGAAGTTTTATCAATCACTGTAACCGCTGCGGTTCAACATCCAAGGCTTCAATACTATTCACAAAACCGTGATAAAAAAAAAAACATCATTGAAATTGAAAGCGCACGATATATTTGTCACTCGTTCACGGTCTTTTATGTGAACGTTCTCCTATCCTCACAAAAAAAAAACAAGAAAATATTCCGAGTTCACGACCTTTCCTGAATTTGTATCAATTCAAATGCATTAAAATACTCGAAATGGACCAAGGGCATAATGTTGTGCAATACTGCTGTCCTTCAAAGCTTCACATTTGAATTATTTGAACCGCGACTTGGAAAAAACGATTGTTGGATTATTCATTGTTGGTGCGCTTAATGTTGTGGACCCCATATAAAGAAACTGTACTCTTTTGTCACAAAAGATTGATCACATCATTTGGTTTGGATTTGAACGGATTTACAGATTCTGTGGAACGGTATTGTGTGTATTATAATGTTGCAAGGTCGTAGGTTTCCAATTGTGAATGATTTATCCTTTTTTATACAGTTTTGTATCATATCAAAAGTGTTTAGATTTATTCGATCAGGTACACATCCGTAAGAACAATGAATGAGGGGTCTATAAACCAATACAAAAGAGTATCCAGTGACCAGACGAATTTAAATGAAATAATACATAATTTTTTGTATTTGTTTTGTACTGGAAATAAATATTGTATTGTATAAATATGAATCTAAAGGACTCTATTACATTTTAGTTAGTTTTTAATCTTTCCGTGTAAACAGAACACCATGGAAATAGAAGTCTCTTGAGCAATACAAAATGAAAATGGCCAATGAAAATGAAAATGAATTGTCAGCAGTCATTCAGTCTTTATTCAGATCTCCTAATAACCAGTTTGTTTGTGGCAGTACAACACAGAGCAATACACAAAAAATATTTTGAGTCAGTTTTTAAGTTTAATAATATCACTAACTATAGTGTCCACTGTGTGTTAGTTGTGTAAATAAAGTTTGGGTGTTTGTAAGATAGTAGTCAGTCAGTCTTTATTCAGACCTTTCAATAACATGTTCGTATGTGACAGTTCTTTTCGTGGCAGTACAATACAGTGCTATACTCAGTACAATAATTGTGATTCAGTGTTTTAAGTGTGATAATTACTTATTAGGGTCTACTGTGTGTTAGTTAGTTGTATAGATAAAGTTAGAGTGCTACTTTGAAGTTTTTGTCGACATTATTTTATCGTTAGAACTCGTAGCAATATCAAGATTCAAGATATTATCTCCCAGTATTCCATATTACAATGCTAACATAATGGGTTCATAGAACAGGTTATTTATAGCCTTCCATCTTCTTATAACCGCTTCTAGCTGCTACATTCGCATTAATTTAATCTTACACAGGAATGCTTGGATCGCCATAACATTGTGACTGTGAGCCAAGCTGCGCCACACGATGCTGGATTGAAATTATTCGCCCAAAACAAATTTGAGATTCTGCGGAAATGTGAACATTTGTACTCTAGTCTAGTCTTGAAGAAGAAGTTTGGATGCCAGACTTGAAAAGACAAAAACGAGTTTTGGAAGCTGAAAAGAAGGAGTAGGGAGATGATGAAGAGGAAGGGAGAGAGAGACAAAGGAGGAAAAGAGAAAGAAGTGGGTGGGAGATGAAGATGAAGAAGAAGAAAAAGGAGAAGAAAAAAGAGGAAGATGTAAAAGAAGGAATACAAGAAGAAGAGAGGAAGAGGAAAGAGAAGAATAAGAGGAAGATGCAGAAGAACAAGAAGAAGAGAGGGAGAAGGAAAAGCAGCAAGAAAATGAAGAGAAGAAGAAAAAAAATTAAAAGAGGAAGATGAAAAAGAAGGAATACAAGAAGAAGAGAGGAAGAGAGGAAGAGAGGAAGAAGAGACGGGAAGAAAAAGAGGAAGATGGAGAAGAAGAAGAAGAGAGGAAGAAGGGAAAGAAGAGGAAGAAGAAAAAGAAGAGGAAGAAAAGAAAGAAGAAGATGTGGGAGAAAAAAAAAGCAGGAAAAAAGAAAAGAAGAAAAAAAATTAAAAAAGGAAGATGGAGAGGAAGGAGCGGAAAAAGAAGAGAGGAAGAAGGAAAAGAAGGAGATGGAGAAGAAGGAGAGGAAGAAGAAGGAGAGGAAGATGAAGAGAGGAAAAAGAAGAGAGGAAGAAGGAGAAAAAGAAGAAGAAGAAAAAGAAAAGAAAGAAGATGTGGGAGAAGGAGGAGAAAAGAAATGAAAGAAGGAGGAAGAGGAAAATGAGGTGGGGCAAAAGAAAGCATGAATAGCAAGAATAGCAGAAGGAGGAGAAGGAAAACGAAGAAAAAGAAGAAAATTTCAAATTGGGTGTAAATAGAATAAAAGAAGAAGATATGGGAAAAGGAAAATTATAAAAAGAAATAGAAGAAGTAGAACGGAAAAATGAGGCTGGAGGAAAAAATATGTAAATAAAGAAGAGGAAGAAAAAGGATAAGGAAGATAAGAGAGAGAAGACAAACAAGAAAATTTGAAAGTAGGAGAAGAAGATGGGGGGAAAATATGGGGAAAAGAAGATGTTGGAGAAGGAGGAGGAGAAAGCGAAATAAAAGATGAATAAAGAAGTAGTAGTATATGTGATTAAAGGAAAAAGAAAGTGAATGGAGGAAAGGAGAAAAAGAAGGAGGAGATGAAGAACGAGAAGACAACCAAGACAAAAACTAACATATAGAGAAAAGAAGATTGAAGCAAGAGAAGATGGAGAATATGTGGGAAAAGAAGAACTACATGAAGAAGAGGAAGAAGAAGAAAAAATAATTGAGAAGCCAAAGTAGCAGAAGAAGAAGAAGAAGGAGGAGAAGAAGAAGGAGGAGAAGAAGAAGGAGGAGAAGAAGAAGGATAGGAAGAAGAAAAAGAAGAAGGAGGAGAAGAAGAAGGAGGAGAAGAAGAAGAAAAAGAAGAAGAAGGATAAGAAGAAGAAAAAGAAGAAGATGGAGAAGGAGATGGAGAAGGAGAATTAGCAAGAAGAAGAAGAAGAAGAGGAACAACAACAACAATAACAAGAAAAATGAAGAAGACAAAGAAGAAGAAGAACTAATTGAGAAGGAAAGGTAGCAGAAGAAGAAGTAGAAGTAGCAAAACAATAAAAACATAACGGCTAAATATTCCCTCATTCTTCCTATTTTCTAAATATTTTCCCTCTCTTCTCCCCCCTCCCTTGTCTATGCATTCACAGCCATGCACTCACAGAAAATAATACAAAGCACGATAAGCAGCATTGTTGTGAGAGGCATAAGTATGCAAATGGCCGCTTTTGATGTCATACTCCATATCTGACACAATCTAAAATAAAATATCTTTATGTGTGCGTGGTCCTTTCGCTTGAATTTACATAATAAGTGGACTGCACACAAAAACAGAAACAGTAGTTATTTTGATCTCTGTTATCTTACGTGTTTTGGCTGACTCTTCTCTACACTAATCTCCGCTTCTTCTCGAAAATAGAGCCTCATTTTCTTGTAGAACATTTTAGTTTGTAAGCTAATTTCTATGTTTGTTATATCTGCTATATATTTGCACAAGATCTTATCTTCTTGTTTCGAAATAAAAGTAGCCATCAATTTTTTATTTTTATTGAATTTTTATTTATTAAATTTTTTGAGGAAAACTGATCTTACCGATTTACTTTGAACTTTTGATAATAATAATAATAATAACAATAATAATAATAATAACAATAATAATAATAGTAATAATAATAATAATAAGATACCTTCACCGGCATGATCAGGTGGCAGCAATCATTCATCATAAGTTAGCTAGGCTGCTCACAGGTGATGCTAGCCCATATTATAGCTTTACATCCGAGAATGTCCTTGAGTCATGTGATCATCGGCTCTATTGGAATCGGACTATTCTAACAGACAAAACGGTTCCAAGTAATCGACCAGATATTACACTCACTGACAAAGTTGCTGAGAGAACATATCTGATTGATGTTGCAGTTCCAAATTCACATAATTTGGAGGCAACATGGATTGAGAAGTGTAATAAGTACCAGCCACTGGTTGAAGACATCAAACGGGTGTGGAAGCAGAAAGAGGTGCATGTGGTCCCTCTTGTTGTCTCAAGCACAGGTCTAATTCCCAAAAAATTGCATCACAGTCTAGCCCTGTTGAATCTGCCACCTGAAACCTACATCCAGCTGCAAAAGTCTGTCATCCTGAACACAACAACAATAGTTAGAGAGTTTTTAAATCTTCCTCCATTGTAGTCTTATTTCTCTGATAAATTTAAATGTTCTACATCTTGCAAAATTATGCCGATGTAAGAATATGAACCACTTTCTTTCAAGTGTGAGATGAAAAACAAAAATAATAATAATAATAACAATAATTTCCTTTGTAGTGGCAAAGACTATAAGTCTATAAGTGTAGTGGTAAAGACAAATAATGAATAAGACGAAATTGTCTCAACCACATTTATTAAAAATATTTAGAAACTAGTTTCAACTGTTATATACCATTATCAATCTCAATCAAACTGAAACTAAAGTACAGAGTAGCTTAATACATACTAAACATGGAATGATACTATTGGCTAAGCGAGAAAGAGGCTGACCTTCATTAAATAGTGATTGGCTGACAAGTCACGCCCCCTGGTGGGAGGAGTAGCAAGACAGAATTCGAGTAAAATCAACAACTAAAATCTGTGAACATCTAGAAAGCAACAGAGAGTAACAATAGGCTAGAATTGAATCATTTTAAAATTAAAAAATAGAAGCTCACTGAAGCTCTCTCTTGCTTAGCCTATAGTAATAACCCATGTACAGTATAATATTAAGCTACTCTGTACTTTAGTGTTAGTTTGATTGAGACTGATAATGGCATAACAACCAAAACTAGTTTCTCAATATTTTTTATAAATGAGTTGTAACAATTTCGTTGTATTATTCAATAATAATGATAATGATAATTATAGTAGTAGTAGTAATAATAATAATATTTTTTTGGGGAGACCCTTTTAAGGGTAGTTTTACCTCACCATATAAGCTATGTTATGGGGAGCATTGCGGACCTACTATTTTAGGAGGGTTCCGAACCACCGACAGGTAAAAGTGTCAGACCAAGCAGGGAACCAAACCCGCATTATTTGTGTCCTTTTAATTTTTCTACAACCTTATGACCTTCATTCAACAATTCACAAAATATTGTTAATAGTCTTTGATTTTTTTGATCCATACCAATTTGCGTTTTTATATCAGTTTTTAAGATAAATTCAACGACTTGCAGTCAATTTAAATGGAGAATAAATCAATATTCAGCTACTCACGTAGGCTGAAACGTTTTCGAATCGTGACGACTCCTGTTGAAAATGAATCGTCACGATTTGAAAACGTTTCTACCTACGCGAGTAAATATTTGTTTATTCTCTATTAAAATTGTCTGCAAGTCGTTAAATGTATCATGAAAAGTTGATAATAGTCATTGCCCAAAAAATCGTATTCCTTCCTAAAAAATGCATAACCTACTCATCGAAGATGTTTCAGGCTCTGCGAATTTCGAAGAATAAAATATTAATTCGAAAGGATAAGTAGTATTTTTGTTTATTATTATTAGTATTTCTTAATAATTTCCATTATTAATTTATCTATTATAATTTAAAGTATCTAAATAAAAAGTCAAATTCTATTTTCGAGGTAATGTGAACCGATATTGATAAATTTTCTTGTAATTAAATAGTCTCGAGTTGACAATAATTATAATAAGTTAAGTAATATTTCAATAAACATTTAAAGTAAATCAATTGAAAACAATTCTTAGCTGAGAAAATAAGTCCAAACAAGTCATCTAAATCTAATTGTTTAACTAAAATGCAGGTAACTACGCGTTCTCAAGTATTAATAAAAAAAAACAGCAGCTCTTAAAGCTACTGTAGATGTAGTAGAAAAGGTTGCTGAACTATTGACTGATCACACCGAATTACAAACAAAATTAGAATCATCACTACAAAATTCTGAGGAAGAACGGATAGGGTTGGTGCATCACATAAAATCTTTGGAAGTTATCGTTAAAAATGCAGCAGGAAGACCATAAAACTGAAATACTAAATCTCACATTCATCAAAACAAAATCTTGATAGGGTGTTTAAGATCCAAAAGAAAGCGGTTAGGTGTATGGAGAGAGTGAATAGATTAGATTTATGTAGACCATTGTTCAAGAGTCTCCTAACTGTACCCTGCTTATATGTGTATGAAGCTTCTCTATTTATGTAAAAACAAATGATATTAACCATAATCTTGATGTACATGATTATAATAGAAGAAGCAGAGGAGATTATCACTTGGTGAGTCACAATAGTAGCTTATTCAAACAAAAACCTAGTGATATTGGTAGGAAACTCTACAACAAGCTACCGCAGTTTTTAAAGAGTCTTGAAAATATAGAAATATTTAAAAAACAATTGAAAAATATTTAGTTAATAAAGCTTTTTATAGTGTACAAGAGTTCCTGTCACATCAAAATTAAGCCTCACCTCAGCTAATTGATATAGTAATTATGGTATCTAGTGTATAATTGCTGATCTGACTTGTCTTATACTCCTTAACTGGAGTCTCCAAGACGTAATCTACAAAAAATAAAAAAAGATTTTCAAGAATGAAGAAATCTACAACAAAAGCCTGTCATAGATCGATCGAATGAATAGTCCACCATATACCAGTAAGTAAGCAACGGTATAATGTTATGTTACACTGGAAACTGAGTTCCTAAATTCGTGAAAGTGATTACAGTATCCCTTAAAATTTCCCCAAATAAAATCCTCCAAGTAGAGGATTGCATTCTCCATGTAGATATGTAGGTACTTCCATAATATTAGACTCTACTCTGGCATGTACCTGCTCAATTCAACATTCTAATTGTTGATATCAGTAAGTTGACAAAAGCCTGGTGAAAGCGATGTGTTTAAAGCGTTATATCAATAAAAAGTGCGGGTCTAGGCCTAGTCCTAAGCACACGTGAACATACATACACATGCTTAGAAAAAGAAAGCCTCAGATTATGCAATTCCTGCTTTCCTTGAGAATAAATTGGAGAAAGCTTTTGTTCAATCAGTGTTAGTAGTTGGGAGCCGCATTACCCTCAACAACTTGATGCGTTTTAATCTTTAGCTGATATGCAGCTACGGAAGGAACTATAATTCCGGTAGTAAATGCATTGTAAACGATGATAACATATGACTGTGATGTAAACATACAGGAGCGCGCTTTTGTGTGTCGGCACCAGAAGAAGATGTCTAATTTCTTTTCACTTAATTTCCTTGAGTTTTATGCGGGTTGGGATGGATCAATTGTTTTAAATACCTTTCAATCCCCTTTTGAATCGGTAAATAATATTTTTTGGGTTCCGGCACGAGATGAGAAATTGCATATTTATTTTCACTCAATTTTCTTGAGTTTCATGCGGGTTTGGATGGATAAATCGTTTTAAATACCTTTGAACACCCTTTTGAATCGGTAATTAATATTTTTTGGGTTTCGGCACCAGATGAAAATATTGAATATTTATTTTCTCTCAGCAATAATTTTTTTAAGTTTTATGTGGGTTGGGATGGATGAATCGTTTTAAATATCTTAATTTAAACCTTTTGAAGGGGTAATTGATATTTTTGTTTTTAAAAGAACTTGTTATTTCACTTCAAAGTGAAATTTCTTGTTTAACTTGTGATGACCTAAAATTTGGAGTTTTCATTGAACAATTTGTAGAGAATGCAGTAGTGAGATATGCCTGTCGTATCTTCACTTGATTGTGTTAGTTATGTGTAATAAATAATTAATAGATAAATAACAGAGAGTATTATTCTGTGGTGTTTGCAAAGACGAAATACTTCATGAACAATCCCATATCAAAATTTACATAATATTTCTGTGATGACCCACTTATGCCACTAGGCCTGGTGACAGGCGTTCCTTAGAAGCAAAATGCATTCTTCCAGTGAAATTGACTAAAAAAATCATAATTCAAACAGAAATAAAGCGTAAAGTGTCAGTTTTGATATTAAATCATTATTCCAATGTATTTTGAAGTGTCTAGAGTATCTGGTTACAATAATCCACAACCAAAGTTGATAGAATTTATTAAATAAATAAATAAACAGAATAGATAATTGAGATAATAGATATTATGAGAGATTCTCCTCATTTCCATTACTGTATTTGAATTATTTTTGCATGTTTGAATAATTATGTCATTTTACTTCCCAGAGAGTGTGTCATCTAATTATGGAAAATCTATTAAAAGTTTCAAATAACGCATGGGTGAGATCAATTGCTCCCAAAAAAAATCAACTACCAACCCCCATATTTCCCAAATTAAATTATTGAAAAAATGTATCTTCAGCAATAGATACCATTTTTAGAGAAGTGAAAGCCGCGAGCCGTAGCAGGTATCTGTTCAATCAGATAGAGATAAGCTGCGATTTCGTAGTTCCTGTTTGTAACGGTGACCGATTATAGATTGGCCAGCAAAAACGACACTGTTCTCTGCTGTAAAATCACTTCCCGGTGGTTCGAAACCCACCTAAAACAGTAGGTCCAACTCACCAATCACCATCATCCAATTCATTACTCACGCACAGTTCTGAGACCTATGTGGGCTTCATCCTTCGAAAAAAAATCAAGCTAGTTTGACAATAACTAGTAACTGACAATTGAACAAACTGACAAATATACAGAAACAGAATTTATTAATTTCGAATTCATTTAATACCTTTACATTTTAATACCTCAATAATATTAGATACAGGAAACTTCAAAATCTAATTAAGATAAAAAACCCTGCACACAGATCCATTTAAGACAAACATATTAATGCATTCATTGAAGTATTCATTGATGTAAGATTTTAGGACCAATCCTCTTTATTGGCCATCAGGCTACTGGTATTCAATTTTCATGCTTTCTCACATCTAATCTCAAAACAATCATCATCAAATTACCTTTTAAAATCCAAGTTGAATTTCTTACACTACTCAGTTTCTACTCATCACATCCCATCTCTATTAACGACTTTTTTCAAATTTTCACTCCTCACCAGATTAAAAACATAGCAACTGACAGACGGAAGTGAAATTGTTTTTGTTACAACTACAATAACATCGCCAGTAAAAATTCAATTCCGGCATTAAGTGCATCAAACGGAATGACCTTGCATAAAATGCATGTAACTCTTCCTAACCTAACCTAACAATGCGTCTAGCATCCTGGTAGTGGTGATTCTCTTTTAATATCACACAAGAACACTCTACACTATGTTTAGTAGGTTGATGTTGAAGATTATTGTGGTGTTAACGTTGATATCTGAAGAAGGAAAGACAAGGAGGCGAAATGTCGTCCTACACCATCTTAAAAAGATTATTCATGTTAACCTCTCTAGCAGAGAAAAAGCTTTCTTTGACCTTCTACAAAACAAGTCCGGTACAACTCCGGCGTTTCTCTCTTCACTAAAACTATGTGGTCGTTGGACTTGGTCTCAAAGTAAAGGACACCGGGCTCAATTTTATTGGATTTGGTCGTTTCTATTTCAAATACCAAAGCTACATTATTGATGCTTCCAATAGCTGTAATTGGATTGGGATGAAAGTCAACTTCACGGTTAATAATAGGCTACACCAGTGAAGTCCTAGATTGATTTTATTTATTTCAATTTATTCAGTTTATTTATCATTTCTGGTCAGCAGAATTTTTAGCCTTATGAGTCTATATGAGCCCTCTTTGTAGATTACGTCTGGGAGTCTCCAGTTAAGGAGTATGTGACAAGTCAGATTAACAATATAATTACTGTATTTCTTGTTCCATGACTAACTGCGTTGTTAATATTAACTTTTTATGTGAATTTAACGACTTGAAGTCAATTTCACTGCAATTCGTTAAATTCACATAAAAAGTTAATAATAATATAATCTTTTGCACTAGTTACCGTACCTTAATTATTACTATATAAATTAATTGAGGTGAGGCTTATTTCTATGTGAAAGGAACTCTTATACACTAGCTTTATCAACTGAATATTTTCTCAATTGTTTTTTAAATATTTCTATATTTCAAGACTCTTCAAAAATTGCGGTAGCTTGTTGTAGAGTTTCCTATACCAATATAACTAGGTTTTTGATTGAATTGGTTTTAGCTAATATTGTGACTCACCAAGGGATAATCTCCTTGGCTCCTGGTATTATAATCGAAGTGAATGATGATAGAAAACTTTCATGGTTTGTCTTTGAAAGTGTCATTCCCATTTTAATTTCCCATTTATTTTATTTCCCATTTTCAGTTTTCAATCTAGTGACAGTCGTTCATCATAGAAAAACTCTGAAAAAGTAGTCTAAATAAAAGTTGATAGAAGTAAATAGAAATTTCAGGCTAATATAATGTATTACTAATTGCACGTAATTACTCATAAATTGTCAGTGATACACGCAGTTCGTCATGGATACCAAATTTCAAAGCAAATAAAAAGTTAATCATTGTTTGATCCATGAAAGATCGATCTCATCATTTTTTTCAAGATATGAAATTTTTCTTGTAATATTTTCAAAATTGACTGACCATTTTGTAATTCCTTTGTGATTGGTTGAATAAATTTTCAAATCAAATTATAAAATTCGCTGTTAGGTCGCTTGTATGCTGTCAAAATGTTAGTCAAAATCTTATTCTTCTTATCTTATCTTACCTAATCTTATCCCTAGATATATTGTTTTCTTGTTTATTTCAGATTGGATTGCATCGTATTTCATATTTATTTTTTATAATACATTCATTTTCTGTGATGCTTTTTCAGACGAAGCTTCTTTTCAGAAGTGGAATGCATTCCTCAAGCATCTCAAATATATGTGATTAAAACAATATTTAAAAGTGAAATACAGTGTCAGTTTTAATACTAGAGAGACATTCATTTTGTTCGTGAACTACTTCTTTATGTTTTATCTAAAGCAATTGTTTTGCTGTCTATTTCAATCAAGATTTGTTTTCATTGCGTTTTCATTTCCATACTTAATTTTCGAAAAAAAATTTGAATTGGAGTTCTCACACTTAGTTGTAATTACTATTGCATGTCAGTTTAAAAATATAAGAGCATAATAACCAGCATATCGCTTCCTTGATTCCCAACATCACACTATTACAAATAAGATGCTACTGGACTTGGAGCAAACCATAGTTAAAACTACATGGGAAAACTGGAGTAAATGAAGAAATGTGAAAATTTGCATTGAATATTGCATTGGGAGATGAGAAACTTCTTAGGTACTACATTGCACAATATCTGAAATAGTAGCGGCGGGCTAAGAACTTATCAAATGGATCAACATGAGATGATAAACGTAAGCTGTTACGGAGCCTCAAAGAATTAGGCCAGGACTTATCTACAATTTTATCCTTTTTTAAATCTCCCTTTCCCTTTTTATTAATTTCGCATTCTTTTTATCTTTCTAATCGTCTGTGCTCCAATCTGTGCTTCCCAGTAATAGGTGCCCTACATTTCTATTAGCAATGAGAAAATTTATCATCTCTATTCACCACCCACATCCTCCATCCTTTTCATCTTCTTTATTCTTTCTTCACTCCTTGTCTAACACTCTCTTTCTTTATCCATCTCCTCTCCAGCACTCTTTCTCCCTCACTCTCTTTGGACCCGTGGGAGCGTTGGGTCAACATTTAATAAGAAGCTTTTCGTATTATTCTTTGTCGCTCTGCAATCAGAACCGGGCTCCAAGTGAGAATAGTGCAATTATCTGCCAGCAACGTCGAAAGTACTGCTGTGAAAAATTGGATCAGTGTCGTACTGTTAACAAATCGGTCTTAACATTGAGCAAATAAGTCTAAGAAGTTCAGTTATACTTGAGAGACAGGAAATAGTAAGATATTTATTCTTTTCTTGGTGGAAGAAATTAATACAATCAAGTACTTGACACAACAAAACGGATGCAACACAAATCTGATAGACAAAATCCTGAATAAAATAAAAACAAAAATCCATAACCTGTAAACAAAGTATAAGTGAGGAAAGACAATATATTAAGTTGAAATACAGTGTCAGTTTTGATATTAGATTGTTCATCAAGTATTTCGTCATGGAAAACATCACAGACATTCAAAACTGTTGTTAGCTGAATCATAACAAATAAGTTAGTTCGAAGTTACTGACAATTGAACAAACTGACAAATTTACTTAAACAGAATTTATTAATTTCGAATTCCTTTAATTGCTATTAGTTTATACTGAAGACTTCCGCAATGGCGGATATTGACAACAGTATTTAATAGCTGATGGAAATCGATGAATGCTACTGTACAAAAATATCAGTCACCACCGGGAATCGAACCACGGACCTCCCAATTGCCGGTCGGGCGCCTTAACCACTAGACCATGGAGACCTTTCTGCACTGCAGCATTCATTTTTAACTTGGCCATATCGGCTCGTATCTCACAAGTTAGTTCGAAGTTACTGACAATTGAACAAACTGACAAATTTACTTAAACAGAATTTATTAATTTCGAATTCCTTTAATTGCTATTAGTTTATACTGAAGACTTCCGCAATGGCGGATATTGACAACAGTATTTAATAGCTGATGGAAATCGATGAATGCTACTGTACAAAAATATCAGTCACCACCGGGAATCGAACCACGGACCTCCCAATTGCCGGTCGGGCGCCTTAACCACTAGACCATGGAGACCTTTCTGCACTGCAGCATTCATTTTTAACTTGGCCATATCGGCTCGTATCTCACAAGTTAGTTCGAAGTTACTGACAATTGAACAAACTGACAAATTTACTTAAACAGAATTTATTAATTTCGAATTCCTTTAATTGCTATTAGTTTATACTGAAGACTTCCGCAATGGCGGATATTGACAACAGTATTTAATAGCTGATGGAAATCGATGAATGCTACTGTACAAAAATATCAGTCACCACCGGGAATCGAACCACGGACCTCCCAATTGCCGGTCGGGCGCCTTAACCACTAGACCATGGAGACCTTTCTGCACTGCAGCATTCATTTTTAACTTGGCCATATCGGCTCGTATCTCACAAGTTAGTTCGAAGTTACTGACAATTGAACAAACTGACAAATTTACTTAAACAGAATTTATTAATTTCGAATTCCTTTAATTGCTATTAGTTTATACTGAAGACTTCCGCAATGGCGGATATTGACAACAGTATTTAATAGCTGATGGAAATCGATGAATGCTACTGTACAAAAATATCAGTCACCAACGGGAATCGAACCACGGACCTCCCAATTGCCGGTCGGGCGCCTTAACCTTAATTTCTGTTTAAGTAAATTTTCAGTTTGTTCAATTGTCAGTAACTTCGAACTAACTTGTGAGATACGAGCCGATATGGCCAAGTTAAAAATGAATGCTGCAGTGCAGAAAGGTCTCCATGGTCTAGTGGTTAAGGCGCCCGACCGGCAATTGGGAGGTCCGTGGTTCGATTCCCGGTGGTGACTGATATTTTTGTACAGTAGCATTCATCGATTTCCATCAGCTATTAAATACTGTTGTCAATATCCGCCATTGCGGAAGTCTTCAGTATAAACTAATAGCAATTAAAGGAATTCGAAATTAATAAATTCATAACAAATAAATTAATATTCTTTTGAAAACTTTTCAATTAATATTTTCAGAAAATTATGAGTTCTTTCTTCATTTCAATCCTAAATTTATTTTTTACTCCCCCTCCAACAGAAGCAGTATCGGGCTTGTAAAAAAGGCTATCATTTCTTTACATTCTATTGTATTAAGCTATAAAAAGAAGTTTCGTAATGCGGATAATGCCCACATGAGTCTGAAGACTTGTACGTGGGTAATGAGGTAAATGGGTAACATCCATTGCTGAATGAGATTCGAACCCAAGGCTGCAGGAAACGAAGCCAGCTAGAGCCCTATTCACAGACAAGCGCTCCAACCAACTGCGTTACCAGAGTAAATGTAAACAACGTAAAATAACATTTTGTAGAAAATTTAGCCTTCTGTATGAATGTATATTTTCGATATTTTTGCTCTTTCAAGTTTATTGTTTGGTGTTAGGTAAATAGATTAGATTCATGTAGGCCGTTGTTCAAGAGACTTGGTTTTCTAACTGTACCCTGCTTATATATGAGTATGAAGCTACTTTATATGTGAAAAAGAGTGATTTCAACCAAATGTTGACGTACACGATTATTATACAAGAAGCCGAGGAGATTATCACTTGGTGAGTCACAATAGTAGCTTATTCAAACAAAAACCTAGTTATAATGGTAGGAAACTCTACAATAAGATACCGCAGTTTTTAAAGAGCCTTGAAAATATAGAAATATTCAAAAAACAACTGAAAAAATATTCAGTTGATGAAACTTTTTATAGTGTACAAGAGTTCCTTTCACATCAAAATGAAGCCTCACCTCTACTAATTGATATAGTAATTATGGTAAATCTATATCTATATAATCGAAATACCGCTGACTGACTCACTCACTCATTCATCACAGTTTCTCAGGAACCACTCGACCAAAAACGATAAAATTTGGTACACGTATTCAGTAGGGGGACTAGACGCGTGCTAAGAAAGGGTTTCAAAATTTACCCCAAAATGGGCCCAAAATTGAAGATTTTTGAAAATTTAGGTGACAACAATTTTTAGAGAACCATAAGGTCAAATCAGATAAAATTTGGTATTCATGTTAAGTATCGGCCTTAGATGTACTTTGGAAAAAAGTTTCAAAATTAGCCCCAAAATGGGCCCCAAATCGACGATTTTTGAAAAGTTTGGTGATAAATAGCCAAATATTTTGAAATTTGCACTTAACAGATGTCATCAACCTGGCATAATAACATTTCATCATACCCAGTCATATGTTTCCCACATATTGAATTTAGTTGATCACAATTTCTCAAGAACCTCAAGGCCACATGGAGTGAAATCTATATCTATATAATCGAAATACCACTGTTTGATTAAGACCCTAGATGTATACTATGTAATGGTATCAAAATTCTCCCCAAAATCACCTATTTCTGTAAATTTATCTAATCACAATGGAAATTAGTTGGACCCCCCGGGGGCTAGACGGTTAAGGCGAGCGAAGCGAGTCTGCCGGCTAGTAGTGTATACGATTGTATATTGTTGATCTGACTTCTTGTCTTTTACTTCTTGACTGGAGTCTCCAAGAGGTTATCTTCAAAAAAAAAAAATTGTTAGGACAAGCTGTGCTGCCCTTGCTCTCATGGAGGGAAATCTAATACTCTATACCAGTATACTGTACACAGTTCTACAGTACATATCAACAATCAACTTTACATTAATAATGTCTCAATCCAGTGTGAGTTAGGTCCAGAGTTCTGTGCTTTTCAATCATCATACAGATAAACAGGCAGATGGGAATTTCACATCTGATAAACACTGGTTCCCGCCGAAGTGGGCTGTCGAGCATTTATTATTCGGCAAGACAATAAATTCATGAGTGTCGTAAATATTCTGCCTGCTGGCTACTTATCTGTTTGCGCTGTAATTTGCTCATAGTCAAGCATTCTGTTGCATAATAATTATAATGGAACATGTGAACACTATTGTCACAGAATTCACAGCAACGCGTTGAATGTTTTCAAAATGCTGAAACAATGCTGAAGAGACCGCTTTGTTTTGCATGTTTGGGTTTCGAACAGTGATCAAATTCACTCTCACACGTACTTCATCCATTCTCTCTGTTGTTGAAGCTTTATCTCTATATCTTTTTCATTCCTATCCACTTTTTAATTCATAACATCCTCTTGCATGTACCACCTTCATTCATTATTTCTGTTGATTGCTCCGTCACTCTTTCATTTCAAATTGCTTTTTAATATTAGTTCCCCCTCAAATAAATATGATCTATTGATGAGGAAAATAAGATGAAATTTACTACAAATATAATAAAATATGATACAAAAAACAATAATAATATATGGCGGGCCGCTTGGCGCAGTTGGTTGGGGCGTCGCAACTTCTGCTTGCTGTCGTTTAAGTGGTCGTGGGTTCGAATCCCGCTCCACCGTCAGGTATTTATGTGTAATAATTCACCTCATTACCTACGCACAAGTCTCATGTGGGCATCATCATCAATAAAAAAAAGAGGAATAAATGATTTTGTATAATAATTACTCCAGTATAATTACTTTGTGTACGGTAATTATACTTTGTATAATACTTTAAAATTAGTTTGAAATAACTGACAAATATACAAAAACAGAATTTACTAGTTATTTTGGAATTTGAAATTAATAAATTCTGTTACTTTAAAATTATTGGAAATACTTGTGTAACATTCTTTTCTAACATACTACATTTATTCTTTCCGACAATTGCTCTATCACTCTTCAATACCAATTTACTTTTTAATACTACTAACTTGTTCGCTTTGTTAAATAGGTGTGATCTATTAATAAACTTCCAGCCAAACCTATACAATAAAAAAATGTACCAAATCGCTGCATGCCGCCATTTTCAAGATGAATACACTCTCAAAGTACTGTATTTCATTAAAAACTCAAAATATAAAAACGTTCCACTAACCATATTATGTAAGCCATTTCCAGTTGCCTGTATCTTCTATTGTACTTTGACAATATCAATAGATATGCCTTCTTACCGAATGCACTGGGTCTAACTTGCAATAAAATTACATAATATTGATCTGTTTTTCCTATGTATTTTATCAATTATCTATAATTTTTATCAATTGTTTATGACTTTTTTATTACAAATAACTGGATAAGTGAAGAATATAAGTTTCAACAAGCTGTTTAATGTAATTAACAATGAATATATGTGTTTCATAATGAACTATTGCAAACTATGACCATTCTTCTCCTACTAGAGCTGTGTATAATTTTCCATACCCTTACCAACCAATATGGTTATTATTGTGATCATAGTTTATAATTTATAGCCAAGGAAAACTCAATTTTATATTTTCCTCTTTATTTGGGCCCTAAATAGTAGAAAAACTTTCCCCACACTTTTTTCATGGATTGGGCTGGAAAGGGTTAATTGCCATTGTTAAGCCAGTATTAATTGATAATGTAAGCTTATGATCTGTTTAGTTGTGAGTTTTTTAGAATTGTAATCAATATTATTGATATTGAGCTGTGTAATGTTATGTCTTTATACTGTGTTGAATAAATAAATATTCTACTCTATTCTATTCCCAACCTAACCAAGACGCCTTCAAACTTATTCCTGGATTTCTTGTTCCATGACGAACCGCGTTGTTAATATTAACTTTTCAAGTGAATTTAACGACTTGAGGTCAAATTTTCATTAAGAATAAGTAGTATTTTACTTACTCTGTAGGCCGAACGTTTTCGAATTGTTAAAACCCATCTTCAAGGCATCCTAGATATTGATGTTAGTTAGAAAAACTGTGTTTTTTGTATAATGTGGTCAAAAAGTTTGTGTGGTTTAAAATTTAACTGTTCATTGAGGACATTTTGTTTATTGTATGTGGTGTGTTTGTAAATTTCCAATTGTTCCAAGGTGTTGAGTCGTGTCCTTTAGACTTTATATGTAGAATATATAGGTTGGTAGTGATGTTAGTAAAAGTGTGTCCAGTTTGAATGATATGGTTTCCAAAGTCGATTCTGGTTTTGTATGTAAGGCTTGTGAATGATCTTTGTAGCGTTGTTTGAATGCGCGTTTGTCCTATGTGAAATTTGTTACAGTCAGAGCAGTTCAGTTTGTAGATTCCTAGTAAAATACTACTTATTCTTAATAAAAATTTGATTACAAGTCGTTGAATTCTCTAAAGGAGTTAATATTCAAACTTATCTCAATAGCTTTCAAACAGTATAACTGATAGTCCGACAAAATGGCCACTCAGTCCCAACACCCACAACCTTTCAGGTCGACTAGAAGTTGTCCCCGTCGGCTGTCAGTTGGGTAACAAAGTTGTTTTCGAATGTTGATAGTCGTTTTTAGAGCAAAGGCAAGGAAGGGACAGTAGCGGAGGCAGTAAGTTAGTTGGTTGCTCTCGAGGGCTGAAGCCGGAAGGGTCGAGCCCTAAGAAGAAGTCTATGTGAAATATGCCTCCCTGAGGTGCAATGCAGATGGCTGACCAATCTCGGCCCCCCAAATCCTTGCCCCCCTGATCCTTACCCCCCCCGTACGATCCTCACCCACCATACGATCCCTGCCCCTCCAAACAGGCCGCCCCCAGCTGTTGCCGCCTCCAAAATAGTAGTTGTCGTTGCTCTGTGGACTCTAAATTACTGACCACTGGTCTGTGGTCACTCCATATTCCTACTGCTTTGCTCTCCTGCTGGCACAAACAAAATTTGTACTCCTCTCTATACTCCACTGCTGCTCGATGTTTTTGTGCCCTTGATAAACCCTTATTCCACCCTGTGTTATCGTCTTCCCCTTTACACGCACATCTCTTTATCAAATTTCGCTTTTAACCGTCTAAGCTCCTTCCCTATTCTTGATCTTCTCCTTTTCCTCCTCCTACTTGTTGTTTTATTTGTCTTCTTCTTCACCGTCGTTTTCGGCTCCTTCTACTTCACCTTTTTCTTCTCCTCTTCCTCTTGCTCTACCTCCTTCTTCTTACACTCCTCCTCATTCTCCTACTCCTCCTCCTCTATATTTTCTTCTTCACCTTTTTCTCCTCCTCTTCCTTTTGCTCTAACTCCTTCTTCTTATACTGCTTCTCATCCTCCCACTCCTCCTCCTCCCACTCCTCCTCCTCTATCTTTTCTTCTTCACCACCTGCTCCTCACCACCACCTTTTCTTCCTCACCACCATCTCCTTTTTCTCCTCCACCTTCGCCTCTCCATCTCTTCATCCTTCCCCTTCTGCTCCTCATGCTACTTCTCCAGTTCTCCTCCTTCTACCCTTACTTCTTCTCCTCCTCCTTCGCCATTCCACCTTTCCATCTTTCTCCTCCTGCTCCTCATACTACTCCTCCGCCTTCTCCCCTTCCTTCTTAACCTTCTCGTCCTTCTTCTTCTATTCCTCCTTCTTCTCTACCACCACCATTTTCTCTTCCTCATCCTCCTAATCCTTCTTCTTCTTCACCTCCTCCTCCTCCTCCTCCTCCTCCTCCTCCTGATCATAGTTTCTCCTCTTTCTCCACCACCTCACCAGTTTTTCTTCCTCACCACCTGCTAATCCCGTCCTTTTTTCTTACTCACCTCCTTCACTTTCTCCTTCTCCTTCTCCTCCTACTCCTCCTCCTCCTCCTCATCTTTCTTCTCTTCCTTCTTCTTTTTCTCTCCCTCTTTCTCCACCACTTCTTCCCTCTTCTCATCCTCCTCATCACCCTACTCCTCTTTCTTCTCCTCCTCCTACTTCTTCTCCACCTCCTCCCAAATTTCCTCCTACTCCTCCTCCTCTTCGTCCTCCTCTTCCTCCTCTCATTCATCTTCTTCACCTTCATCTTCTTCGACTACTTTTTTTTTGTAAGAAGAATGCGAAGCCCACATAAGTTTGACACCTGTACGTGGATAATGAATTGAATGATGGTGAATGATAAGTTGGACCTACAGTTTCAAGTGGTTTCCTAACTACTGGGAAGTGATTTTACAGCAGAGAACTGAGTTTTTTTTGCTGGCCAATCCAATCGGTCACCCTTACTGAGAGGGCCCAGGAGAGCGCTGCTTATCTGATCTGATTGAACAGATACCTGCTAAAGCCTTTCACAGCTATCACTTCTTATAAGCCAATTTCTTTCATTGTTAATTTATACTATTTTCGTCATCCCTATTTCAATACTTCACTTTTTCTATTTTTCTCTACATTTTCCAGTCTTCTCTGCTTCTCCCATTTCTCAAATCCTCTATCCCATTCATTCATCCTCTTTCCTCTATGGCTGTGGTGATAATATACAGTTATATACAGTAGTTACTCCCATATACCGCGTTTACTCCCCTCTCTACCGCTCTCTCCAACCCTCTATCCCTCTCACCACTCTTACATTTTTCTTGCTCATTCCTCCTCCTCATCAATACCCTCTCTTTTTTCTCATTTCTTGTTCATCATACAATCTAAAGCCTAAGCCCCGAAAATCTGTTATCACTTTTCAGCTATTTGTTCATTCATCAACTACGATTACGGGCAGTGATAGCCGAGTGCCGTAACAGGTATCTGTTCAATTGGAGTTTATTTATTTAATTATTTATTCATTCATTTAACTAGCATACAATAAATGTGAATACAACTAACAGGCTATTGCCCAAAACTGCTTTCCACAAAATTGTAAAGTAGGATCAAAATCTTAGGTTGGGTCACTGTTTCACTTGAAATTTCACATTGAAGCACAATAATTCACAAGTATTTTGCAGATAAAGAATATTAATTTTGTTTCATTTCAAACAAACACTATCACAGTCTGAAAAAATATGATTTAATTTGGAATTTTGATATTTATAAGCTAAAAATCTTCTAAACTTAAAAAACACTTTTGAATGGAAATTGACTCACGTTATGGCTAACCATCAAACTCATGCCTTGAATCAGTGTACTGTGGGTCGTCTGATGATGCTCTAGACAACAGAGCGAAACGGCCGTCACGCCATAACGTGAGTCAATTTCCATTCAAAAGTGTTTTTTAAGTTTATAATACATATTAGTGGAAACAAGATAGATCTTCAACATCATAAAAATCTTCACTAGTTACACTCGTTACCATAGTTACAATATAAACATCATCAAGTTAAGCTACGAAACTCCTGGGCGCTCTTTGTAAGGGTGACCGATTGGATTGAATTGGAAGACTCAGTTCTCTGCTGTAAAATCACTTCCCAGTGGTTCGGAACCCACCTTAAGCTGTAGGTCCAACTCATCAATCACCATCATCCAATTCATTACCCACTCACAGGTGTCAGACTTATGTGGGCTTCATCCTCCGAAGAATTAAACTGTTACAGTTGTGTTCATTTATCACATTTTTTTGGAGGATGAAGCCCACATAGGTCTGAGACCTGTGCGTGGGTAATGAATTGGATGATGGTGATTGATAAGTTGGACCTATAGTTTTAGGTGGGTTCCGAACCACCGGGAAGTGATTTTACAGCAGAGAACAGAGTATTTTTTGCTGACCAATCCAATCGGTCACCGTTACAAAGATGGCTCAGGAGTTTCGTAGCTTATCTCTGATTGAACAGATACCTGCTACGGCACTCGGCTATCTCTTCCCTAACTTACTAAAGCGGCATCAATTCAGAAGTCAATTGAATAAATGAAACATTCCTAGATGAAAATTCCAGTTCATTCTACTGATCAGGATTCTGAATACATAGGAGGTAATCAAGTGGCTGAGGAATAAATCAGAGCCGTAACACGTTCACAAAATGGCCGACACACAACATCAAAGCCATGAACACACGCACCAACACCACGGCATGTGGCATGGCTGGTGGCAGCTTCTCAAGTATTTAATGGCTTGCGAAGTATTTTAATGGAAAGCGAATAAATTCATGTCGTCAGAAGGAAGAAGACAGAAGACAGTGGGTGTCTCTAATGGAAGCGCGTACTCAATGCTCATACAATGGCAAATGCCAGTAGAATTATTGCCGTAGGGGAAACCCTTCCTGGAGGGTTCAGGGGGGGGGGAGGCGAGGTTTACAGGCCCTAAATCCTTCATGCTCGACCGCAGTTGAGGGTTGGTTGACTTTGGAGGACGACGGTTTCTAGCTTTTCTCCTCTGCTTCTTCTTAGCGTTTTTTCTTCTTCTCTTTTTCCACCTATTCCTTCTTCTTCTTCGTCATTTCCACCTTATTTTTCTTCTTTTTCCTCTTCTTTCCTACCTCTTCCATTTGATTTTCCATATTCATCTTCTTTTTCTTCTTCTCCTCTTCCTCCTACTCCTTTTCCTCCCCTTCCTTCTCCTTCTCCTCCTCCTCCTCCTCCTTCTCCTCCTTCTTCTCCTTCTTCTCCTCCTCCTTCTCCTCCTCCTCCTCCTCCTCCTCCTCCTCCTCCTCCTCCTCCTTCTTCTGCTTCTTCTCATTTCTCTGCTTCTTTTTCACCTATACCTCTCCCTATCTCATCTAATTCCCCCTATTTCTCTCCTTATTCTTCTCCTCTATTTTTTTGTTTCATAAAACTATGCACGCTTTCCTTTTCCTCATTTTTTCTTATTTATCGTACTCTACATTCTCCTCACACATTTTCCGTCTCTTTCTTTGTTTTTATCATTCATAGTATACAACATCTTTATCTCCTCACCTTTCCTCATAGATCTTCGTCAATTTTCTTCTCTCACTTCCTCTGTTTCATTTCTCGTATTCCTTCTTCCACTACCTTTATTCGTTTTCATCTTCAATTTCCCTCTAGCTTCTGCTCCTGTTTTTCCTTCACCTAACTAATATACTTTTCCAATTCTCCTATTTTCTCGATTTTACTTTTCAATTTTCTACGTGCACCTCTTCTCCTCTTCTCATCTTTCTTATTTCTATTACTTCCCTGATTATTTTTTCCTCTCCGCTTGTTTTACTAAGCTTATTTCTCATCATCTCCTTCTTCCTTGGTTTCTTTTTTCTTCTTCTCCTTCTATCATTCGTTCTTCTTCGTCTGTTTCTTCTTTTTTATGCTCCTATTCGACTCTCTTTTTTCTCCTTCATCTTTCCATTTTCCACTCCGTCTTTCAATCTTCCTGAATAATAATTCTTATTCTTTTTTTGTCGCTAGTCCTTCTCAAAGTTGTCTCTTCCTTCTATTTCCCTTTTTTCTTCTCTTTCTTTCGGCTTTCTTTCTCCCCCCCATCTCCATTTTTCGTCAATTGGAGTATCCTTCTCCCAATAATTCTATTCTTTTTTTGTCATTGGTCGCTTTCAAAGTTGTCCCTTTCTTCTACCACCAGTCATCCCCTCATTCTGTCTTTTTTCTTCTTACCTTTCTTCCTTCTTCAACCTTTTTTCTCCTTCCTCTCTCCCTTTTATGTCCTAAGCAACTCGTCTTCTTCCCCGCCTACAATTGATTCGACCGGAAGTATCACGTATTCCTTTTTTCCTCCTTTTTCTTCTCTCCTTTTTCTATCCCTCGATTCTGAATCGGTAGATAAATCCAAATTTAGCGGAAAATTGGTCGGCTAACATGAAAGAGGGAGTTGTTTTTCTACTAGAAGCGGAAAGTCCTGTCGTTTCAAGTACATGGTGATCTTTCTAGCCTTTGAAACTCTTTTGAGTCCCCAGCGCGCGGTTCATGTTATGTGAGATTGACCCTTTTCAGGGACAATTTCAAGGAAAGCTATTTTGAACAACATTCCTTCAACTTCTTTATTCAGTAGCTGAGACCTTCTCAAATATGGCCATCAGACAGCTATCTCTCACGTAGCATTAGTTACGTTCATTTACCGTTTACCGGTAGTCAAATTTATAGACGTTCAAAAAGTTTGAATAGATTGTGGAATACATTGGTTGATTTCATAGGAGACTTACCGTTTACTGGTAAATGAAATTTTACCGAAAACCAAGGCGTCTGATTCATCTATTCAAATTTATAGACGTTCTAAAATTTGAACAATCTATTCAAATTGATTGAATAGATTGTTCAAATTTTAGAACGTCTATAAATTTGAATAGATTGGAATACTTTGGTTATTTCATGGGAGACTCACCGTTTAACGGTAAATGAAATTTTATCAAAAACTAAGGCGCCTGAATAA
The DNA here is from genome assembly GCA_948455865.1 of Conomelus anceps. Taxonomy (NCBI): domain Eukaryota; kingdom Metazoa; phylum Arthropoda; class Insecta; order Hemiptera; family Delphacidae; genus Conomelus; species Conomelus anceps. The sequence continues at coordinate 3,151,900 of OX418219.1, forward strand.
TCTATTGAAATTTATAGACGTTCTAAAATTTGAATAGATTGGAATACTT